>JAZKJV010002355.1:0-154498 GCA_037367405.1 Ottelia alismoides | reverse complement strand
TGGGTCTGCATCTGGCTCGTGCTGCTCTAGCTGCCCATCCTCTCCACCTGTACCCTGTACTGGAGAGGGGATCCATGTCCTCATCACTATCATCATCCATGGAGATCTCATCTCCATCACCACTCTCAGTGGTGTCCTCAGCCAACGTCTGATTCTCATAAAAAATCACATCCCTGTGCCTGGTGACTGTCTGCTTCCTTGGATCCCAAAGACGGTATCCAAACTCCTGATCTCCATAGCCAAGAAAAATACAAGGCACTGCCTTGTCATCCAATTTCTTCCGCTGCTCCTTGGGTACCAATGCATAAGCCTTGCATCCAAACACCCTCAAATGCGCATATGAGGGGTCCTTCCCTGTCCAAACACGCTCTGGAATCTGAAAGCCCAAAGGAACTGATGGAGATCGGTTAACCAAGTAACAAGCGGTGCGAACCGCCTCAGCCCAAAAGGTCTTGGGCAACTTCGCTGTCTTCAGCATACAACGAACTCTCTCAACAATGGTCATGTTCATCCTCTCAGCTAGACCATTGTGCTGGGGTGTACCTGGCTCTATCCTCTCATGCCTGATGCCGTGCTCTGCACAATAGCCCTGAAAGCTATGGGAGGTGTACTCTCCCCCATTGTCTGTGCGTAGACACTTCAACAACTTTCCTGTCTCACGCTCAACCATGGCATGGAACTTCTTGAAGCAATTAAACACTTGATCCTTCGATCTCAGAATGTACACCCACACCTTCCTAGATGCATCATCAATGAAGGTGACAAAATACATGTTGCCTCCCAAAGAGGTCGTGTCCATAGGACCACAAACATCTGAGTGAACCAGCTGTAGAAGGTCTCCCTTCACCTTGGATCTCGCTCTGTATGGTGCACTCCTGCTCTTCCCAACCTCACATGCATCACAAGGAGACAAAGTGATGTCATTGTGGTAGGGGATCAACTCCTTCTTGCTAAGAAGCTGCAAGCCCTTCTGGCTCATGTGGCCAAGCCGACGGTGCCACACAATCTGAATTGTCTGCCTCACTTGCATGCAAACTGCCATCCATGACCTTTACTCTAGTCATATAGAGTGTGTGACACAAGCTGCCTCTGGCCATGATGAGAGAACCCTTGCTAATCTTGCATCTGCTGTCGCCGAACTTCAGATGGTAGCCTTCACTATCTAGCTGTGAGCCAGATATAAGGCTAAGCCGCACATCAGGAACATGCCTCACATTCTGGAGTGTCATTGAGCACCCAACATCCGTCTGGATCGAGATGGTGCCCATGCCAATGATCTTAGAGTAACTCTCGTTACCCATCAAGACTCTCCCAAAATCACCCCTAGTGTAGGTGGTGAAGAACTCCCTGTGTGGAGTCACATGATAGGAGGCGACCGTGTCAACGACCCACTCCAAATCACTCCCTGCGTGCAAGCACTGGTCCTGGATGGTGAGAATCACCTCTTCTGCACTTTCATCTGCCACAACTGCAGCTACATTTCCATCTTCATTTTTCTGATCTTTCTTCTTGGCTTCAGCTTGCTCTCTCTTCCAAACCCTGCAATCTCTCTTCCAGTGACCTGGCTTCTGGCAATGGTGACACTTTCCTCTACCCTTGGACTTGTCTCTGGATTTCTGCCTCTCTTGTGACGCTCCTCTGCTGCTGGACCTTCCTCTCCTCTCAACTGCATACACATGTGAAGAGGAGGATGCCTCTCCCGAAGAGCGACGTCTAATCTCCTCATTGAGGAGACTACCCTTGACCATAGTCATGGTCAACTTGCTATCCTTAGCAGAGTTGCTCACGGTGACTACTAGAGTCTCCCAACTGTCTGGCAAAGAACCCAACAAGAGAAGTGCCTGCAGTTCGTCATCAAGTACCAAACCCATAGATGTCAACTGGTTGATCATGCTTTGGAATTCATTTAGATGCTCTGCCACTTTGCATCCATCCTTGTATTTCAGGTTCACAAGCTTTCTAATCAAGAAAGCCTTGTTGGTAGCGGTCTTCTGGTCATAGAGCTCGGACAACTTGTCCCATAGCTCCTTGGCATTCGTCTCCTCGGCAACATGATGGAAAACCGACATGTCAAGCCACTTCCGAATGATACCAATGGCCTTTCGGTTCAACTTTGTCCACTCTCCTGCGGACATGTTCTCCGGCTTGGCGCTCTCACCCTCTACGGGATCGTGGAGGTCCTTGCAATACAAGATATCTTCCATCTTGGCCTTCCAAATCTGCCAGTTGCTACTTGTGAGCTTGATCATTGTGCCCTCATCATCTTTGTCCATTGCTCAAACCTGAGCTCTGATACCACTTGTTGGGGATATAAGAAGAATGCGGAATAATCAATCAACCAAGGATCTGTATCCCCTAAAACCGTCCTGCAGCAAAGATGGCACAACACAAGTATATGTTCCCCACACGGGAACTCAAATGCAACAATGATAGCAACCACAAGCAACCACAACAAGCAACCACACGAGACAAGATTTTTACGTGGAAACCCTTCTCAATGTGAGCAAGGGAAAAACCACGGGGCAAGACCAGCAACCAAGCACTACGGTCAAAGCAAGTTAATGTTCTTCCCGGTTTTGTTGCCCACAAAACCGGGGTACAAGCACACACAATGGATAGTTCTTCAACAAGGAACAAACTATCCCTAGGTATCAACTATACCAATATTGTGCTCAAAACAAGGAGGACAAAGTAACTCCCCTTGTGGGCTCCCGGATGGAGACCCAAAGTCGAAGCTCGGCTTCTTGAGGTCGTTCCCAGCGACCTCCGGTTGCAGCTCCTCTCGAGCTCGCCCAAACGGTGCTCCCACGCCCAACTCCAAGCCCTAGCCGATGTGCCAAAGACTCGATCAGCTGCTGCCCTCGATCCCGGCCTCTTTCTCCCTTGCTCTCCCGCTCACGTGGAGGAAGAAGAAGATGGGTTTAGAAAAACCCCGCTGCTGGCGTCGATGTGCTGGAAGGGAGGGGCTGCCGTTCTTCTCCCAAAAGGGGCTGATGCTCACTCTCTGGAATACCCAACGAATGGGTTCTGTACTCCCTGGAATGTCTCGACTGGGGTTGCCCAAATTTCTGGAAAAGTTACAATGATGCCCCTGCCAAAGGGGCAAATTGCTACTGCCCCCAGTTGGGGCTGGAAACTTTAGATGTAAACCCAACAGGTTCGGTCACAATAACAGGTTACAATGGTGATCTACCATGAGTTTAACAATTGGTTGAAATGGTGACCTATGATGAGTTTGATAATAGGTTAAATGGGTGACTTGCATGGATCCAGTGGGATCAAGTGGGGACATTCCATGGGTTCAACGACGTCATGCAATAGAACCAAATAATGGCATGTCCTGCTCCCAACAACAAGTTAAATTGGTGACATGGCACATGTCCAACAATAGGTTTAAATGATTACTTACCATGGGTCTGGTAGTGGGTTCAAATGTTGATCTACAATAGGTTCAATGGCGGTATGTAGTGGAATCAATGGTGATATACCATGTGTCCAACAATAGCTTCAAATAATCATATGGCATGGGTTCAATGGTAAAATTATTATTATAACTACAACCATCGAATCAATTAAAATGCACAAGATATCACCTTCTCCCTGAAATTGTATCCCTATTTCTTAATATGCACTCAACACTATTTTACCTTCCTTTTGTATTTGCTTTTCTAACGGAATCACTTGTATGCATCATCTCTCCCTTGAATTCAATGTATATGATTATTTTTCAATGTTCAATTATACATGCCACACAAAATCCCATGTCTCTGATGATGTTTTAGTCTAACAAAATATATAATTTTTAATGTCGAACCAATAACAAGGAGAGAATGGAATATCATTACCTCCATGAGAATATGTTTGATGCATGGGGCATTGATTTTATATGACCATTTTCTAACAGTCATGGTTATGAATACATCACGTTTACCATAAATCACGTGACTTGATAGGTGAAAGCTATCCATGCTCGAGTCATTTATATCCATACAGTTCGTCGATTCTGAAAGATAACATCATTTCACGGTTTTGTATACCGAAGATTCTGATCTCAAATGGGATAACCTCCCATTTCTCTATCAACCCACAGCTCCCAACATCCTCCGTCTCCTCTCCCTCCTTCGCCCCAATATCCTCCTCCTCCTCCTCCTCCTCCCCCCCTCTCTCCTCCACCCCGCCCTCCTTCTCCCTCAAACCCCCAGCCCACAACCTTCCCTTTCCTGCACACCCTTTTCTAGATTGCAAAAATTTGCAACGGGTTGAAAGTTTGAGCAAGAGCTTGACCTGTGAGAACCACCCACAAGGTGCAGAAGAAATAAAATCAAAACATTGGTACAAACAGCTTTGATCATTGACGAAATACACAAAATCACAAAAATGTATTGCAGTCTTGTCTTAGAACAGAGGACACCAAAATAATCAAAGAGGAAGCACAACACCCAGAAACCAATGGCCCGTCTTAGAACAACCACTCTATATGGCATCCAAAGTATGAAACAAATTCCCCAAGGCAAACTAAAAAAACCAAACGCAAAATGAGATCTTAGGGGATGATTCTAAGAGCTGGTGAACTTAGTGACGACCTTGGTGCCCTCAGAGGCGGTGTGCTTGGCGAGCTCATCGGGAAGGACCTAGTGGATCACGGTTTGGATCTCCCTGGAGGATAGGGTGTGCTTCTTATTGTAGCGGGCGAGCTTGAAGGACTCCTAGGTGAGCTTCTAGAAGATGTCATTGGTGACGTTCATGATTGCTAATGGCCTTGGAGGACATGCTGATGTATGGGTGTACCTGCTTCAATACCTTTAACATGTACGTCATGTACGACTCCATGTTCCTATTCGCCCGCCGCCCTCCAACTTTGCCACATACCTCTCTGCCTCTGCCTTAGGCTTCTTCTCCACATGCTTCTTCTCTGCTTCCATGGGCTTCTTCTCTGCCTCCGTGATCTTCTTCTCACCGGGCTTCTTCTCGGCCTCCGGCATCATTGCTGACTGGATTGAAGATTGGGGAGATGTCTGTATGTGTTTGTGGGTTTCATGTGTAGATGTGACAGGTGTACATCCTCCACCCTAGCAAGGGTGGAGCTTGAGTACCAACATTTAAGATCGGTCTGCCCTTAAGGAGGAAGATGGAGAAGAAAAGGACAAAAACCACCTTCATTATTCAATTTAAGTACGCTTATATCCCAAAGGTTAACGTCTGTTTGGGATAGAGGTGGACAACAACTAACCCGAGGGGCATAAGTAATTATTATGGAAGAAGTTGGGGGTATAACTGATATTCCCAAAAAGGAAGGGGCATGACGGAAATTACAAAATCTCAGAGGGATACAAGTGATAAAAACCCTTATATTTATTGTTTATATTTTTAGCCTTCTTACATTTTTAAATACTTGTAAATATTATTTGAAGTATATTCATAAATAGGATAAAAACCATGAAAAATACATTAAAATAAAATAAAGTATTAAAATATATAAGTAAGTTATACTTATATAATGCATATACATATTTATTTAAGTAAAGAAATAAAATTTCAACAATACAATAAAAATATGAAAATATGTAATTAGATAAGTTATAAATATAGATAATTATGTAAATATAACAATGAAATATAAAATACAAACTAAAAATAAGAATACCCCAACTACATGTATATATACCTATGTATATACATGTAAATAATAACATCTAATAAATAAATTTATAAAAAGAATAAAAATCACAATAAAATACTACATAAAATAACAAATATTTTTTTTTTAATTTAGAACTAATAAAACCATTTAATACTTTTAATATATCTAATAAGGGATTTAGTTTCCCAAATTTCTTGATTAGTCCACACGGACCAACGAGGACGCTCCGACTATTGACTCGCGGGTCAACAGTCATTTCCTCCACTCCCTTATGTGTTAGAGTCACAAACTCTGACTTTCTCCATTTTCTTGGGCCTGAATCACTGTTGGAAGAGGCTTGATTCCTCCACCAATGTTGCACGCCTTACCCCGTCCATCTCTCTAGGCTGATAGCATCCACAAACCATGCTCATTCCTTGCGCAATCCCTCTGCCCTTTTGCCCCTCGCGTGTGCATAAACAAGAGCCCCTCATCTACCTTTTGATTTTTGATCCCTGATTTTGCCATGTAACCCCGATAGGATTAGCTAGGTCAAGTTGCCCGGTGACAGCGAACGATTCCCTAGCCTTGTTGGCGTAGATAAAGGTTGAAATCAGCAAAATTTAGGTTCATCAAAGCTTCTCTGACGACCTTCATCTGCTCCAGGTATTTTGGCTTGTTCGAGCTGCTTTCTTTGCATTTCTATTGTAGTTTAGTTCATGTATCGTAGTTTAACTTTTGAATTCAACAATTAATTGAGACGTTAGGTTTAATTTCAAACATTTCATTTGTTGGAGCTTACGCTCTAGCCCAAAATCACATTTCTCTCTCACTGTTTCGAACCACAAATCACCCCATTACGATCTTCATCCATTTCTCCATCATACGCCTCATTTTCCAGCTTCTGATTTTGCAAAAATCAGAGCGACCGAGCTTCAATTTTTCCATTTCCTAGAGATCATCCGCCCCTTCATCCCCTACATGCTTCTAGATTCAAAACCAGTCGAGGGCCATCGCCTCAAGCTCTTCTTTGTTTAGTGCAGGAAGGGCGCTTGAGCAAACCCCATGAGCATCCATTTGAATCTTCATCTAAAAGATCCAGGTTGTGCATAGTACCGAGAGCCCCGGGTCCTATTGGAGGGGACCTGAAATTATCTTAGTCCCACCTACAAATGTGGGACTCTCCCAGGAGCGATGGGAGCCGATCTGATGCGAAGAAGGACACCAGAGCGCCGAGATAGAGGGGATCAAAGCAGGGCCTGGAGCTTGTTCTTACAAGTACTTCCAGACCTTCTTACTGTTGTCGGATCGAGGAAGGGTATTGGGTTCTTTCATCATCGTCAGATCAACATCGAATCGAAGTGCCTTCCCAACCATCAGATTGTGCTCAAGTCAGCCACGTGGAGCGCTCCCATCCGCTCTTCTTGTACTTAAAGGGTAAATTTCATAGTAGCCCCTGCTCTTTTTGTATTTATATCAAGCTCATGTAAATATTAAGTAACGTTCAAATATTTATGTAAATATTACAATTGCACCCCCACCCGAACTTCTTGCCATTGCATTTGGGTCCCTTACTAACTCACGTCACATGGTCCCCCATATAAGATGGGTAACTTTTGCAAGGAAGCCCCTCTGCCATCCCCTATTTATATTCAGTCTTTAAAATTGTAATACAAGTGTGGAACTTTTGGGTATTTTGCATGGAACACCTCAGATTTTATTTTAATTATGTATCCATGCTAGTCTATTTATTTTATTTATGCATGTCTATTTATTAAATAGCTCCATTACCTTAAAAATTCTAGGAAAAATAGTGTATATATATGATATTATGGTGATGTACGTCCATATTTTTATTTAGGTTTTATAGTATTTTTCATTTATTAAAAATAGAATAGGAATTAAATATTCCCTGTTTACTTATAAAAAACTATGAAATCATCTCTAAAAACTCCAAAAAAACATATAGTATATATTACTATATATTATAACTCTAGACAAAAAATCACAAAAATATAAGAAAAACACGAACAATTACAAAACCCTAAAAAACTATAAAAATAAAAAAATCCACACAAATCATATATATATTCTTCTATATTTCTGTTTATATTTTATAGTATATATTAAAAATAGTTTTGGGATGTTTTGAACTTATTATCTATTTTAAATATCCAAAACAATCTGACCTATATATTATATTCACTATTTTATATGAATAAAATAAAATATATAAAAATTAGCAAAAATTATATAAAAATCACAAAAATAGAGAAAAAGTTAAAAAAACGAACATTTTAGTTTGTAAATTGTAACTATATTTAAAATAAAATAAAACTAAAATTTTGTAAAAATTAAAAAGGAATTTTTTTTAAAAAACAATTAAAAATGCAAAAAATTAAGTATAATTAAATCACAAAAAACAAAAATCAGCTTAAAAAGTACAAAAATCATTAATATTGATTTTAATTAATTAATAATAATTGTACCTATCCAGTTTACTCTTAGTGGTTCAACCCCTATTACTTGTCACTATACATCTTATGTAGAGTATAGTAATTTTCACCCCACGTTTTTCATTGTTTATTTATATATCGTGGGTTGATTGTTGATGATTTGATTGATTGGGTTCCGAGTACCACGAGAGCGACTGCTACAGTGATTATAGATCTGACTTGTCAAACACCGCAGGCCCTCCATGACAGGGCGTTAAGGAATCCTCGGCCGATCTCTTCTATCCCCTATGCATAATGTATGGTCATATGTGCCATTTGGAAATCGAAAACTATCATGGTGTTGAAAATGCATGGTTTTACAATGAATCTGTACTCGTCATGATCAACAAGGAGATGGTTCTCTTTTGATTGGATGGAAGATGAAGGTCGAAAGTAGTACTTTCAGCTCTAGTGAATTCAGTCTATAACGTTGTTATCATAACACCAATGATAATTGAATGTATTTTAATACATGTTCAATTAGATTTGACACATATCCTAACCGAGATGCCAAATTTGTTGAATTTAAAGAACTGGAATTGTGGTTCAATTAGACCTTGGATGATTACTATTACCTACAATCCCTAAAGGCACGCTGCAAAGGTTGGATCGAGTCAGAATGGATCAACTGGACTCAATTTATTTATGGTGATATTCCCTAGATCCTACAACACATCTAGGTCTAGAGTAGAGGTTTGAAGGAGTCGAGGTACTCATTCAAATTCGATAGCTGAAGGTCCAATGATTAAGATCATGTTATGGTAAAGGAAGGAGTTAAATGTACTCATTGGTCGAATTAAAATGGAAGGGATAACCTCACAATCAATATCCCTAAGGCTATCTCAAGGGGTCAAATGAAAGTTTTAGCAATTAAAATAAGTTGAAGAGTCATTTTGTAGAAGTTTTAATTTCTTAAGCATCTAGATCAATTTTTGTTATGTAATTATCATTCGTTGAGGCTAAGGTTTAGGATTATCTACCAATATATTAGAAGATGGTAATGGAAAAAAAGTCACGATAGTTTTTGGCAAAAGAAAAAATCCTATACACGGACTTGATAAATCCATGATTTATCATCATATTTATTTTTTATTATCCCTCTAAGTTAAACAAGTCAATAAGTATCATCAACCATTAACTCACATTAACAAATTAACCCTTGTATATAACTAAACATAAGTGTTGAACATAAATAAATACCTTATTGTGCCTTTTATTTTCTGTGTTTTCTAATATTAAAGTTCCATAAAAGTTAGGTTAATATTGTATATTTTTGTTTTAACATTATTTATAAATCAAAATAAAAAAATTGAACACTTTTTAGTTTGAGCCCTCTCACCATTTATTTTTTATTTTACTAACTTTTCTGCCTTTTCTTTTTCTCATTGAGCCACATGGTGCCACTAAACTCCCATTTCTTTTCTCCTCCGATCCCCTCAACCCTAAATCCCCCACCATCTCCATACCTTTACTACCACAAATGCCATCCACACATCATCTCCAACATAAATTGTCATTAACCTCATCTCTGTTACAACTACTCTGTTGCCAACCGTACCACCACCAACTAAGGATGAAAACGATCGGATACGGATACAAATATAGATATAATCATATCCTTATCCATTTTAAAATACGAATACGAATGTGGATACGAATATTGGCGAATGTGAAAAATGTGTTACGATATCCTTAAAAACGAATACGAATGTAAAACGAATACGAATCGGATAGGAATAATAACATAAATATTTAATAGATTAACTAAAATATATATGTTTGAGATGGTTTACACATAAAATAGATATACCTGATATAGTAATTTTATAATAACTATATTAACAATGGTGAATGCAGTCATAAAATATTGTTACGCACATGGATAAATAAATATACTACTATACTTGTGTACAAAAACGAATATACGAATACGTAACGAATGTCAAAATGATATCCATATCCGCATCCATTTTAAAATGAATATGAATACGAATGTCAAAATATGTATAAAATGAATACGACAACGGATCGGATACGAATATATTCACATTCGTTTTCATCCCTACCACCAACACCACCCTATTGTTCCGCTGGCCCTCAGGCATTCTAGCGGGCTGCCACTAAATGAGTCGTCATCGCGTTACATGCCGCTACCCCTCCCGCGTACCCATGTGGTAGTCTCCGAGCACGGTTTCTTTTTTTCACCGTTGTTCAATCTGGTATCTTGTTTGGGAAACAAAGGTTTTAGTTTGTGTCATTTAAATAAATCTAGACGTTTATTTATTCCAAGAATTTGAATGGTTTATTTATTATCCTTAAATTCAAATCTAATCATTTCGAAGTGTTATGCCTAAAGGTGCACATGGATCGTATTGGTTCAAATTCTAACTTAATATGTGTCTATTCCAACCTTAATAGACTTTATCTTTTTCAATCCAATCCATCAAGTATTTGAATTTCAAGCAATCCAATCAATCGTCAGATTACATATTGGATCAATTGAACCAAGATACTTTATACTTACACATCTTGGTTCAGAAATCTATTCTCTGATGATGGTACTTTATAGCACACTGGCTCTCGAGATTTGAACCATGTCTCCAAAATCAATACTATGGATAGTTGTAAACAAAAGAATACTCGAAGACCACATAACCAAATTAAAAATGAAGGAATCCATTAAAAGTTAAAGACCACCCAATCAAACTAAGATTGTATTGAATTTGGAATTGTGAAATGATGCATTAGTATATTTTTTTTCAAACTATTTTCGACAAATGATTCGAATAAGAATAACACAAGTTACCAAATGTGGATAAAAAAACATGTTAGATAACAAAAAATGCAACTTCTTTGGATGGATATTGATGAAATCCGTGATGAATTAGACTGTTAAGCTAACCCAAAATCAAAACACTCCTAAGAACACATTAAAGGCACTCTGGTATATCATTAACATGCAAGAATCATAAATCAATCATACTTGATTGAGTATCCAATACAAAATCAACTTAAAAATAGCTCACCAGTTGAGCAGCACACCTCTCATTTAAAACAAGCTCGAAACATAATTTATTTGCCACACTATACCTACAGTCGAAATATGATTTTTTTTAAAAAATATGAGTCAAATTCGTATAATAATTGAAAAAAAGAAACGCATTCAAGTAATGCTTATTGATTCTTAGATGAGCATGATACATTTGAACATGTCCAGTTTCATCCATGAGATACAATTGCAAGATGAAACTTGAAAAATGGTAGAAGAAAAGGTTCAACAATAAGAATGAATATATTGAACAAATTTCATGTACCTATTTTCTTTAATGGAGATCAGAAAACTTAAAACATGCTTAGGGTAGATGAGAGGGTGACGACATTGTGCGAGATAGGCAGCAATATCATAAGGGAGGTGTGAAAACCCCGAATACTGAACATGGACTAAAATGCAAATCTTGGTTGAGTATGGACTTAATTGCAAAATCTATACTTGTCCAATAATAAAAAAATCGAGTAAGGAGTCCATTGCATAGGGCTCGTCGATAACTTTCCAATGAGTCCAAGAATGTAAAAATCCGACTTCGGGAGCCTGAGATATGACCATTTTAGCGAGGAGGGGTTAACATCCTATTCGGATCTGAACCCGGATCCGAATCCGGATTTTACCCTTAAACCCCAATCCCTTCTCATCCAAAACGCCCAAAACCCTCCTTCATCACGAACAAGGCTTTGATTGCGTCGTTCTTCACCGACGGATAAACCGGGGTTTCGATTTTTCTTGAGGTACGATGTTCCTCTCCCTCTTGTTGTGGATTCCGCACGATTTTTGATCATATACTATTTTTTTATCTCATAAAAACTGTAAGTATCATGGTTGATATGTGGAGAGCATGGTTGATTTAGAGATTTTGAAATTTGTTTACGCCATCCTTGTGGTACAGAGTCTGGACTCCACCATGTCAAAATTCCGTAGAGTAAGTTGACGTCATGCATTAGAATTCTAGATCCAAGGAATCAAAACACGACCTATATCTTGGAGGTATAGGATAATGAAGCTGCATTTAGTGTCTGCACTGTAAAATTCCATGATAAGGAACATGGAGTTCTTCTTGCAGATTGAACAGCAAAAGCTCGCAGTTGTGACCTAAGAGAAATCTTATTGTTTGTTAGATTTTCCAGGTTAGCAGAATTTGAGGTGGAAGTACCATTGACTCCCTTGTGTTCCCTCTAATGTCCTTTGTAGAAATTGGACAATGGGTCTTTTATTTGGGGGTACATATACAGTGACGAAGGTATTCAAATATTAAGACATAATAACAATATATGGAGACCCATTGAAAACATAAGCTTGTATTATATATGCGGGGATGGTGATCCTTACATCAGTAGAAAGAGCATGTACCATGTGTGTATCTTATATTCGAATGAACAAAGAGTTTCTGTATACCAAATATAAGATTTGCATCTATATACATGAGGTGGGTTGCGAATCAAAGCTTAAATGTCCTTTACTTTACCCACATAGTGTTTAATATATGATCTTTAGGGTGACATATTTGACATGATCTTGATGAAAATCTGGTTGTCGTCACAATGTAAAAGAATGATACTTGTCTGCTATTGGCGAGGGGAGGAGGGGCAATAATATTTTATCCCTGGTAATAAAATGATTCCACAAAAGTAGGGGATTTGTGTTTATGTTAAATATCTAAAATTTGAAGTAAAATTCCCTTGCTTCATCCTCGTACATACTATGTTCGATGATTAACAACCTCTTGTCACTAATGTAAAATGAGAGCTCAGCACTTATTGATAAGTTGGATGTAAGGTACGTTGACTTCCTTTACATTCCATGGGGGGATTTATTAGTAAAATATGGGGGGATTTATTAATAAAATACATAGTTCTCCTTGGTATATCTATTCGATAGTTATAGACTCAATTCCGGATGAAATGATCATTCCTTACTTGAAATGGATACTTTTTATACTCTTTCTTTGTATCTTAGAAATTAAATGATACAGGCAATTGATTATCATCGAAATCCAGTTCATGTACGGTATGTAGTTATGTGTATAGTCCTACATTATCAGTTTGGTTTATTAGGAATGAGGATACAAAACATCTCAAATTGAATCTATGTTTAAGCTTATGATGTTCGGGTAGACGGAGTAGGCGCTCCAAGGGACTGGGCATGCACTCTTGGAGCCCCGAGTAGAAGACTAGACGACCGCGATCCCAACTGCTATTGTAGGTGCGATGGTTGGAGGACATGTTGCTTGGCACACCGAGGTGCTGATCTGACGGTGTTGGCCTCGGCACTTACGTGCTTTAGGCCGGTGCTCAAGTACGGGCCAACTAGTCATGGTTGGTCTACTAGTGTTTCGTTTGTCACTTAGAGTCAACACTCGTGTACGGACCAATGTAGGTCACATTAATCGGTATTCCGAGTGGGAACGCTAAGAGATGAGTTACAGGAAATGTGGTTAATGAAGTTGGGAATGGGATGTGAATTTCCTGTGCATAAGGAGGATTGGGCTAGTCACGAAGATTCGCGGGTTGGAATCTAGATTGTTAATCGGATATCAATTGTGAAGTGGAGCTAAGTGGACGTGTTGGGAACTTAGTTAGGATGCATTGTACCACACCGCATGCCTACGGAGGTACCTCAACTCTAAGGCATTCTTTTTACCTTAGAGTCATAGTGTGAGGTCTCACCCAGACCAAGACCACAGACTATCCACGAAGCTTGGTTACTCATATCCATATCTAATAATCATAATAAAAAATGTGATTCTTGTGAGATCAAGTTACCTAATTTCTTTCTCTTTTGTACACATTTAAATTATAACTTGCTTGTTGTAGTATAGCTTTGTTTAATTCATATTGGGCAACTTTGTTCATAATATACCTACGTGTGGACCCGCAGGTTTGCAACAATAGCAACTTTATACTCAGCACTTTTTGTGCAGCTTCACGACTCCTTGTGGAACAATTGGTAGTAGGTTTTTTTTCTGTCTTTCCTTACTTGTAGCACTTTGAGAGACATGGCATGTATAATGTACTCCAAGATACATTTCTTTCATACATACATGTATATTTTGTAGACATGGATGGGCATTGTTAATGTA
Source organism: Ottelia alismoides (assembly GCA_037367405.1). Lineage (NCBI taxonomy): Eukaryota > Viridiplantae > Streptophyta > Magnoliopsida > Alismatales > Hydrocharitaceae > Ottelia > Ottelia alismoides. The sequence goes on along the minus strand of JAZKJV010002355.1, from coordinate 140,252 downwards.
ATGGATGGAAACGTAATGGACAATTGAATGAATGAGAATGGAAATGGACGTGAGCATGTTGAATGAGAAGCAAAAGTTTTAAATTCCAATGTACTGTGATATTTTCTCCTGCTTACTATGTATATCCATGGTATTCGAATGTGGAATGTATGTGTGTGGATTGGTTTGCCGAGTACCAGGATCTTAGGGGTGTCACAGGAGGGGTATCATCATATATTAGAAGGGGACAACATTGTTCAAGGGGACTTGAAATAGACATAGAGGGAGGTGGTAGTGGAATATTAACGATCAAAAATGAAATGAGAGGGAAAAAGAACTCTGAGGGAAATAACTGAAAAAGGTTTGCAACTTTATAAGTTACAAATATATTTTATTATTTATGAGATTTATCAGTTGACTTTCAAGAGAGAGTGAGAGAGTGGCAGCAAGAAGACTTGTATCCATTAAAAATGAAATGAATGACATTGATTGTGGCCTTATGAGAAATTGTGAATGTATGCAAATATATATGATATATATACATTATGTGTGTTAACGGAATAACAAATCAGATTTTGATATTGATTCGATCTAATCCATAGTTTAATCGATTTGAACAAATCCAATCCGATCCAGTCTATTAGAATGATAAAATCGAATTAATCCAATCATATATAATCGGATTGGATTGGGTTGCAAATTTTATCTAATCCGTGTACGCCCTAGTTATGCCGATTGTCCCTTTATGTCTACCCTCTCGTCTAGAATGATAAAACCAAACTAATCCAATCCCTTTATATCCATCCATCAGCTGCTGCTGATTGCCTCCTTCAAACTTCCCAACCTCTCTACAAGTACATTTAGTCCATTCATACAGGGAGTTTGGATTGTATCACCGAGAGAGAGAGAGAGAGATTGAGAATGCAAAATAAAATAATGATTTTGGAAATTCTATTATAAAGCGTGTTGTTGAACATATAAGAAAATAAGATCTCCGTGCATATCTTGGGTAAGAGTACACGTATCTCGAGATAAGGGATATTTTCCTGAGGTTTTTGCAAAATAAAAAATACAATTACCTTTGATTGATGGTTTATTTGGAAAACCAGTTACAACTTGACCTTCAAGGATATATATAAAAAATTTCTTATCTCGCAACAGAAAATCTCATTCTTTACACAAGCTCGCCTAACTAAAAATAAACTAACCTGATATCGTTCTTTCCTCTTTTCAGGCACATTACCTAATCAGTTGCCTGAGTGAAATTACGAGAAACTAATGATAATTGCAATGTTGAATGTCTTTAGTCTTCCTGAATACTCTTATCTTCTGAAAACGACGAAGGATTTTTTCTCTCTAATCAAATTTCTCTCCTATCGTTTTATATTGCTATGACTCGACAATTTTTTATGACATCGGTAATTTTTTTCTTTTAGTTCATTCATCAACTTAGATATTCATGACTCACTCAGACAAGATGTAACGTCCCGGGTTTAGATCCCCGGTTCGTTATCGAGGAAAACTGGCCCTAACAACTTGTTGGGTCGGGCTCAAATAGACCCGTTGACAACCACCCAAAATGCTTAAGTTCAAGTTATCAAGTAGTAATCCCCACCACTTATATATCACACCCACACTTTGTGACGCTCCGGGTAGCCATTTCCTCCTACCTCTTTGTAGGGGTGGCTCCACCTCTCGAGTAGCCCTTTCCACTATCAGAGGGACATGACTCTGATATCATTTGTAACGTCCCGGGCTTAGGTCCCTGGTCCGTTATCGAGGAAAACTGGCCCTGACAACTTGTTGGGTTCGGACCCAAATGGACCCGTTGACAACCACCCAAAATGCTTAAGCCCAAGTTGTCAAGTAGTAATCCCACCACTTATAACCACACCCACACTTTGTGTCGCTCCGGGTAGCCATTTCCTCCTACCTCTTTGTAGGGGTGGCTTCACCTCTCGAGTAGCCCTTTCCACTATCAGAGGGAACATGACTCTGATATTATTTGTAACGTCCCGGACTTAGATCCCCGATCCGTTATCGAGGAAAATTGACCCTGACAACTTGTTGGGTTCGAGTCCAAATGGACCCGTTGACAACCACCCAAAATGCTTAAGCTCAAGTTGTTAAGTAGTAATCCCCACCACTTATATACCACATCCACACTTTGTGAGTTTTCCATGTGATACTATGTTTGAGTTGGGATATTACACAAAAAGAAGAAGGAGTGAGTGCTCTTATTAGAAATGAGGCAAGTCGGAAAACTTCATATGCATCTCTTTTTTTCACTTTTATTCTGATACATCACAAAGTGCTAATGCAAACAGATCATACTCCAACCTTATGATGCTGGTAATTATTGCCACTCACAACAGCAACGCTTTTCTTTGCCAACGCTCACACAGGAACCGAAGATCTGGTTAACATGTCCAATGGGACCGCTGCAGATGTTCCTGCAGTCGTAATCCGTTGTGCAATGTCCCATCAGATAATAAGGGCATTCGCCTGCAGCTGCCGGTTGAACTCCGGTGGCGGTCGTTGCTCCTGTTGCATTAGCAGAGACGATATACTATCAAGCATCTTGAACGGTAGTCTAGTAATCTTGTATCCATCCAGTGTTTTCTGTGTTTCTTTCAGTGTTTAAGCAGCGCATGGCTATGAAACAATGCCCGCATGACGAATTCAGAGCATTTTTCTTGGGGACTAAATTATTTCGGAGGAGGCGGGAGACAAATTATTTAGATATTATTTATATAATTTATCTTGTCATTTTAATTGTTGGTATTTGGGGAGGGGTTCCTTTGTTGTAATGTGAGTTACAAAAGGAGTGTTGTAACTTTTTTTCAAATTTGTTTCTTAAAATCCAACCTTATAAATAGAATCTTCGAATAATGTTATGCATATCCTCCTAATTTTGCTCAAATCCAAGATCATTTATAATTTTATACTAGTGATAAAAAGTTTGATTCTCTTGTATATGGGATTTAAGTTGCTTAAACATTGATTGAACTTTTAACCACTAAGATAAATTAGGAAATGTCATCAGATTTGAGCAAAATTTGAAGCATATGTATAACATTAACGGAAGTTTCAATTTATGAGGTTGGATTTGTGGAAATAAATTCAATCTTAAGGCGACCTTCCAATAATTTCATAATTGATTGAAACTAATATTGGGAAGTTATTTTTTTACAAAAAAATAAATATAAAGTTATAATCAAATATAAATAATATCTACAAACATCATATTGACCAAAAGATCCCTACAAAACTCTTCATATTACTGAAATACACATTTATTAATGTGATATTAAGTAATACCATTAGATTTCATATGTTCAAACAAGTAACACTATATAGATATGTGTACCAATCCCTTATCATATTTGTTTATACATATTTTGACATGTGACATGTATCTGCATACTATTTTAAAATTGACGTAGATAAAAATAATGTTGCAAACATGTGGATACAAATATGTTTTTGTATCCATATATGTATACACTAGAAAAATATGTAACCATATCCGTTTTAAGATCCTAAAAAATGAAAGAGGTATCCAAATCCATATCCGTATACGCAAAAAAATATAAAAGAAAAAAATGTTATCTATACCATATATTCTAAAATAACAACTATATATCCATGATGGTTTATAAACGAGTATGATGATGGACATAGACGGATATACAATATCGGATTATGCACATCATGTAATGTTAAACGTTAATTATTATAGTTAAATCATATATATTGATTTTTTTTGATATATGGGGGCTATTATAACATAACACATTAATTTTAATTATTAAATAGTGTATTTAGATCATATATAATATTATATATTAATCACATGTATATGAACTTAATTGGGAACCGGGAGGGCTAAGCCCCCACCCGCCCCTCCCTCTCTCCGTCACTGAGTGGGAAGAGGATCCTCTGCTGTAGAGGGGATTGCAGCAGAGGTGTTGTAATCCTCTTTATTTTTTTTTGTGATTTATATTTCAAAATCCAATCTTACTTGAAATTTAGATTAATGATCTACATATTCTCGAAATTTCGTTTAATTCCGAGATCATTTTCTATTTTATCTTAATAGTTGAAGATTCGGATCTTTTTTAAATAGAGTTTAAGTTGCTTAGATCTTGACTGAATGTTTGACCATTAAGATAAAATAATAAATGATCTTGAATTAAGTGAAATTTGGAGGATATATAGAACATTAATCTATGATTCAATCTATAAGGTTGGATTTTGAAATATAAATTACAAAAAAAAATTAAAGAGGATTACAGCACCTCTGCTGCAATTACCTCTACAGCAGCAGAGGATCTCTTCCCCACTGAGTGCCCGTGGTTGTCAAATCCCAAGAATATCTATACATGCAGATGATCATATTATCATACGGGAGATATTATACTAACCCATGATAGCAGCCAAGAGGGCAAGGCAGCCAACAACAGCTATGGCACCGACGTTGCAGGACCTATTCGCCATTGATGAGTACATATTAACTCGAAGGAAACACTGGAGTGTGGATTTCCAGCAAAGAGATGGGGTGTGTTTGTGTATCGTCATGAATATGTATTGTGGCAAATCCATGATCCGATTTGTTTCCCTAACGAGTGCCTCCTCCCGCCATTAGCAAATCTCGCTGGCAGATTTGTTTCTTAAAAGATTTGAAGGTGTAGATTAAGTGCGTGCTCGCTTTCCCTTTTTCTTTACCCAACCAGCAGGATGGTGTTTTTTATAATCTCAAGGTTAGAGGGTACGCAATACTGAGATCATACTTCTATTTTTTTTTTCAGAAGTTAACGAATGGAGAGAGTGGCTACATGGATAATAATTCCATTATTTTAATTTATCTTATTATTCTTGTCTAGTATTGAAATGACCAAAATATTCGAGGATCGGTCTCGTGGTCCAAACAAGACGAGACCAATTAGTCGTTATTGTGACAACTCACAAAGATCTCAATCAAATTCCACAATTAACCCACAAGAGAAATAATCAATCAAAGAAATACATATGTGATGATGTGGATCAAAATTTATTATAACCCTACAAACAACTGTGTATTGTGGACAAGCTACCAGGTATGGGTCGAACACAGGGAACACAAGACGTAGCAATGTATATTATTTATAAATAAATAATATAAGAACGTATGTATGTATAAGTATCCACAATATCAATCAAAATGTTGTACGCTTTTAATTTTTTTAATCAATATATTTTTAAATTTTTAATTTTTTTTGATTTTTTTAAAATAATATATAATTAATATATACAAGATTATATAAATATATATAAAAATAAGTATATAAGGTGCTATATATATAATATGGATAATATATAGTAGTACATATAAAATAAATATACAAAAAATCAGAAAATATCCAGAAGAACAATATTTTTTAAATTTTAAAAAATATATAATGTATTTATAATAATTAATATTAATATTAATTATATATAATACGATATAGGTTTATATAGACTATATAGGGTCTATTATTTATAAATATATGCATAGACAGTAAAAAAATAAAAATAAAATATTTTTGGGGGTTTAAGATATTCTTCTATTTTTTATTTTTTGGATTTTTTGGTATTTTTAAATCAGAAAAGGACCAAAAAAATAACTTTTAATTAAGCTGAATTGATTTGAAAATTAAAAATACAAAAGGGTCAAATTTTATCAAAATTAGTTTTATATATAGTAATATATATAAATAAAAATACAAGCCAGAAAATTATTTTTTTGAATTTTTAGTAAATATTTTTTATTTTTTAGGATTAGCAAGGGTTTGCTATTTTGGGGTTTCTTTTTATATTATTTTGTGATTTTTGGTTTAGAGTGATAAAATAGGCCAATAAGTAGTAGATATTTTTTGGATTTTTTGAGTAATTTTATAATTTTTTTTGTATTTTCCAAGATAAATAAGGAATAAAATAGCTCTTTTTTATTTTTAATAAATAATAAATGCATGCAAAATGATAAACCAGATATATATCATGAACAAGCAACCAATCATGCCCTTACATTTGTTTTTGCAAATTTTTTAGAGCACATGAGTTTTTTTAATAAAAATAAATGCATAAATAAATATAAATCAAACTAGTAGCAATATATCTGTAAATAAAATATTTTCTAGGGATACGCACAAAATAACCACAAACTTTATTCTACTACTTGATTTTTTAGGACTAAATGATAAATACAAGACTTGGGATTACGTCTGCAAAATGTCTACTCACGTGGGAATCCATGTGAGGTGGCATGGCACTAGAATAAAGTGCAAAATCAATAAGTATCAAGGGCATACATGCAAATTGTTCACTAAATTTTGCACTTAGTTAAAATATTATAGAATTTTTTTACAATTTTAAAAGGCGTAGGAATATGTCTGCCATTTTACCACTTAAGTCATCTTATCCAACTGTTACTGGCTTACCACACGTACGATCTGACGGCTGCTCCCGCACACTCAGTCGAAAAGAACCAACAACCTAGATTAGATTTGGGATTGTTTATTGGTGAGACGACATATGAATCTCCATTTCATCATCTTTATTCTTTCATTTTGTAATTAAAAACCCTAGTAAATGCGTATAAATACCTTTAATTTAGGCATTTTATCATTCATGCATTATTGTGTAAATAGTGTATAAAATACAGTTTTTAAAGTCAAAATTATAGAATAAAGAAAATAAAAAAGAATAAAATATTGAAAATATTTATGACCCAAAACCTTGAAACCTAGGCATCTCGATGACTAGACCGACAAGGAATAAAGTAGGAGGAGATAAGGGATCAAAATACAATAAATCCTTATTTATTTAATTCATTCTTATTCATTTTTGGGACCTATTTTAATACATGAAAGTTGTAGATAATTAAATATAGAGAAATACAAAATAGATTTCATACAAAAACAATATACGGATAAAAAGATATACTCATAATAAGTTTCCAAAATTCCAACTTCCCAGACCCATATCTCTCAAATAAAAACTCAAATATATCAAAATTATCTTTACTTGTAATATATTTTAATAAGCTATTTAAAGAAGGTGGTTTCATGTTTTTGGGATTTACGGTTTGAAAGTTAGGTTTTGGACCCTTATTGTATACTTGTATTGATTAAAATATTCATTTTATTTATTATTCATTATTTCTTTGTTTTATATTTTTATAATTTTGTAAATATTATTTATAATATATTTACATATTTAAACAGGAATAAAAACACTAAAGAAAATATTAAAATAAAATATTTGTATAAAATGCATAGATGAAATACCTATATCTATACCTATATAGATAATATATATTTATTTAATTGTACAAAATATGTCAGAAAAATAAAATAAAAATATATTTAAGTTTATAAAGTTAAGTTATAAATATATAAAACAATAAACAAAATTAATAAAATAAGAAAATACAAAATAAAAATAAAACATGAATATATATACCTATATAGCCTTAAAAGGAAACATGTATTTTTAAACCTAAAAAAATAAAAATCATAATAAAATTATTCAAAAAATAATAAATATTTTTTTAGAACCTAAAATAAAAAAAATCATTTATTATTTTACATCTAATTTACAAATCTTTTTTATTAAGGATTTTCTGGTTGGTCCACGTGGACCAACCAGATTGGTCCGTTGGTTGACCTCGCTCAACTCTCTGACCGACGTCTACACTGCGTCAGAACCGGTTTTTATCCTATTTTGCGGATTTATCGAGGTTGACCCTTGCATTCTTTCATGATGAATCCTTCTTGACTTTTGCTCCTCGTCCATTGGTCTTGCACACCCTATGTTTACATCGGGGGTTGCATCGTCGATTCGTTCATCTTCATCGAGTTTGGAGCCCACTCGTCAACGTGTATATAAACACATCCGATCTTACATTTGAGATTTGATCCCTCTTTCGCCACTTTTCCCTAGATCTAAGTCCCCCCCCAGGCTTCTTGGTGATAACAGGAGGTTACCGTGCATCTTATCTGGGTGTGCGAAGACGAATCGAGGACGGTCTAAGCTCGCCGGAGTGTGCTTCCGATGGGCTCCTAGTGAGTTTTTACCCAATTTTCTTGCATTTTCTTAACATAGTTTAATCCTAGGATAATTCCCTGTACTCTATTTTGTATCATCGCTCGCATTCGTCATAGATTCATCCCTCGTTGTTCGCCGAAGCTGGCCTCCGACGAGCCTCCACCTCTGTCTCTGACTGTTCCCACGCCTCGCAATCGCCCGCTTTTTCTTCCCCTTCGCTTCTACTACGCCCCGACCAATTCAAGAGTGGATCTAATTATAGGTGCTTCAACTCCGCCGCCCGCCGGAAGCACCTCCGCCGGCTCACTCCGCTAAACTCCATCACTCAACAAGATCCCAGAACCCCCTTTTGTGTCTATGTGCTCACTCTTTGCAGGTCTGGAAGCTTGAGACCCCACGAGGGGTCGATTTTTGTCAAGGTTTGAGGTACCTGGAGCCCGGATCTTTGTAGACCTTTATCTCTGTCGACACGGCTCCAGGACCTCGATGAAGGAGTCATCCGATGCGGGGAGGCTTGGACGACATTTTGCACCTCCCACGAGTGTTGTTCCCTGTTCTTCCGGGGTGGTACACGACCGTCCGATTGAGTTTCGACGCCTCGGTCTCCACCAGCCGTCTGATTCATCGCATCTCAGCCATCAGATCCAGCGTTGGAATCTAATCCCCGCCGCTCATCCGCAAACCGTCATCGGGCTATGGGAGCGCACCACGTGGGTTAGTGGCTTGAGCTGAACCGTCGCCTCTAGCGCATGTTAGGTATTTTGCGACTTCACCCCCACACAATTTTGTAGTTTATTATTTAGCCCTAAAACAATCATCTACAGCTTTAAAAGGTTTTGTCATATTTGTATTAAAACCCCGTATCTACTTTATTTGCACTTTAGTTTCGTGCTTAGTCAACCGACAAAACTTGGGATATTTTATACCAGACCCTCACGGGGTTTGTTATTTATTATTTAGTCAGGAATTTTGGATATATAGTTATAAATTTTTAGTGAAATTGCATATTGGCCTTGTACTTTTTGATATTTACATAAATACCCCTACTAGGAGTGTAGTTTCTTTTTGTTATCTCTATTTATTTCGTGCATCTACATAACTCTAAAACCCCCTAAAAAATAGCATTGTATTCCTGTTGCAGTGATCTTTCACGTCAATATTGTTATTTTGCATTTTGAGTCGTTTTATTATTTACAAAAATCAAAAACATCCACTTTTTGCCATGATTACAGTAGAAAATACGTAAAAATTATAAAACCTTTTTGAAAAATTCTAAATATATATATATTTCATATTTATTTAAGTATTTTACATTTCCAGACCAAAAATCACAAAAAATATAACATAATAAAAATTGGAAACCCCCTAAAATTATAGCCATTTATAGTCAATATTGTCAAGCATGACATCAAGAATAAACAGAAAGTAATATAGGATTATGCAATGTAATGGTCAGAGTATCGGATGTAATTCATGATTTTTCGCGATTGTGTGCGCAATTATGCAAGTATATGAAGCTACAGGTGCAAAAATCCATTAATTAATCCGTTAGTTACTTTGTTACTCCGGAAGCTTGGATTTACACGAAACATCCTTGATTTCTCATCCTTTTGTTGGAGTTCAACGATCGTCTTCCTAAATACAACGAATTTCCGAATTCATCTCCATGTGAGTTATATATATGTGGTCAAGTCATTCCTCTTGATAAAATGGTAAAAAGCTCAGAACATCTTACCCTAAGGTAGCGTTTGGCTACCGGGTTACCCTCCCCTTGGAGGAGTTTACTCTCCTTAACCCACATCCGCCTCTCTCCCCGTGGACCCCACTTTATTTCTTTTTTAAAAATTAAATAAATCAATTTTACATCATCAATCCTATCAAAAAATAATATATTATACCATCATATCATATAAAAATTATAAACTACTCTACTTCTATTCACTTTTTCAAACTTCAAATAATCACATCACAATAACTACTCACTTTTTCAAACTTCAATACAATCATATCACCCCAAACCTACTTCTAACCTACCCCCAATTTAACCCTCTATCCAAACATCAAAATCCAAAAAGCCCGCCTTAACCCGCCAACCAAATGCACCCTAAGAGGATCCGGAGAAAAAGACAGTGCCCTCAGAGGCTATTGCTCCTACCAGAATTGGGGGTCATCCTCAAGTAGACGTCAATTATTTGATGTCTATCTTAACCGAAAACAGAGACACGTCACGTTGGAAGAAGGTATTTGTGTGGGTTGTCCCAACACAAAATATTTCAACTGGACCTTTCATTCAGTGTCCTCTCCTATTCACTATTCCTGAAAATCTGATGCTAGAACACTCCATGCAATCACATTATTTACAACGTATACAAAGAATAAATATTAATCATCAATGCTTGCTTACAACCACAAGATGGTGAATGTTGAGGAGCTCGAAAGCACCATACAATTTCAGCAACCAGCGGTGACGGAGAACATACTCAAAAGCCCTTTCAAAATACTGCGAGGACGACTGCGACTGCCATGACGGATATCACAAACATGGAAACTCCTCGGGTCGTGTGGCTGGAACTTATTTCGTTTTTCATGGACGTGATGAATTCATCGGGACACTCTAGCCCTTCTTTTCCTTCTCTGCACTCGCTCGCAAAAAGGCCGGGACGATATCTGCCGTAGATGTTTATGTAGCTGAACATGGTGCTTGCGCAGTTGTTGGTTCCATCGTTTAGCTCGTTGGAGAATGGGCATGTGAATTCCTTCAGAGCGTCGCAGCAAAGCTTGGGAGAATATTGAGGTCCTTTGCATTTGCTTGTGATGATTGTGTAGTTCTGAGACTGAAGATCCACAGGGCAATCTAAAAAGGAAATGTATTTGCAATATAAGATACCGATGGTAAAAAAAAAGAATAAATGGCAATATTCTTTAACATGATATTGGCGTGGTGTTTGTTGTCTTGTACTTCTATCGGAACGGATTCTCAAAGAAATGGACTTTTCCGGCGAAGGTCGATCTTGAGAAAGAGTCAAATCCTATATTTTGTTACTGCATTATATTTAATACACCTGTCTCTTTTTTTTTAAATTGCAAAATAACAAGATGAGATATATAGTTCCATACCTTAAAAGAATGTCTTGTAATAACTTCAAGTAAAATCTGTATAAATTAGCAAACCTAATGGGAAGCAGCAATACTTGATGTGCATATTTCCTACCTTTTTTAAAATATAAGATACTAGTCAACAGTATCAATCAAGCCGATGATGCCAATTAAGCAGATGCCAACAATTAAGACTCAAGCTGAATACATGTCTACTTTAATTTACAGGCAGCATATGATGGAGATGCTTCACATTATGAATGCAAGAAAAGAATGCGTTGCAAAAGCCTGAGGTTCGTGAATGGATCTGAAGAAATGGAAAAGTGTGCTTTATTGTGTGAACATGTACAAAGCAGATTTTGAGATGGAATGATGCGGAAAAGCTGGCATCAAAATAAAACTATGTATCCTAAAGAATCAACAGTTACATCAGGCATTGATATCGCCTAAGAGGCTAACACCACATACGGAAGGGGTGGTAAGATGTTAAGGGGTGGTGATCACATATTCCTTTTTTAGAAGCCAAAGGATGGTCATCCAACTGGGGGATTCCATCTAGAATTCATTCGAGGAAAAAAATCACAAATGCAAACCCTCACAAATTCCTCACACTTGAAAATGTACCCACAATGCATGTAGCATCTTTGTGCCATGCACCACATTGTCAACATAATTTATCCCCAAATTGAAGATCGATAGTTTCTTTCAAACCAGGAAGCCCACAAAACCACCAGCAGTCTTCTTCTATCTAAATACCTTCAGTTGGAAAATAGACTTGTGCTCTCATATTTGAAAAGAGATCTCAAGGGATCCTTATATAGATGGAGAGACCTGGGGTTAGGGTTACAACGGAATGTGTCTCGTACATTAGATGGTTACAACGGAATGTGTCTCGTACATTAGATGATCGATAAGCCCCTAGGGTTTATGAATAGAGCTTTTCTCAATACTCCCCTTTAGAGCATATATATCAATCATGCTCAGCTTATTACAATATTTTTCGAATTGTATGTGTTGCAAGTGGTTTTGTGAACATATCTGCCGTCTGATCAAAAGAAGGTATGCTGTGAGTACGAAGTAACCCTTTCTGTATCATATATCTGGTATAGTAGCAATCAATTTCCACATGTTTGGTACGTTCGTGGAACATAGGTTTTTGGCTATGTGCATTGTTGCTTAATTGCCGCACCTGAGCTCCATGATATTGCTGGGGGTGATATGAAGATCTATAAGTACGGATCGAATCCATATTAATTATGCTGCATCCTGAGCCATGGCTTGGTATTCACTCTCAACGCTCGAACGGGAAACCACCACTTGTTTCTTACTTCTCCAAGTGATTAAGTTCCCTGCTAGGTAAGTGCAGAACTCTGTAGTTGACTTTCCATCTATCATGCATTCTCCATAGTCTGCATCTGAATATGCCACGAGGTCGAAGTTGTTGCCTTTGGTGAACAATAGACCTCTCCCTGGAAATGATTTGATGTACTTTAGAACCATCATGCATGCATCATAATGAGTTAAAGTATGGGAGTCCATGAACTGGCTTAATTTTCTGACGGCAAGAGAGATATCTTGTCGAGTAATTATAAGATATAATAACTTACCCACTAGATGTCTATATCGACTGCTATCTTTAACATCACCTGCCTCGTAGATGTGCCCCTTAGGATCCATGGGTATCTAAGCCATCTTGGATCCTAACATCTAGAGCTGTCAGGAAATTCTCAGATTCAACATTCGCTCAGATTCGGCTCGCTAAAAGTTCAATTCAAATTCGATTCGAAAATAAACAACCGAACCTGAAAAACGAGTTTGGGCTCGATTAAATAAACGAACCGAACATCAAAAACATAGGTTCGCTCAGGTTCGGTTTGTTAAAAGTTCGATTATATATACACATACATTCATAAAAGTATATATATATATTATATACATACATATTGTATATAAGGAAAAAATACATTCTATATTAGCACAAGGGTTATTCACTTATTTTCCCAAATCCATCCAGTCATCCACTCCCTAAGTCCCTATTCCCGAAACCCTACAAAACCCTCCCATGTGGCTGCGGTTTTTCCCTTTGAACAGAAACGTATGCACAACACTTATTCTTAAACGAACCTTTAACGAGTTGAACCGTATCTTTATGAACCTTATCCGAGTCAAGCCGAACCTGATTACAGTTTTCATTTTATCGAGTTGAACCGAACCCGAGCCTGAAAGTATGCTAAACGAACCAAACCGAGTCTGAGTTGGTTCGTTCAGGTTCGGGTCATTTACACCCCTACTAGCATCCCAATTTCCTGAAGCAGGTCAGTAGCATACTTCCGCTGAGACATGAAAATTCCTTGCTTGGATAATGCTATTCCAATCCCTAGGAAGTATCTAGTAGCCCCAAGTTCTTGATCACAAATTGCTCTGATAGTTCTTTCTTCACTTCTACAATACCATCATGGTCATCTCCTATGAGGATAATGTCATCACATATTTTTTTCAGGAACCAATTGATGGTTGGACTCTTCCTTGGAGGATTGGACCCTACATATGAAGCTGCTTGAGCGCAGATGATCCCAACCTCTGAGATTCCATCTATGGAAGAAGTCTTCATCAGGTTTAGCAGGTTGTCTATATCCATCCCATAACTTAAATTGTAATGGCGATGGTTACTTAAAATATTTATTTTGTACATTCACAGGAAGCAAAAGAGATTTACTAAGATTCAACATCAGACAAAGTGTGTATTTATTCACAAAATGGGATCCTCTTTTCTTCCCAAGATTCTTTGTTGTTAACATTTATCCTTCAAGAAAAATCAAATAAAGATGCTAAATTTTGATAGGGGCACCATGACCAGATAAACCTGCATAAGTACATAACGTCCAGGGCTTAAATCTTTGAATAGTTATCGTGAAAATTGGTCTTGACAATTTGTTGAGTTTGAGCTTAATCGAATCCGTTGATTCAAAATGGCGGTTTTAAAAATTGAACCTTACCGAACAATATAATCGGCTAAACAAAGAAGCAGCATAGCCACAGTTCCTTTTCCGTTCTTTCGTATGAATAAAGAATGATCCGTTGAGGCCTAGATTCTCTAGTACCTCTGATAATTTTTGAAACCAGACGTGAGGGTTCTGTTTGAGGCTATATATGGACTTGTGTAGCATACAAACCTTCTGACACTCTCCTTGAACCTCGAACCCTGGCGGTTGCTGCATATACACAATCTCTTGGAGGTCGTCATAAAGGAATGCATTCTTCACATCTAGTTAATGCAAGGGCCAATCAAGATTTAATGTCACTGCCATGAGGATCTGTATAGTGGATAAACAAGCAACTGATGAGAATGTGTCAGAGAAGTCGACACCATAAGCCTGTGTAAACCCTTTTGCCACAAGTCAGGCTTTATAGCGAGAAACAGACCCATCTGGATTGTACTTTACTGTGAAAAGCCATTTGGATCCTACAATTCTATTGTCTCCAGGTGGATCAACAAAGGTCCAACCGTCCAGGTGTACCGAGAGATCAGGGTAGATGTCTCCTCTTCCATTGCTAAGCGTCATTTGGAGTCATGAATTGCCTTTGTATGAGTACGAGTAGGGATGCAAACGATCGGATACGGATACGGATATCGGTCTTATCATATCCTTATCCATTTTTAAATCCGAATACGGATGCGGATACAAATGTTATGCGAACGTATGGATCGAGGAACCATATCCTTAGAAAACGGATACGGGTGTAAAACGGATATTCAAAAATCGGATACGGATATTTGACAAACGAATACGGATTATCCTACGAATGTTTTGACTTATATATCTTTATAAAAAATGTTGATAACCTATACAATAACATTCACATGCACTATAAGATAATCATTAAAAAAGGCAATTAAAAAAGGACATACCCATCTTTTTTATCATAATCAATAGGAATGGTGTGTTTCCATCTTTCTTGTTTATCTTGTATCCTGTAACAAGTCAAAATAAACTACAGTATAAGTAAAAAAAGTAATTTTTAAA
This sequence comes from Ottelia alismoides, assembly GCA_037367405.1. Classification (NCBI taxonomy): domain Eukaryota; kingdom Viridiplantae; phylum Streptophyta; class Magnoliopsida; order Alismatales; family Hydrocharitaceae; genus Ottelia; species Ottelia alismoides. The sequence goes on along the minus strand of JAZKJV010002355.1, from coordinate 125,082 downwards.
TTAGTTGAATGAAAGACATGGTCACAATAATAAAAAATATACCTAGTAGTAGATTTCTTGAGAAGAAGATTCACACTCTCACCAAATGGTCATGTCATAGTCACATAAAATGCAAATTGGATAATAATACAACACAACAAGCATGGTATATTTCATAATAGCAACAAAAATATCTAAGAATAAATTAAACGACATAAGTTAACATCAACCAACATAAAAATTATAACAATTTTGGTTGCAAATATCATGAAAGTAGTATCGTTTTTACACTGAATGAAAGTGATATAGTTAATGTAATATTAAAAGTAAAACAACATAAAATTTCTCGCGCATGACTTGATCTATTGTAGTGCGCCATCACCTGTAAAATTAAAAAAAGAAAGAATGCTTTTACAACAATTATATGATTACACAAATATTTATAATTACAAATACAAATATCGTAGAGATAATTTAAATGTATATGTCATACCAAATGTTATGATCCATAATATCTGCTTCACCTCATGCTTCAACTTCATTCTTCTCACTGTCTATAACTGGAAAAAAAACAAAAATCAATGATGTTAAAATAAATTCAAAATAATATGTTAAATATTATATAACATCAAATAAAATCTCACATTCTTTAGATGGTTCAAGTTGTACCACAACTTCTACTTCTTCATCAAGATTGATGGGATCGATCGAATCATCAATGACATCTATATTGTAAAATACTTTATTAAGATCTATGGTGATATATGATAAGAATGGAACAATAAATAAATAAATTCTAACCATTGTTGTCACTCTTCAACCAATCTTGAGTGCATATCAACGTCTCCACCATATCAGAATTTAGTCTACTGCGGTATGCATCGACTACCCTTCCACCAGTGCTGAAAAACAGATTCAGATGCGACTGTCGATACTGGGACTCCAAGAATATCCTTAGCCATTTTTCCAAGAATAGGGAATCTTTCAATATTTTGCTTCCACCATCCCAAAATATCGAACTTACTTCCACAATCATCCTTCCATCTCAAACATTTTTCCTCTAAATATTCATCCAACTCAATTTTTAATGGTTGTTTATCTTCGTCATCCATTAGTTGAGCAAATCTACTCTTTTTTGCAATATGCAAGTGAAGGATGGAGAATGGGAGTAAGATCTTGATCCGGAGTGCGTGTGATACGAGCGAAAGCAAATGACTGTGCATGAAAATAAAGCATGTCCATGTTAAAGAAATTCACCCAACTATCTCCATCCAAAATTTCACTAAAACAACATCATTACGAAACATCTCCTGCAAACTTTTACTGTAGATTGGTAACTAGTTGTGCAAAAAATAATGGAATGATTTTCGTAATTGCTCTTTTTTTAATACATGATGTAATAGTCCTTAGGAGGATTGTGAGTATGTGATCCTGTTATTTAGTCAAGAAGCAATTTGTTGGCCTCAAATTAGTCTCTTCCAGCTAATCAATAAACTACTATTTAAAACATATACTTAAAAAATAAGAACATAATGTTAGCTTGAGCAATACATGAAATCAAATGAACGTGCATACCTGGGAGGTCTTGCGCAGATGTTGGTGATGGCGGCGTGGGGATAACGTGATGTGGATAAGCAGGTGCCGGCACAGAGATCGACTCAACGACGTGGCTGGCGGCGATGGCATCAGGAAAACGTGTTGTGGCGGCTGCGACGTCGAGACATGGGAGGAGTAGGTGGCAATGCGGGGAGCGACTAGACGTGTTGTGGCGGCAGCGATGTTGAGACAGGGAAGGTGCAATGAAAAACCAACCGGAATGGAAATCTGAGGAAGTGCAACGGCGGCGTGGGGAATGGACTGGAGGGAGAAACGAAGGAGATGAATGGATTAGGGTTACGGGTTTGGTGAAACGGTGAAAGAGCAAATGGGATTGGCGAGTAGTGGGGTAGGGACGTGGTTAGGGAAAATTGCATTTAATGTATTATAATTATTATTATTATAACATGGAATGAATGGTTTGGTTATTGGTTAACGACAGTCTTCATTAAAATTAAAAATACACATATTAAAAACGAATATCCGTATTCGTATTCGTTTACAGGTATATATTCGTATTCGTATCCATATTCGTCAAAGTTTGAATTTTAACATCCGTATTCACATCCGTATTCGTCGGATGCTAAAGATGAACATCCACATTCGTATCCATATTCGCCAAAATAAAAAAAGAGCATCCATATCCTCATAAAAACGGATACGGACACGAACGGATACGGGTATATCCACATCCTCTTGCATCCCTAAGTACGAGGGATAATTGTACTGGAGATTGCTTGGGCGAACTGTCTGTATGTAGAGCCAGGTCCGGATAAGATCACAACAACTGAGATTGGATGCTCTGTACGGTATCAAGATGAACAATGTCTAGTCCCCTTCCGTAGGACTATAGGCATGTCACTTGGGACATCCCCTGAGTCATCGAAGGTACTTGTATATGTATCCATTGACGTGCGGGTGTCTTCAGTTTGTAAAATCTCAATCAAGGGACATACCTGAGGAGATGGTGCATGCGCAGAAGGGGTGTGATCAATTTGAGGAAGAGGAACAGGACGAGGAGCAGTGGTAATTGATGGAGGTGATACACGTGTGCCAGACCTGGAGTAGTAGGGAAGAGACACAAAGAAAGTAACACCAGCACTTATGCAGTGTCTCTTGGAACGTGGGTCATGGCACCTATAACCTTTCTGATTTTGAGCATAACCTAGGAAAGCACATTTGACTGCTCTAGCAGAAAGTTTATCGCTACCAAGACCAAGAAGATGAACAAAAGCGAGGCAACCAAAGACTTTTAGAGGAACATGGAATATGGCTTTTCCTAGAAAACGAACCTCAATAGGTATCTGCTCATCAATGGGACTAGATGGCATATGGTTAATAAGAAACTCAGTGATCAGTATGGCATCACCCCAATAAGTAGATGGCACATGATAATCTATGAGAATTGTATGTCTGATATCAAAGATATGCCTATGTTTACACTCCGCCATTCCATTCTGCTGGGATGTATGAGAACAAGCGATTTGATGCAAAATCCCTTGAAACGACAAAAAGGACCGCAGGTCATATGAGATCAACTCAACATTATCAGATCTGAGTGTTTTTATGGTGATACCAAATTGATTTTTTATTTCGTGTATAATTTGAGCAATGATTTGAAAGACATCAGATTTATTTTTCATCAAGAAAGACCAAGACCCGAGAAAAATCATCTATAAGAACCAAATAATATCTATTGTCCAGTTGATCAAGAGATAACGATTGGATCTCCATATGAATAAGTTCAAATAGACTACTAGAATGAATGGTACCAGGCAAAGAAAAAGAGCTCATGTGATGCTTACCCAGTTGGCAGGCCTCACACTCTAGGCTGACAGTGAGAGGGAGCTAGGAAGAACTCGTCAAAGCTTGCAAATGGAAGGATGACCCAGACGTTGGTGCCATATAGCACCAAAGGACGTAGAGAAAGGAGCCCCGGAGTAGGCAACAGTCTCAGAGAACTGGACAAGGTGGTAGACACCCCCTTTTTCACGGCCAGCACCAACCGTCCTCCAAGTTAATGTCCTGGAAAACACAAGAAATGATGTCAAATATTGCTCGACAGTTGAGTTCTTTGCAAATCTGGCTAACTGAAAGAAGACCGGTGGGAAACTCTGGAACAAATAAAATATTGTTGAATATGATATTAAGAGTTAGATGGACATTGTCTTTTCCTTTTATTGTTGAAAATCGTCCATCAACGATATGTACATACCGTCCAAGGGGGACATTGCTTATCTATTGCAGGAGGGCTCGTTCTCCACATAGATGAGTGAAGGCACATGTATCAATCATCCATTCGGATTTCGCAATTTTATATGCAGACGCGATAAGATACCTGAATGAGTTACTGATGCAGTGTTCGTAGTATCGGTCTGGTATGAGATAGAGGACTCGTTCGATTGTAACCTGTTGAGATGTTGCATCAGATCGTCAAAGTCTCATCTAGGAACTTCTATCGGAGGGTCATCTCTTTCACCGGCAACTCGAGCAATATGAGTAAGGTATCCTTGCTTACTGTAGCATACAGCTTCTGTGTGACCAAACTTGTGACAGTAAATGCACTGTATTGTGCCACGACCCTGTCCCGAAGTAAAATGCCCTCAACCACGGCTCCTGAAAGATCAACGACTCCCTCGCCCAGATGGGGCAACGAGGGCAGAAACTTGTCCCTGATCATTGCTTTTAATACTTGTATGAGGAAGAGCAAGGCGACTCAAGTTACTATAGACTTCCTCAATAGTGGGGAGAGTTGTTGACGTAATCATCTGATCGTGAGCTGTAGAAAAGCTTGAATCGAGTCTGGCAAGGAATACCAAAACTGCCATTTGGTGGCGATATTTTTGAATAGGACATGTGCAGCATGGAATGCAAGCATTATATCGCTTAAAAGGGGATTTTAAGAAAGAGAAGTACTCTGATAATGAATGTCCTGCTTGCTTCACATTGAGCATGTCAAAATATGTCTAATACATCCTACTTGAATTATTATCCTAATCGTATGCGACTTGAAGGGAAGTTCATATATCATAAGCAGTATTGTAGTAAACAAGCTCATATGCAATCCTGTCAAAGACGATAACCATGATCCAGAAACTGACCATTCCATCATCCTTTGCCCAAGTTGTATTCTTTCATGTCTTTTTAGAAGAATTTGACTCCGAGATAATGTATTCCTTGCCATATACACATACGATCATGAAGAACATGTGGGACCACTTGGGATAATTGATCTCGTCCAATTTAGGGATCGAGTCAAACGAGGGTAGTCAGGTGATCCCTCCATCGTATCCATGTGATGTTACTTCTGATTGTGACATTGCTGACGAAAAAAGTCAAACATGTTGTATTGAAGGATCCAAATAGGGATGGAACTTCCCTATATCATGTCAGAGGAGAGGCTGGATGGTGGCGGTGTAGTATTTGTTTGATGGTGAACCGATGGATGAGGAACAAACGAGGGTGGTGGCTGATTGCTGGAAATCGACGAGGAGGATCTGAGAGGGGATGGAGGGGCGTGGATTCAGGGGTTGAATCGTGGAGTCAGGAGGGGCGCAAGGGGGGAAGGGGGGCAGTAGGACTAGAGAGGGGGTGGCGGCAGGACTGGAGGGGGGGGCAGAGGGACTGGAGAGGGGGTCGGCGGGACTGTAGAGGGCGAGGGGCATTGTTGGGCGGGGTGGAGGTGGGGCTTCACTGGGCGGCGAGGGTAGGGGAGGGCTTTGCTGGAGAGTTGGGAGGAGTAGGGGGGCTTCGATGAATGAGGGGGCTTCGTCAACAGGAGGGGGAGGGGGTGACTTCGTCAGGGCGGGGGGGATGGGCGGGGCGACAATGGAAAGAAACCCTGATACCAAGTTGAAAAATAAATTTGTACTCTCATATTTGAAAAGAGATCCTTAGGGCTCCTTATATAGATGGAGAGACCTAAGGTTAGGGTTATAATGGAATTTGTCTCTCGTACATTAGATGACTGATAAGCCCCTAGGGTTTATGAATAAAGCTTTTCTCAACACCTTCTATACACCCAGTTCACCTTGCCAGTTGCTCCTCCTCTGAAACTCATTCAAAAGGTCTCTACTCGGCTCCCACAATCTACATGGTCTTCATTGCATCATAAACTTTCACCACTACTCAATACATAAAAAAGGTAATCAGCATCTGCCTCCCCCAACCTACAACTTGGGAACCCATGTCCAAGCTCATGCCATACCTACTCCTAACCGATCAACTCCTCATCAGTCATGTGTGAATCATCACTTCCACCGATGCTTTGGCCTTCCAAATCGGTCAAATCTCAAATGAAATCCAAATGGAATGAAATTTCGCGAAATTTCGGCGAAATTTCGTCGAAATTTCGGTTTCGAGAGGTCATGGGTATCGAAACTCCTATATATATCGATTTCCCGGATTTCGACCGAAATTTCGGTGATATTTCGACATTTCAATCCATTTCGACCCATTTCGATTGAAATTCATGGATCTCAGTACAAAATTTCCTGGATTTCGACCGAAATTTCGGTGATATTTCGACATTTCGATCCATTTCGATCCATTTCGGTTGAAATTCATGGATACATGGTATGTTGAGACAAGATGGTACATACATCGATTATTCAACTTGGGGAGCTTCTTCCCCTTTGGGTTTAACCAGTGGAGATGAAAAAACTCTATAGCTTCTATATATTTGATATAGCTTGTTCCTTTCATTTGTTTGTCATTTATCTTCGTAAATAGATGCATCTTTATTGTAAGTATGTAATTAATTCTGTAATTCATTCGAACTTTGTCTGTGACGGTTATTTCTATGAACAAAACATTGTTTAATTAATCATTATCTACATTTTTAAATAAAAATTATTTTTCTATTTTTATGAACAAAAGATGTCTTCTAAGTGTTGTTAACTTAGTTGTTTTGATTTTCATTTCCAGTATCTATCCGACTGCTCAACAATATGTCTGATATGACCGATATGGTGTGATATAAGGCGCATGGATGAGAGATGTGTGATATAAGTGTGCATTTGTAAGATGTTGTTTTAAGATCTTAGATTGGATGATATTAATTTCAAGTACATATCAGTCAAGAATCAACATTATCATCGACTTGACCGATATGACCGATATGACCGATATGATTGATATGACCGATATGTGCGATCTAAGAGGCATATATAAGCAATGTGTGTGATATAAGTGTGTATTTGTAAGCTATTTATTGTTGTAATAACTCATAAGATCTTAATTTCCAAAAAAATCATCGAAAAATGGCTTTTTTGAGTCTTTTTCGACATTTCCACCAAAACGGTAGAAATTTCCCGAAATTTCACCGAAATTTCGGTTCTGGAGGGGACTCGAAACGAAATCGAAATCGAGATTTCAAACCTTGGGTCCAATAGCCTTGAACTCAAACTCAACTCCTTCAAGATCAGCGAGATGGCAAACTTATCCTCCCCTAACCATCTTCATGTGTCCTACTCGTGGTCTTCCCGTCCAGCATCGGGATGACGCAAAATCAGTGATCCTCTCATCCGAGAGCGATTCCACGCACCTAGCTACACATCGATGACATCATTCCAAAAACTAACAACAACTTGCATGTCCTCGGCAACCAATGATGACAACGATGATAATTAAGGTACCAATGATGCAGTTGTGCAATTGCCAAAACAATGGGACTCGTACAATGCTTTGAATCATTATCAATATAAAGCACATGAAAATAAAAGGGACTGTAGGTAGTCAGCTAAGTTGGTCCATTATCATAGTTCTGAATTGGTTTCTCTTCGTGTCTGAAAATAAACGATTTTACAGTTCCAATTATAAACATTTGGGAAAAATTATTTACTTTTAAAGAGACATGGTTTATATCCTTGATTCACCTAAATCAAAGTCAGATGTTTTTTATATCCACTCAGGTATGCAGAGCTACTTGGCGTCACTTGGGTGACCCTCAGTCTCACTGTCCTCGTTGTGCCTTTGCTCTGGAGGACTGTGAACACCTCTTTTCTCTTTTCCAGACTCGACAGAGTTATGGGATTGTATGGATATTACTTCGACTTCGATGTGCTTCTTTTGAGGATTTATGGAGTTCTAGGCTTTCGGCCTACACTATTGCTCGCGATGGGTGTTTGTGTCCTTTCATAGTCCTCTGGGTGATCTGGCTCTCACGTAATCTGATTGTCTTTCGTAATGAGTGTTGTTATGTGGAGAACTTACTCGGTCATATCAAAGTCTTGAGCGAGACATGGTCTTTGTAATCACGGTATTTTTTTGTTCTTATTACTTTTCAAGCGTGACTCATTTCAAGTTCACAACCTTTCATTCTTAAAAATAAATAAATCAAATCTCGATATTTTCTGCATGGGAAAAAGGCTACTAAATTTTGTAAACATATTATATCTAGTGCACTCTCCGACGAACTTGTTGATATCTACTAAAACTCTAAATTAGCCCTCAAGATATGGAGAAGCATATATTATTGTGAGAATACATCTGATAAAATCTAGTTATAACTTGTTCTAAAAAAACATTATAAACTCTTGAAAATGTTTTTTCTTTTGAATGCAAGCCAATAAGCACTCCTTTTAATGGTAACTTAGCTCAGAACAAAAAAAGTTATAGCATATTTCAAATCCAATATACATTAGTTATTAGAAGTCTTACATGTATTTGATAAATCGTACTAGACCCTAGATTGCATATGTTATGGGAAGGTTTATCAGGTATGCTCAAAATCTCGATAGAGAGTAATTGAGTGTTTTGATTGGAGTGCTTAAATTTTTATAAAGTACAATGGTTATTGCTTAGAATTTTGCAAATATCCTTTAGTATTCGAGGGGTACTTTGATACAAAATGGTTCTCTGCTTTGGACAAAATAATCCACAAGTTGATATATATTTACTCTTGGAGGAGGAGCAATCTCTTGAAAATCAACCAAAACCGGTCCACAATGGAATCCAAGTGCATTGTCTTAGAGAAGTCATTTTATGTGACTGCGTGATTGAGAAATCTCTTATTAAATCTTTTCATTTGGATGAAACTAACACCAATTGTGCTCATCCATTGTGATAAATAACATATTATAATACAACAACAATAACAACAAAGCTTTTCCCCACATTAAGCAAGGTTTTAAATCTCAATTTTGATTTCGTTTCGAGATGTTGAAAAAATGAAACAATTTCAAAATTTCGATGAAATTTTGCCAATTTCGGCCAAAATCAGCCTAGATTTGTGAAGGGCATATATCGAGATTTCGATTTCGATAGGATGTTGAACCGAAATGTCACCGAAACTTCACGAAATTTGAAACACTGACATTAAGTAGAGTCGGCTGCATGGATTCTTTGACTCCATTCAGATCTATCTTCAGTTAATCTAGGACTTAGATCCAAAAAACTAAGATCCCTTTGAATAGTCTCATTCCAACACTTCTTGGGTCTTCCTCGCCTTCTCTTAGTTGCCGGCTCAACATCCCAAAACTCGCATCTCCTAACTGGGCTTGAGAGATCTACTACAAATCACTCGCTCCTTGTACAAAGGACATCACGAGATATTGTTGTCATTCTAACCTATGATGATTATATTATTATTGCAGGAGATTATTTGCATGGGATAAGCGAGACCAATGGCTTCCTTGGACAATAATTTACCACCAAGGATCTTGGCAAACTACAATATTTTCTTGTGTTTGAATTCACCAAAATTCGGAAAGGATGTATAATGATTCAGAGGAAGTATGCCACAGATCTCCTTCTAGATACTACAGACTTGCCACTACTCCCATAGATACAACATGAAGCTCTATGATGATGATACATACATGTGAATAAGACGAGATATGTGGAGCTCGTTGGGAAGCTCCTATATGTGATAATCACCATATCTGACATTTCCTTTGCAATAAGCATAGTCAGCCAGTTTCATATGGATGTTGTCTCTATGATCCTATGCTACCTAAAGTGTTCATCGGGTACAAGGTTACTCTTCAGCAAGGGGGACATCTCTTGAGATCACGGCTTGCGTAGATGCTTATTGTGTAGGATGCCCAAAAGAAAGGAAGTCAACCTCTGTATTTGTAGTGTTCATTGGGAGCTTGTTGATCTCATGAAAAAGTAAGAAGCAAACAATTGTTGCTAGATCCAATGTTGAATCTGAATACAAGGTCATGGTGCAATGAGTCGCTACGATGATGTGGGTAAGGTCTGTTACGATTGACCTTGCTATTGACACACATCTTCCCTTGCAGCTACTATCTAGCAATCAGGTTGCATTGTTCTTGCCAACAACCAAGCATTTCATGAGAGGACTAAACCCATTAAGGTGGATTGCTACTATAGTAGAGACACGGTACATAAGTGCTTCATCTCTACATCACATGTCAGCTCAGGGAACCATACTGCAAACATATTCACCAACTCTCTAACCAAGGGGTCGTTCCGGAAGCAGTCTTCCAAGCTTAGCATGATAGATATATATGCTCAAGCTTGAAGGGGGTGTTATAGAAAATAGTAGTAATGCGTTTTTTATTTCCTTTTTATATAATTTCCCTCTAAGGTTTTACCTCTATATAAAGAAATCTTGAATATTAACTCAATCTCTCAATATTCTCAACATTCTTTAGTGAACTAGAGCAATCAATGCTCACCCTGGACAAACAAAAAAATTTAAATTCACTCGCACATTTAACACATGAAAACACAAACCACCTCGAATCAACACACACTCCGATGTTACCAATAACGATGAGGATGCATCTTGTTCATGTCACTGAGTAGGAAAATTGGAAGATAGAGTTTGAAATATGATCTATCGAGCAATTGGATAGAAAGCAGAAACATACATGCTCCTCATTTGCATTGACTAGTCATCTGGAATGAATCTTTGTCCAGAGATCTTGGGCCCTCAACTTGTATAATCGATGAAAGATGGCTCTATCTCTCTAAGGAACAAAGAAATATGGGAATACTCTACAAAGATCTCGAAAATTAACCTCTATCATAAGGACATCATAATGGATTGCTCTTTGACAGAAGCCAAGCATGAGCTAGTCATATACCCTCTGAAAACAAAGTTTCATAGGAACCTCGAAAGAATATTACTCTAGGGACCATAATTGAACGAGGATGTAGACCAAGCCTCGTCCTTTGTAATTGTAGGTTAGGCACCTTTCCAAAAAAATGTAGGTTTGACAATAATCTTTCTCTGGATGACTCAAACAAAGGAAGAGTCCAAAATTATACTATGTCACTCCCCTTTTACCCCATACTTGTCATAATCTGACCAACTTGAAAGAGGACATAATTCAAGGGGTAAAAACATCTATTTTTTCTAAATATTTTTCCAAATCTCTTTTTTTCATCTTTTCTATAAGGTCTATTTTCTTTTCTTTTTCTCGTCCATTCGTTTTTTTCCCTTTTTCTTTAGAAAAAAAGTCGAGCATAGATTGCAAAGGGGAAATAAACTAAATACATACCAAAGGCCCAATGTGCCCACTTAAATGGTCCGGTGGTAGTGCATTGTGCCTACCACCCAAAAGACCAGGGTTCAAATCCTCCTTGTGAGAGTTGCGTTAGGTAGTCGACAACCATCGTAAAAATGAACAAATATTTCAACATGGATTTGAGCAAGAATCCATGTAGCCAACCATTCTTATAGTGGGAGAAGGCTTCACCATTTTTACATACCAAAGGCCCAATAAAGGCATCGAGCTCATTTCTTTTTTCGTTCATGTACAGAGGAGAAGCCATCATTATTATTATAGTTATCCCCATGATGGAGGTGCCATCATCGACTCACTTGTTGCATGGTTACTCGTTCAGGGTTCTCTTTTCTTGTGCCACACATGCTCTCGAGCATGGGTGTGTTAGCTCTATCACATGAGGAAGCATCTCTTGTCAATCTTCTTGAGGGTCATCCTATGACCTCTTATGCCATCATCGAAGATTTCTCGCAAAGCCACCAAGCCTTTTGTTGGGACAACACTGCTACTTTGTCGATGCTACCTCAAGCAGCTAACCATTACTGTCGCTCATGGATCGATAATTTGGAAACAATAGAAGGAATATTGGATAAGCGCCTCCTTCTTGCAGCGTCTTGCCACCTTCGAGGTGATTGCCACATGCATGTATATGTCATGTGTGCAAACACCTTTGCACATTATCAAAACTATGCTGCCTCATGTGGTGATTTCACCACAATCGCGACAACCATTTCAATTCCGAACTTCATTATAAAATATCCCACAAGTCATACAAGCTCAAAAAAAGAAATCGCATGTGACTTTCTCTGTTACCATTTTCAGAAATAAAATCTGGAACACAAAAGAAACAAACAACGATCAAAACATTGATTTTATTGGATTTGCCATTCAAAAGGGATTGGCGGTGCAGCTTGTTGCCCGTCTCCCATCAATTTCTATGTAACTTCCATTAGTATATGAAGAATCTCCTCTCATGATATGTAAAAAAAACATTGATTTATGTGGTTTAAGATGGTCAAGATGACTTGTCTACATAATAAAAGTAGCATAAAGCTGTGTTTTTTGTATTGACTCTCCTCATTAAAACATGCAGCATTCACACCCAACGCACTCGTGATAGACTGCATAGGACTCAACACGAGATCCCATACTATAATTGGGGATCTTTCAACGAGATCTAATTTCCCAAGTAGCTCAACTTCCATTTTTATCACCAAAAAATGCGAGTGGGTTAGTCCACATCTCATCGCATAACTTCATGAAATTTCCTAAAACAAGTCAAAGTTATATTCTCTTCAATCCAAAAGTATTTTTCTTTCATACTTTAAAGGGAAATATAATATCTTCTAAGAAGAGGAAATCATGATTTGATCCCTTTTCCTCGAATCTATACGTGGAACAAGAACTCCATTAGGGATTGATTTTTGAAGAGAATACTAGACCGTGCATTCATTGTTAATCAACCCTTTTCAGCAAGGTGACAGAAGTATTTTCCGATCAGACATCTTGGAGAGGCTTTGCTTGAGGATCTTATGGTGGGTACTTTTATATAAAACATGTTAACTCCACCAGCTACTCTAGCACCTTTCTGGCGATCACTCAATACACCTATATGGAGAGGTGTCGATAGCTCAAAAGCTGCTTATCAAGCCACCTTCATAGGTACCTCTCCCCAATAGGCCCTATTCCCAATCCTCTTTGACTACAACCAAAATATCTTCTGTCTGAATTGATTGAGTAGGAAAACTTTTGAAAATTAACCAACAAAATTCTCATGACCCCAACCACATCATATAATCATCTAATCTCTCAACTATGCAAGAAGTCAGCATTGCTACTTTGGCAGCTACTGATGTTGCATCCTTTTTTTTGGCAATTCCTAACAATTATCCAACCATCTTAATCTTATCAAACATCTAATAAGCATCTTTGTTTCCGATTCTTGCATCCTGTATATGATACTACAAAGAAGTGTCTAAAACTTCACACATTCAGACCCATATGGCATGACGAATCTCATTGCTTCGATCCCATAACATATCTAACCTATTCCCTTCTCGACCCCTCACAAATGGGAGGAGTAACCGCACCTATGAACGCCTTCTGCACTACATCATATGTTGTAAATTAGGAAGCAATCCAACAACCTCCGTGAAAAACGCCAGTTCCCAATCCGAACCAAAATCCAAATTAAAAATACAGGAGAAAACCTTCCTCAGCAAGAAGAGATTGCAAATTTCCATATAATGGACTGAAAAGAAAACGCTCCGAAGGGAGGCAACATCGACCAAAAAAAGATCAACAGAAACAAGATCCAATCTTTTCAGCAATTGACCAAAAGTTGAGCATTATGGATTCCGCATTGCAGCGGGAGCACATCAAAAAAAAATGAGAGAGAGGGAAATGGCAACTTTAGAAGAGAGATAGCACTCACCCTTCTTCTGCTGCAGCAGATTCCTCCCGTTGGGTCCATGCGGCTCCAGCACTTCATCTGCATCAGAAAAAGTCAGGAAAAAAAGGAGTCAAACAAACAAGCAAACAACAACAATAACAATAGTGTGGAGGAACGAACGGGAGATGAAGGTGGCGGAGGACGCGAAGCCGGCAAGGAGGAGGAAGACGAGGAAGGGAAATGCGGTGAGGCGTCCGGAATCCATTGCTGTGGCTCCCTCCGGTGCCCTCTCCACTCCACTCCTCTCCTCACACCGAGGAGGAAAAGGACCGCTCGCTTTGCGCAGCGGAAAGAACGCGATCGGTTCCGCCGGACCGGTCAGCGACCCGTTCTGGCGGAGAATTAATGGGGTGGACTGCTTTAAAGGGGATTGCAGCAGATGTATTTTTTTTTGTGATTTTGATTTCAATGTTCTTGGATTTGTTGTAATTTGACATGTTCGGGATAAAGGGTATATTAGTCTCTTTTTCTCATAAAATTGGAATGATAGAAGGATATAGTTATGAAAAATCATGGAAGTATTTTTCAAAAAAAATAAAAAAAGTGATAAAAATTGAAAATGAAGTATGTAAGTTACCTACTTCATTGAGTAGAATCCATTTTCCTCTTATGAATGATATGCAGCGTATGTAGGCATGGTTAAATTCACTCTTTACTCGACCAATTTTTTTATGATGTAATTAGATTTTTAGAAAAGAATCATAAAATAAATATGGCAAAAGACGTATTACACATGGTTTATTGTACAAACCACGGGTTCCGCATTGGTACTCTAATACAAGATTTAGTGTAAGAGGCTTTTTTTAAATGGAGTTCGAAGTGTTTATATCTTGATCGAAGATTTGACCATTAAGATAAACTAGCAAATAATCTCAGATTTAAGCGAAATTTGGAGGATTTGTAGATCATTAATATAAGATTCAATCTATAAGGTTGGATTTTAAAATCAAAATCACAAAAAAAACAAAAGCGATTACAACATCTCTGCTGCAATCCCCTCTACAGCAGAGGATCATCTTCTTGATCTTCCACCAATCATGTTCAACATCACGATTCCTTGCAACACCACACATCCTCTTGATCTTCCACCAATCATTGTTAGCAGAATCCTTCGATGACTTTTGTCCAAGCTACCACTCTCCTTAGTTTTTCAAGGCTTTCAAGGACATCGATACTAGTTCATGGGAATGATTTGGTATCGCCTTCATTCTGATACTAGCTGTAGGGATTGAAACATGTCAAATAACTTCTTCAACTTGTCCAGCTCTTATACCAGTCGTCGAGGACAAATCGGATGCACAACCAACCAACCACGGAAGCAATTAAAGAAGAATATACACGATATGATGATGGTCAGTTACTTTACGCGACTTCTACATAAGAAAAATTACCACGAAGGATAATATTAACTCTCTTTTTTCGATTCATCGCTTCTCTTCTCTACCTATCTTGATTATATGTCAAAATAAAATCTCATACTAATTGCAACATTCATTCTTGATCAATAAACATCTCAATAAATCTCAACCAACCAAACATGACCCTAAGCAATCTCCATCATTTCAAGACTCTAATGTGGTTTGATCACATCTAATAAAAATATTTTCCAAGGATTACATGGAATCCATTTTTTCCATGTTAGCATTCTAATTTTTCTTAGTGCAAAGTACAAAAAGGATCCAAACTATATATCGACTCCCAATTAGGAGTATTGTTTTTCAAATGTAACAATGAGAGACCTAAACTCTCAACTTCATACATATGGGTCATGAAAGCTTACGGAATGGCGCCTCTAACTGGAAATTAAGTATAATTGAAACTCTTTTATGTGGTTTACATTTTCCCTAATTCCAACAAGACTTTGCATTGTACTATAAGTTTAAACGAGGAGCATGAATAAGACGTAGACCTGACTAAAATGTGATTCGGCCCGACCCGGAGGTGCTGAGGTTCTAAAACCTCAGTCCAAAGCCCGTCATGGGCTGACCCACGACCCATTTTATTTTACATTGATTTTTTTGTTATTATTTAATAAGTATACATGATTTTATTACCATCATCTATATTTTATATAACTAATAAAAGTAGTTTGTATGTTACTTGTCACATAAACTACTAAATTTATGCAAAACTATAATAAAATATGAAAAACTTGGAGTTAATACATGTCATATCTAGCTTCTACATGTATATTTTTTTATTTTTAATGAGCAGACACATACCTCAACTCTCTTAACCAAAACCTTGCCTATAAGCTGGCTGAATGAACATACCTTCGATTCATTAGCTAGGTCTAATGAGATAATGTAGTCGATAACATGGATGAAGACTGTGATAATGTAGTCGATATTTTTTTCCAAATTTTCATGCTTATTCAAGCTGCAACTTCAAGATCAACAATTTTAAACATTCTCATGATATTTTATAGCGATGACTTCTCCTTACAATGCACAGAACAATGAAGATTTTTTTGCGCACAACTTCTACCCATACAACGCACGGGTGTGCACCCAAGGAATGAAACTTTGAATGGAATTGCATCATAACTGAATAGATTTACGAGATGCAACAAGGAAAATAGAGTTATGGTCAGAATAATTTCTTGAAAAGAGAGTTATGAGAATCTGAGGGAGAATAGGTCTGTCATGATTTTGCCAACAAGAGTGAGCGACAGATAATTTTGACTATGCTCGTCTGCGAGATATCATCCATTTATCCATGTCAACTAGTGCAATGTATTGCCCATTGGAGTTGACACACTAAATTGCCTCACACATCCATAATGACTTGGACGCATGACTAAGCAAGATAGAAGGTGAGGAGCATGTGGATCATGAAGGAGAGAAAGCCATAGTCCTAAAGTTTCTACAGTGTTGAGCCTCATGCTTGGGGTGAGGAACAAGTTTCTACAATGTTGAGCCTCATGCCCGGGGTGAGGAGCAAATTGGTGCACTTGAGGATGCCCATAAGGGTCATCTTGGAGGACATCATGGACTATACGAATGCAAAGGAGAAGGAGAAGGATCACTTAGTCGTGTTATTTATGTTATTCGCTGCAAAGAATTTTAAAAATATTTTGATGCCCTTTACTTTGAGTGTTACAAAGTGAGTCGCTCCTCTCTGGTTAGATGATGAATCTCCATTTCATCATCTTTATTCTATCATTTTGGCCTTAAAAACCCTAGTAAATGTGTGTGAATGCCCTTAAATTGCATAATTTAGCATGCATGCATTGTTATACAAATTGTGTATAAAATACATTTTTTAATGCCAAAATTATAGAATAAAGAAAAGAAAAAAAAGAATAAAATATTTAAAATATTTTATGATCCTAAACCTCGAGACCTAGGCATCTCGATGACTAGGTCGGCAAGGAATAAAGTAGGAGGAGATAAGGGTCCAAAATACAATAAAAATCCCCTCTTATTTATTGATTTTTATTCATTTTTGGGACCAATTTTTAGTTCCACTTTTTATACTTCAAATAAAGAAACTTTGTACATAAAAGTTGTAGATAATTAAATATAAAAAACTTAAAATTAACTTCACTCAAAAATAATATACAATGTAAACATTATAGTCCGAATAAGTTTCCCAAATCCAACTTCTCATACCCATATCTCTCAAATAAAAACTCAAAATATATAAAATCATCTTTAATTGTATATAACTTTTAATAAACTATTTAATGAAGTTGGTTTCATATTTTTTGGAGTTAAGATGTGAAAGTTAGGTTTTGGACCCCTATTGTATATTTTACCCGATTAAAATATTCATTTTATTTATTATTTAATATTTCTATATTTTTTATAATTTTTAAATATTATTTATAATATATGTACATATTAAAATATGAATAAAATAATAAATAAAACATTAAAATAAAATATGTAAAGGAAATACATAGATGATTTGCTTATATCTATACCTATATAATTGATACATCTAATCAACTAAGTATATACATTATATCAGTAAAATATAATAAAAATATATTTATATATCTAAAATCAAGTTTTAATTTTATAAAAAATAAATTAATAAAATCAAAAATACAAAATAAAAATAAAAGGGCAAAATATACAGATGGATATACTTATGTAAAGCCCCTAAATAGTAAATTGTAATTACAAAGCTTTAAAAATAAATAAAAATCATAATAAAAAGACGTTGTAAAATAATAAACAAATTTTTTATAAGTTAAAATTAATAAAATCAATTATTATTTTTAATTGAATTTATAAATCTTTTTATTTAATCTTGTCTTTTTGCGGATGACATGGTCCAATCAGGCCACACCATCCATTGACCAGGAGTCAACTCCATAACCCCAGGTCTGTGACCACCATGTCTTCTCCCTCCATCTTCTTCTCGATATTTTCCCGATCTTGTCTTTCACCGAATCGCCTCGCTCCCTTCATGATTTTTCTTCCTCAGGCATCGATGATACACACTTGGACATCACCTGGGGTTTTGGATCATTGCAGCACCTGCAAAGCCTCGTTCTTTGGAGCTGCTCGACTTCCTTGTACAAAAACCTCCATCCTCTTCCCTCCGACTTTTGAACCTCCTTTTGGCAGTGCTTTGTCCCCTCTTCGAGCTCTGAATAGAGGGCGGTGATAGGGCCCTCTCCATCTCTTTGGAGGTGTGCTCAAGCGGGCTCTAGGTCATCTCCAACCCCATCTCCGACGAGTCACTGCCGTCGAGGTACATCCCTGACCTTCCCGGCCGCTGAGGTATCTTTTATTGTGTTTTTTTAGTGTATATTTAGTCTTGGTTTATTTCACACATTTATTTTATCGATTGACCACGTTGATTATCCCTAAATCACCCCTTCATAGTTCGGCGGAGCTAGCCTCTGGCGAACTCCTTCCATCTGTGCCCGACTGTCCAACTGCCTCGCAACCACCCTCAACTCACTCCCCTTCCATTTCCCTACGCAAACACCTACTCCATTCAACCTGCTCCCTATTGGAGCAGGATCTCGACGCTCAACCGCTGCCACCCACCAGAGCTGTCGCCATCTCGCCCCCCACTTCCATCCACTCCGCTAACTAGGTCGAGGTAGTTTGGCCTCAACCCAGAGTTGTCTCTTGTGCAGGTACAGAGGGAAAGAACCTGCTGGAGCATTTTTTAACCGCCCGCCGGAGGTACCTGGGGCACCTATGCTCCGCCGCCCTCGTAAGTGAGCTCGGGTATCCCTCCGGTCGTTTGAAGCATCTAGCATATAGAGGAGACATGCAGGAGCGTTTGGACCCGTTCGGACCCGTTTTGGAGCTTCAAGGAGCGCACCCTCGCACAGTTGTGTAAAGGTCATCATGACATGCACTATAATTTATTAGTCATCACTGATTCTCAATATTTCCATTTGCTTGACTATCCATTCCTTTCTCAAACCTTTCTATGTTTGACTGTACAGATCTAGGTCTTTTGTTGACAATTCATTCGATAATGATTCATAGTTAGTGATTCATGCCTAAATGATTGATCACTAAGATTTTCAGTCACTGATAACAGATTATTCTAGATGATGTAATTATATCTGAGATGCTTTCTTTAAGAATATGTGGACTTCCCGATCTTGATACCTTACCCTCTTTTTTTTATTGATTTTCCTGTAGCTTCTAAGAAATGAGGGCGTGATACGAAGAATATAGACTTCACGAGGAATAACATGCATATGCACAATAAACCTTCTATTAAGGAAATGAAGAAAATAGTTGATCGTATACTAAGGCTTGTGAAATTAATTCATGGTGATATCTCTTATATGATTAGATCATTCCTGGTTCTGAAATTAATTCTTAAAACATTTGTAGAAGAGGTATTACCCACAAGGCAATTCTATTTTCGTATATGTAAAGCAGATGAAGTTAAACCGATAACTTTTTCTTGGACTCTTAGGGCATGTTTGGTTGTTGGGTTGGATTGGGTTGGGTTGGGGTACACCGGTGTACCCTTCCTTCCAACCCTCTCAACCCTCCTCACAGTTTACTATCATAGGGGTACAATTTACTATTCACAAGGGTACCCCAACCCAATCCAACCCAGCAACCAAACAGGCCCTTAGATAGTAAAGGTTCAACGAAGCTCTTAAACAGAATATTTTATAGTAAACAAATTGATAAAAGGCTTTAGTATCAAATTATGGGGAAAGTCTTTCTAGTCATAGATTAATCTGTTCTCCCATGACATTCTATTCTTCTCATATGATGATTTCGATAAACATTATTCTCAAATATTATATCAAATTACTACACAGGGTTGAGAGATTAACCCGTCATGGTGCAACATAAAATACAAATAACATTTAGCGGATATAAACACTCCATAACGTGAAGCATACATAAAATCAAGCTTGCAAAAGTCGACGACTAGGCCGACTAGTCGAGTCGGGGGTAGCCGACTCGACTAGACCTAGTCGGTCGTTAGTCGGTCCACCTGACTAGTCGGCCGACTAATCAGCCGACTTTTACAACAACCTTTTTTTTAATTTTTTTTAGTTTTTCACTTTTTTTAAAGCAAACATATTCTAATATGCTTAATGTTATATTTAAAGTCGATTTACTTCTTTTGTTTCATTATGATGCCATATAAAATGTACACATCTATGTATATATATATATATATATAAATATATGTATAAAAAATATTTATATATTTAAAATAATTAAAAAATTTAAAATCGACTAACGACCGACTAATTCTGATTAGTCACCCGACTGCCGACTAATCCTTATTAGGTGACCCTGTCGATCGGGTATCAACTACCGCTTTTTGCAACCTTGCATAAAATACAAATTACATTTAATTTAACAGAGCGCATCCAGCATATAAAACAGAGAGAAGCATTTAACGATCTTAGCACCATATTGCATGATTTCGAGATAAAGCTGAACGAACTACAAAACTTTCCAATTGCGCTCTGAGCATTGAAAGCAATGGCTGCAAAGCTTAAATGAAGTAGAATAAAAAGGGGAACTAGAGAATCCATATGGGAAATACATAATTTAAGAAGAAGCCTGGTGTAAATTGGAGAGGAAGATGATCCACATGATATCTAAATCCTGCCTAATCCCTCCGAAGCAACACCTTCTCCAAGACATGAAGCAGATCCTCGGTAAGAACCAGCCACTCCGCCATGTCATCTATGCCTATGGACTCCGATTTAACCATCTTCGAGATGCCCTCGCGGAAGTCCTCGGAAAACCTATCGAGGAAACGTCGGAAAGCGGCAATTGTGGCATCGGAGGGCGCGTGGTCGACCCTGGATCGCTTTCCGCTGGCGGATGGAGGTGGGGAAGGGGGAGGAGGGCACTTCAGCGGTAGACGCGGGCGGGAGAAGGGAGCTTTCGATCCCATCTCTTGAGTCCAGTTGGATGGAGCCTTCCTTCCCTTGTCTATTTATATAATCAGAGTTTTTTTTTGCCGATGGAATTATTGAACAAAAAAACTTCCAATATTCACTTAGCAAAAAAAAAACTTCCAATATTCCATTATAATTTTCTGATTCGGTCATGACCTTCCGTCCATTTTTCTATTTCTATGGGAGTTTTTTTTCCCTCCGGAGATGACGGAGGTCATGACGGCACCCCAACAGAATAGCAAGTAAGAAGTAAGAACGGTGAATTGATATCACCAACATCCGTTGCATTTAGTGCTCTTTTTCGATACCTTCGTATTGTTCAACTCCCATTCCACCTAAACCTATTGGTATGCTTCTCTCATGTGTAATATAGGATATTTTGTAGATTATATGTATATTTTGTAGATTATATTTTCGCAGATAATTCTTCATGTGTGTACCCAATTAAATGGTATGTGATAGTGCAGTGTGCTTACAATAAAATACGGCTTTTATCACAATTATTGGGTTGGCTAAATGATTTTTGGTTGGAAAATAGATTTACTATGGGACATGATAGTATAAAGCACTTTTAATGGTTCTTTATCCTGATTCATGGTGCGTCATTGAACTTATATGCAAATCAGAGCATAGAGATGATGTGATGACTTAGCTATTTATAGAATTAGGGTTTTTCCTCTATTGAATTTGCTTGAATCTCGTGGCAAATAATATTTGAAGTTGCCTGATTTTTTCTTTATATATATTTTCCTACCCACAGTGAACTTTTTAGTCTTCGTATCCATGACTCACGAGGTACATGTGCTCCAATTCAAATGGTGTCTTGAATATTACGATTGTCACAATTTATAGTATAATAATATTCAAATATGACATACAACTAATATGAAACCCAAATAGAGATTTTTATCACACTTGATGTGGTCGACAACATGATTTTTACGCTAGCAAATAGATTTGCTATGGGACATGCTAGTACGCAAATGACACGAGCCAAAGTATTTTTAATATTTCTTTGCCCATTGATTTGTGGCACATCAACGCACTTATCACGTCTCCAAATCAGAATTAGGGATGCATAGAGAGATTGTGATCGCTTAGCTATTTATAGAATTAGGGTTTTTCTCCTCTCTTTCCTTACAGAAGTGATCAAATTTTGCTTTAATCTCATGCCAAATAATATTTGAACTTGCCTGATTTTTTTTATCTATCTCATTTTCCCCCACCCATGTGAACCGTCAAGGTTTCTTATCCATGACTCACAAGGTACATGTTCTCCAACTCAAATAATGTACTGAATATTGTGACTCATGATTTACACTATAATAATCGCCAAACATGATGTACAACCACTATCAAACCAAAATAGGGTTTTTTATCACACTTGATGGGGGTTGGTTGCATAATTTTTTTACTGGTAAATAGTTTACTAAGGGACATGCTAGTAACTAGATGACCACGAGCCAAATTATTTTCAACAGTTCTTTGCCATTGATATGTGGCTCGTCAATGAACTTATCTCGTCTTTCAATTATAAGCAGAGATGCATAGAGAGAGTGGGATGACTTAGTTATATATAGAAATAGAGTTTTTTTGCCCGTCTTTCCCCCGGAGATGATCGGATTTTGCTCCAATCTAGTGGAAAATAATATTTAATTTGCATGATTATTTCTTTATCTCCTTTTCTCCAACCCACGTGAATTGTCAATGCTTCATATCCATAGCTCACAAGGTACAAGAGCTCTAACTCAACTAATATCTTGAATATTACGACTCTCACGATTTACAATATTGTAATCGTCAAACATGTTGTACAACCACTACCAAATCAAAATAGTGCTTTTTATCACAATTGATGTGGTTGGTTGCATGGATTTTTCGCTGGCAAATAGATTTACCATGGATTATGCTAGTACATAGATGGCCATGAGCCAAAGCATTTTCAAACGCTCTTTCTCCATTAATGTGTGGCTCGTCAACGAACTTATATCATCTTCAAATTGGAAACGTGGATGCATAGAGAGCATGGGATGACTTTGCTATTTATAGAATTAAGGTTTTTTTGCATCTATTTCCTTCCGCAGATGATCGATTTTTGCTTCAATCTCGTGGCATTTTCTTTATCTCTTTTTTCCCACTGAGGTGAACTTTTTAGGCTTCGTATCCCTGATTCAAGAGGTACATGTGCTCCAATTCAAACAATGGTTCGAATATTGTAACTCTCATGATTTACAACATAATAATCTTCAAAATAATGTGCAGTCATTATCAAACAAAAATAGTGCTTTTTATCATAATTGATCTGGTTGAGTACATGATTTTTTTCTTGAATATAGATCGACTATGGGTCATGCTAGTACTTAAATGACCACAAGCCAAAACATTTTAATGGTTCTTTGTCCCTTAACTCTTGACTCATCAACGAACTTATCTCATATCTAAATCAAAAGCAAAGATGTATAGAGAGCTTGGGATGACTTCGCTAATGCGAGGAGGGGCACATGCACTATGTACTAGACCTGGCAAAAGTATGGGTCATGGGCTGATGTTTACTTCAATGTCCAAGCACAACTGGGATCTAGGATGGGTTGGCCCATGGGTCGGATCAAAAGTATTTTTTCTTAAATGATATTTTTCGGCATCGTGTAAGCTTTCTAAATCTAAGTAACGTGTTACTGGACATACTAATGCAACATGGTAATGTAAAAGAGTAAGATGAATATATTATATTTAAAATATGTAAAAAAATAAATTTTTAAATACATTTTTCCATTTTTTATGAGCTAGGCCAGTTTTTGTGAAAACATATCTATGGCCTACTCAGTTGACAGGCAGGTCAAAGAGCGGGCATGACACCAATTGATGAAATTTCTTGGCCCAATCCTGTTCTCATGAGCGGCTGAGCTAGCAGGACCTGTTGCAAAAAATTTTAGAAAACATTCTTCTGCCCTTAACTTTGAGTGTCGCAAAGTGAGTCGCTCCTTTCAGATTAGATCCCGCGAGTTCAATTTTTTCAACTCTCCATTGATCATTTCTTTAAACCTCCCCAGTTAACAAATCAAAATTTATTGGGGGGGTGGGGGAGGGGACTTCCTCAGCTTGGGTTACTTGTTATCCGACTTAAACAATGTCTTGAATATTGCATATCTCACGATTTACAAAAAAATAATCGTTAAACATGATGCACAACCGCAATCAAACCACGCTATATAATATACATAACCACAATCAGACCAAACCAGGGCTTTTCATCACAATTTATGTTGTTGGCAGCATGTTTTTTTGCTGACAAATAGATTTATGACGAGTCATGCTATTACATAGATCACCACAAGCCAAGGCATTTTTAATGGATCTTTGTCCGCTGATTAGTGGATCGTCAATGAACTTATCTTATCTTCAAACTAGAAGCATGGATGCATGAAGAGCATAAGATGACTTATCTATTTATAGAATTAAGGAGGGTTATCCTTCCGGAGTTGATCTAATTTTGCTTCAACTGATTTTTTTCTTTATCTCCTTTTTTCCACCCACATGAATTATCGAGGCTTCGTATACATGACTCACAAGCTACATGTGCTTCAACTCAAACAATGTCTTTATTGCGACTTTCGCGATTTACATTATAATACTCATCAAACGTGATGTACAACCACTATCAAAATAAAATAGGGTTTTTATCATAATTGATGAGGTTGGCAACAAGATTTTTTTTCAGCGAATCGGTTTACTATGGGTCATGCTTGTACATAGATGACCACGAGCCAACGCATTTTAATGTTACTTTGTCCATTTATTCGTGGCTCCTCAATGGACTTATCTCATTTCCAAATTAGAAGTAGGGATGCATAGAGAGCATGAGATGGCTTAGCTATTTATAGAATCATTGGTATTTTCCCTCTATTTCCTTCCGAAGATGATGGAATTTTGCTTGAATCTTGTGTGCTTGAATCTTGTGGTGAATAATATTTGGATTTGCCTGATTTTTTTCTTATCTCCTTTTTTTCCACCCACACGAACTATCGAGTCTTCATATCCATGACCCTCAAGGTACATTTCCCCCAACTCAAACAATGTCTTGAATATTGACCCTCACGATTTATAATAAAATAATTACCAAATATGATGTACAACCACTATCAAACCAATAAATGGGCTTTTTATCACTCGATGTAGTTGGCTGCTTGGTTTTTTTGCTGGTAAATTAATTTACTATGGGTCATGCTAGTACATAAGGATCACTAGTCAATGCATTTTTTAGGGTTCTTCATCCTTTGATACGTGGCTTGTCAACTGACTTATCTCATTTCCAAATCATACTTCAACCTCGTGGCAAATAATATTTGAATTTGACTAATTTTTTCTTTATATTTTTTGTTCCCACCCATGTGAACTGTAGAGGCTACTTATAAGGTACATCTGCTCTAACTCAAATAATATATTGAATATTGCGACTCTCATAATTTATAATATAATATTCACCAAATTTGATGCGCACCCACTACCAAACCAAAATAGTGTTTTTTTATCACAATTGATGTGGTTGGCTATTTTTTTGTTGGCAGATAGATTTACTTTGGGTCATGCTAGTACAGAGATGACCACGAGCCAAAGCGTTTTCAATGGTTCTTTGTCCATTGATTCGTGGCTCGTCATCGAACTTATCTCATCTCCAAATAAGAACTAGGAATGCATAGAGAGCATGCGATGACTTAGCTTTTTATAGATTACGGTTATTTTTTTTGCCTTTCTTTTCTTCTAGAGATGGTCGAATTTTACTTCAATCTCGTAGCAAACAATATTTGAATTTTCCTAATTTTTTATCTCCTTTTTCCCCACCCACATGAACTGTCAAGGCTTCGTATTCATGACTCGCAAGTTACATGTGCTCCAACTCAAACAATATCTTGAATACTGCGACTCTCACGATTTACAGTATAATAATATTCAAGCAGGACGTACAACCACTATAATACCAAAATAGGGATTTTTATCACACTTGATGTGGTCAGCTATTAAGATTTTTTTGCTGGCAAATAGATTTACTATGGATCATGCTAGTATGTAGATGATCACGAGCCAAAGTATTTTTAATGGTTCTTTGTCCATTAATTCGTGGCTCGTCAACGAACTTATCAGATCTCCAAATCATAAGTATGGATGCACAGAGAGTTTGTGATGACTTAGCTATTTATAGAATTAGGGTTTTCTCCTCTCTTTCCTTCAAAAAATGATCGAAGTTTGCTTCAATCTCATGACAAATAATATTTGAATATGCCTGATTTCTTCTTTATCTCTTTTATGTCGAGGCTTCGTATCCATGACTCACGAGGTACATGTTCTCCAACTCAAACAATGTCTTGAATATTACGACTCTTATGATTTACAATATAATAATAGTCAAACATGATGTAGAACCAATCAAACCAAAATAGGGCTTTTTATCATACTTGATGTGGGTTGCTACATGATTTTTTTACTGGTAAATAGATTTACAATGGGTCATGCTAGTACCTAGATGACCATGAGCCGAAGTATTTTTAATGGTTCTTTGTCCATTGATTCGTGCCTCGTCAACAAACTTATCCCCCCACTCCAAGACCAGAGCCGGATTAGCACATGAGCCATACTTCAAAGTCCAAGTCCGACCCAGATATGGGTTGAGCTGGCCCATGGGTCATGTCTAAAGTATCCTTTCTTGATTTTTTTAATACAACTTATCGAGATAGATAATTCTTAAGTTTTCTAAACAAGTAGTTATTATATGCGTTATAGACATATAAACTACTAAAATAAAATGCAATATTGTTAATGTAAAATAAAATCTTGAAGTATATTATATTAAAAATAAGTAAATACTAAAATACGTGTTTTCATTTTTGTGACGGGTCGGGTATTCTGGACCATGCCCACGACCTGTCTAGTTGACAAGCACGCGAAAGATCAGGTAGGGTACTGATTGATGAAACCGAGCCAGATATGGGTCGAGTTGGCCCATGGGTCATATCTAAAAGTATCGTTTGTTGATTTTTTTAATACAACTTATAGAGATAGATAATTTTTTGCCCAGCATGTATGATTTCTAAACAAGTAACTATTATATGTGTTATTTGGCATAAAACTATTAAAACAAAATGCAATATTGTTAATATAAAAGAAAATCTTGAAGCATATTATATTAATATATGTAAATGATAAAATATATGTTTCATTTTTGTGTTGGGTCGGATTTTGTGGACCGTGTTCACGACCTGCCTAGTTGAGGAGTAGGCCAAAGATCAGGCAGGGTACAGATTGACGAAATCGGCCCATGATTGGTTGAGAGTGCGGGCCCCACTAGCCATATCTACTCCGAACCTTGCACTCTTCCATTTCATGCACAAGGTTGTCAGGTTAGGTTTTCTCATCCCTTGATTCTTTATTCTTCCTCACACCAGGTACATCCCTCAATCTCTCTCCATTATTCTCCCTTGTTTCACTACAAGAAAAATGAGTTGTGGTCACGGAATGTGGCTGCGGAAACCTTGTGGTCACGATAATTCCCTGGCCACTAATTTCTCGTAGATACAATACGTGTCCAAAGTCTTCATACAAGAGTTGCGACCACAACAAATTATGTGGTCGCTTGTAGTGGCTACGACATGTTCGTGATTAGAGAACTCTCACGACGAGACTTGTAGCTACGGCTACAGGCAACGACGTGGTGTAGACAGAACTCAATTCTGTGGCTACAAATCCCACATCCGTGGGCATAATTCTATAGCTACAACTTGTTTTCCTTGTACTGTTTCTGCCTTCTATTATTATCAATATTTCTCTCTTGTTCGTTGTTATATGCGTTATTCCTTGCAAAGGATTTAAAAAAAATGTTCTTTTGCCCTTAAATATGTTCTTCACGAAACACGTCGCTCCTCTCCTCTGCGAGTTCTATCTTCTAAAGCTCAATTGGTCCCATTCGTATGTACCAGTTGGCAGGGGACGAGCTGGTGCAGGACACGGATACCAATGTTTATCTTTTTCACGAGAATGTTACGTACTCAACCGATGTCCGAAATCAATCGTTATCGATCAGGGTTTTTAAAATCGGATCGGACCGACCGGTTCGACCGGTTCAATCGATAAACTGGGCCTAATCAATATGGTTAATCGGTTTATGCTGGCTAGGTTTAATTATTTAAATTTTAATTAACCTGTCCAATTCAACTTATTTTTTTATCCAATTTAACCAGGTTCAGTTTTAAATTATTTAAAAATTTTGTTGGTAGTGAGAGTTGAACCCATGACCTTTGATTACCTATTTCAAACTTCTAACCAACAACACTAACACCACTTTTTGCATGTATTGAGTTTTATATAATACTTCATGTATAATGGGAAATATATACATTATCTATATATTTTATTTATATTTCAAGTATTTTAAAGTGTATATTATATATTATTTTATTTTGGTTTGATTGGTTGGTTCAAACACTTTTTTCACTGATCTGGTTTAATCCGGTTTTAAATAATGATGACGTCATCATCCGATTGAATCGATTTAATTACATGGCTCAACCCGATCCAACCATTTCGATAAGATTTCTAATTCGATGTCCGATTCAGTTTCAAAAACCTTATTATCTGATTCATCTACCTCCAGCCGTTACACCATCTAAGTGGCATGCCATTACTTCCTCCCATCATGAGAAGACTCGCCATCCGCAGCTTAAGGGGAGAGACCCATCGCAGGGCTTCAAGCCCCAATAACCCATCGAGGCACCACCTATGCCGCTCCAATGGTAGTGGTTCACAACCGTGCGCAACCCCACCACCGTGCCTCCAGCCACACTACAAGAAATTAGACCTAGGGAAACGAATAATTTGAATATTTGTTGCTATATTTTCCGATGTTAAAGATATAACAACGAATATTATTCGTTGTCAAATGATCTTTTGTACTTGTAATTAACAACGAATATCATATTTGTTGTTAAAGGTCCATATAACGACAACTTTTTTGTTGAATTATTCGTTAAAATTCATGTTAATCGTTGTCATATTTAGCAATGATTAGAAGAAAATGGCAATGAATAGTCGTTGTTATATGATTCGTTGTGAGGAATATAATATAGCAACAAATACCATTATTCATTGCGAATTAAAAGAAGTAAGCAATGAATAATATTCGTTGTTATATATTTAACTACGGAAGATATGGCAACGGATATTAAATTATTCGTTACCTTAGGTCACTTTTCTTGTAGTGCCACCAAACCCGATCTGGGGTGGAGGACCCATCCTCGCCCCCTCCTACCTTCTTTGCCATGTTCTTCCGCCAGGATTGAGCACCACCTTCATCGCTCCAACTCCGCCACGCAAGCTCCTCCACGCTACACCGCCTCTCCCGAGCCTCTGCCTTGATTCGCCATGCAAGGTTGGGCACGACCCGCTCTTTCCATTGATTCGCCGTGCAAGGTTGGACAAGTATCAACGTGTTTGATCGCAACCCGCCCCGAGTTGACTTGACCTATTCCAATGGATATCTGAATGGATCACAGGTACCCACGGGTATCCGTGATATCGGTTGTCTTTTATTCTTTCAATGGAATGTGTTACGTGTAAACAAAATGATATGTGTTACCATATCCTTATCCATTTTAAAGTCTAGATAAAGATACAAAACCTGATATCTTGCGGATATAGAAAATTAAAAAGCAATAATTAACTATAGATAGGGAAACATATAGTCGTAACTCGAATACGTCATTTTAACAAACGGATACGAATTGTATTACATATTATAGACATCTCCCAACGCCTACTTTAAGAAGAAATATACTTGTAAAATTTGAAATTAATAGTTTATTAAATGAGCATCACATAAACTCCAAATGCAACAAATAAAAAAGAAAAAAAAGTATTATGTCCAATTAAATATGCGTATAACAAATAATTAATGTATAGAGTGTAATGGGGCTACCCTGAGGAGACAACTTGTCTATCACACCCATGTTTTTTTATTTCAAAAGTTATTTTCTGCAAACATCTAAGGGAATTTAGATCATTATATGACATCATATTCTATTTCAAATTTCATGAAAAACGGACAGTCCTGATATGTTCATCTATAAGGGGTCAATTTCAGCAATTTTGAGACCGTTATAATTTGACAGGCATGATGGATGAGGTAGGAGACTCGAATTTAGTCGAAATTTGAATGAGAACATGTTGTCATATAGTGACAATTTAGCTCTTCCCTAGGGATGTCCCCATTAAACTCATATACAGGGAAGATGTGGCTACCCCCTAGGTCACACGCCCCATTTTTCTCAATTTTTTATTTTTTAGGAAAAAACACTTCCGTAGATTTTCATAAATATATCCTTATATTATGTCATTCAAATTTCGTGCGAAACAGAAACTTTTATAGCCTCCATTCAGACATGGTCGATTTCAATTATTCTGCGACTGTTAAAAAATGATTGTATGGATGGTAGTCATAGGAGTCTCTGTTTCACATGAAACTTAAACGACATAACATAAGGATATTGATGAATTTTCATGGAAGTATTTATAAAAATTAAAAAAAATTGAGAAAATGGGACGAGGGAGCTAAGTTAGCTCCCCTTAAGGGACAACCCATGTTTCTGTGATATGTGATATGTAATCGTTCTGAACAAATCCCCAAAGGTTTTCGTGACATTAATTATGGTAAAATGAGCGGTTGAGATTACCCGTCTCACCGTCTCTTATGTGTCCCATTTCACAGGATCGCTCATATATCTATCTATCTATCTATCTATCTATATAAGGTAAAATGGCGTTGCACTTGGAGAGAGCTAACTTGGCTCCTCCCACCCCAATTTCCCCCATTTTTTATTTTTTTTGAAAACCGTTTCCATGTATTTTCATCATTATATCTATATATTATGTCATTCAAATTTCGTGTGAAATAGAAACTCGTGTGGCCTTCACCAAACGGAGTTGAATTCAACAATTCTACGACTATTAAAAAATTATTGTTTAGGTGGAGGCCGTAGGAGTTTCTGTTTATCACGAAACTTGAATGACATGATATAGGGATATAATGATGAATTTCTATGAATTCATTCTTCAAAAAAATAAAAAAGAAAGAAAATAAAGTGGGGGAGCCAAGTTAGCTCCCCCCAGAAGGCAACCCCATTTTCCCCATATATACACATACATATGTATGTGTAATCCTTCTTTATTTCAAAACGATTCTAAAATGCAATATATCACATGTAAATATTGTAATATACTTAGATATATGTATCCACGCTTTTTTTAATACAGATTGCCATATCCATATCTATATTTGCCAGAAAAATTTGTAATCATATTCATCAACATATGCTCAAAAATATAGAAAATGTACATCCTTATCCATACCTATATATTATGATTAAAAAACGAATGTCCGTATCTACTTAAAAATAGATTAGATGACATCCCTATACTCATGAGTGCCCATACTAAACGATATCAAATTCTAACCATGATAAAAAATCAATAACACTTAACATGACTCGACTCAAATCGCATTTGATTTCGTTGGCTCTAATCTCAAATGAAAATATTATTGTTTAGAGTTAATTTTCAAAACAATTTAGGAGTTAGGTTTTCAAAGAGATGAAATTTTATGGTTTTTTAGTTCTGCAATTTTTTATGGATTTTTAAAATATAAGATGCAATTAAATTAAGCAAATATGGTGCATGAATTTTGCAAATATTTTATGCAAGAAAATAATGCTATGCAATTTGTGAGAGAAAACAAATAATGTATTTTTTTAATTTTAAATGATGATAATGAATGAATGATGCAAAGAGGAACAAGTAGGCAAGCAGTCAGTCAACCTCGTCTCAGTTTAATCCCTTAACCCCAATGATCAATTAATTTAAGAAATAATGTGATCAGTAATTTCCAAGTTAAGCCCCTTATTTTTCACAATTTTATGAGCAATAAAACCATTATCATAAGACAAATAAATCAGAGAATGGTTGAATAACCTTCTCAATGAATGTTTAATTTCTCAAAATGTGACATTAAATATTTTGAGTGACAGAGAGTATTACAAGCTTCAAAATGATATACAAAAATGCAAAAATTGGTTCACAGATGCTCTAGATATGAGTAAAGAAGTCAAAGGGTACACATATAATATAAATAAATAAAAAGATTTCAATTTACACATTTTGCAAGGTTAATTCACAATTTTGTAAACCCGGAGGGGGCTGATGAATATCCATTTCATCACCTTTATTCTATCATTTTGACCTTAAAAATCCTAGATAATGCATGTATATAGCATTATTTTGTTCAAATTAAAAGTCATCCTTTGTTATATAAATACAGTGTATAATATTATTTTTAATATCAAAATTATATAATAAAGAGAAGAAAAGAATAAAATATCAAAGGTATTCCATGATCCTAAACCTCGAAACTTAGGCATCTAGATGATCAGGACGACAAGGAATAATGTAGCGGGGGATAAGGGCCAGAAATCCATTAAATTTTCCATTCTTTTATTCATCAATAATTTATTTTGGGACCTATTTTATTCTTTATTATTTATACCTCAAATAAAGAAACTATATGCATAAAAGTTGTAGATAAAAATACAAATAAAAATACAAAATTAGTTTCATATAAAAATAATAGACAATGTACTTTTATACTCTAAATAAAAAGCTAAAATTCCAACTTTACAGATCCATGTCTCCTAAATAAAAACTCAAAATGTATCAAAACCAATCTTTAATTGTATGTAACTTTTAATAAGCTATTTAATGAAGGTGGTTTGATATTTTTGGAGTTAAGATGTGAAAGTTAGATTTTGGACCCCTATTGTATAGTTTACCTATATAAAAAATTCATTTTATTTATTCTTTATTATTTTTATAAGTTTATATTTTTATAATTTTGTAAAAATTATTTATATTATATGTACATATTTAAAACACAATAAAACTAAAAAAATCAAAAAAATAAAATAATTTATAAAAATACATAGATGAAATACATATACCTATACTTATGTAATATATACTTAGAGGTCTCCACTTCCTCGGTTCTGACTGAGTGAGGTATGTCTCTTGCCTTTTTAGATTATTTTTTAGTCATAGATTTTGTTCCCCTCATTTCTTTTAGACTTTAATCATTCGTCGTAGCTTAAATCCCCCATTTCGAAGTTCACCGTAGCTCCGCTCTGGTGAACCTTCCACAGTTCCTCCACTGTCTTCCACCGCACCTTCCACCTTCACTCTGCTTCCTGTCACCTGCTCCATCATCCTCCACCACCAATCCACCTCAGGTCCATCCAAATCGAGCTAACAACGCTCATTCCACCGCCTGCATCGGAGAATCGTCGCCACACTCCAACCCTCACCCATCGTCTCCAATAGAACCCCTAGGACCCCATATTTGTTGCTTGTGCATGCTCTCTCGTAGGACATGGAGGGAAAGGACCCCTTGAGGGGTCGATTTTGAGCAGACCAGAACATCTGGATCAGCCCCAACTGCCTTGACCTTGTGGCAAAAAGTCGACAATATCCACGCCATTCTGAAGCGTTCAGAAGATAGAGGATGTCGCCAGAAAGTTTTTGCACCTCGGAGGAGGACCTGAGTCCGTCGGAGCTTCGTTGCATCGCCAATCAAAGTTCATATGTGTGGTTTTCTTCACGTCTTCTTCCAGCTGGCCTCGAAGCCATCAAATCGAGCCCCATTCTTCCAAGCGAGCATCAAGCGTTGGATCCGATCGAGTTGTCATCGTCGGATCTCGCCCGAAGATCTAGTCTTGACCAACCATCGTCGAACCAACATCATGTAACATGGAGGGGACACATGGATTAGTGAAGCTCATTCTTCCAAGCGAGCATCAAGCATTGGATCCGATCGAGTTGTCATCATCGGATCTCGCCCGAAGATCTAGTCTTGACCAACCATCGTCGAACCAACATCATGTAACATGGAGCGGACACATGGATTAATGAAGCCCATCGAACCGTCCGTCTCCACTCAAGAGTAGGGTGTTTTGCATTATTCACCCAGTAAAATTTTGTATTTAATATTAAGTACTTAAACTTTCATTTGCCTTTATTGTCCCTTTGTGTAATTTGCAAAAAGGCCCTTGAAATTTTATATTTGCAATAGAGTCCATGCTAGCTCACCTCGCATGTGGTCCCACGTGAGGTGGGCATTTTACATTGATACCCCAACGAGATTTTGTATTTCGTTTCAGTCCTAGAATTTTTATATCAAGTTATATATTTTCGAGGAAATTGTAAAAATGCCCTTCACTTTATTTTTATTTACATTTATGCCTCTGCTAGTTCCATAATTTTGTGCATTTGTTCTATATATTAATTATATCATTTATGATCCAAAAATCACCAAAAAAATAGGGTTAAACTCGTGATTGCACACACTTTCATATTATATTTTTAGATTTGCAATTTAAGATTTATTAAAAATAAAAAAGAGCACAAATATTCCATGTTTAGCATTTAAAATATTAAACAAATATAAAATTATTTTGAAAAATTCCCAAAAAATATATTTTATTTATTTAAATATTTTTAGCCTTCATGCAAAAATCTATAAAATAGAAAAAGAAATCTTTTAAAAATTAAAAATCATAAAATCCTTTTTAAAAAACTCAAAAAATCTCAAAAAAAATCCAAAAATCTCATTTTCTATTTTTGATTTTCTTTATATTATTATTAATCTATTAAAATTGATTTGAAGAATTTTTTGGCATCATTTGTTATTTTTTATCTTCATTCCAATTCTACATATTCATTAAATTCTTGATTTGGGATTTTTTGGACTTTAAAAATCTTTAGAAAATAGAAAAATCAATCAAAATTACAAAAACCGTAAAAAATATTTAAAACTCAAAAATATTTAATTATGTAGTTTTTATTTATTTTTAGTTGTATTTATATCTATATTATCCTATATTGTATATATCCTTATATTATATAATTAAAATAAAAATAAAATAAAAGTCAGTATAAAAAGAAAATTAAAAAGGCAAAATTAAAACAATTTAAAATATAAAAATAAAATTTGATATATATATATATAATTAAAAAACCCCACAAAAACACATAGACAATAAGAAGCACATGATTTTTTGCATTTACTTGCACCATTCTCATGTTCGCTCCATGTGTTCAACCTCTACAGTACTTACACCTATACACATATATTGTAGAGTTACAATAAATTTTAACGCCGCATATTTTTCTTTTCATAGCTTGATTCTTAATTGTAGGTTAATTGTTGATTTTCTAGGCTTTCTTGATCGATCGCCTCGACTACATTGTTCCCTCCTTGTATGGAACATCTGACCAGTGAAAAAACCTAGTTGTCAAATGGCACCATTGTTGGGGAGCAACGTCGCATAGATTGATTTTACCCTTGTCTTCTTGCTTGTATTTATTTTCTCCTTTATTATTTTTCTATTTTATTTGATATTATCTATTGAACTATTTAACCACCCTCTTCTTGTTGATTTTGTTGCGAGGACCACGGATCGAGGGAGGTCCTCATTGGAGCACCTATGCACCCACGTGAGACGGTGCCACCTCTTCTGACCTAGCTACTAGGAGTATGCACCAAAGGAGACTTAGAGGAATTTTTGAAGATAAATCCATTTTTATTGTATTTATTTTTGTAGTTCAAGTGAGAGAGAGAAATATTAATTGTAATAATTTGCTCACTCTCAAGACACTTTACACTTCACGAGGTCTACGACTTGAGGGATTGTTCCCTTGGGGGACTCATCGATTTTGTCATCTTTTTCATTATTTTTCTTTCATTTGTTTTCTGAGTTTCTTACTTTTCTTTATTTTGTGTGATTAATCTCTAGCATTAGGATTGCTTGACGACAGATTAAGGCCAAACACTTAATTATCATTACATGCACCTATAGTCTCATTTAGACTTAGTCAAATTTTGAATTGCTCTTCACTTAGCTTTGAACTGCACGCCACGAAAGGTCACATACAACGCTTGTAGGACCCATTTGTAGTGGGCACTGAGTGGCCTCCAAGACCGGACCCTTTGGTTCTTCTCTAGGTGATTAGCATACATTTCTTCACGCTAATAGTATATTCTCATTTAGGGAAATTTCATCAGCTTTGCATTTACATACATATAAGTTTCAATTTTACTTAGTATCATGCACGAAGGGAGATAGAGATAAGGTGAGCATTTATGCTTTAGCATTCATCATCGATTTGTTGCTTACATTGCTTTTCCTACGCTCTTCCTCTGGTTTTGACCACTTAGGTTTCTAAAAGACTCTATCCCTCATTAGGCTCATGCATTCTTATTAAAAATTCAAAAAAGTGACAATAAAAAAAAATCAAAAAGAATAATATTTATCTTAGGGAGAGTAACTCCCTCATTGTATCCGTTTTCATTTGCTCACATACATACTAAAGTTAGTGCCCCAATCCCATACCTCCTAAGTGTTTATGGAATTTTGTATTCTCACCTAACTCTAAATTTGACAAGATAAAAAGACTGAACTTCCATAGTCTTCATAGTGTTGAGTAGGCTAACTGAGGGGTATTGTTTTGTGCATATTTGTTTGTGACTATTTGTATGCATACTCGATCACTCTTCGTATTTGTATATTTTTCTCACATCTCTTGAGTTGACCCTCGTTTGTTCCGATCACTTCCTTTTGCTTCGGATATGGCCGAATGGATTACTTTTTGTCCGGAATTTGCGGATCCCTCGTACCCTCCAGCTGGTCCACCTTCATTTTTTCAGGAGGATCTTACTCCTAATTTTCCTTTTTGTACATATCCACCTAACCCACTGTTTCAAGATTCAGACTTTGATACACCACCGCCATCACATTTTTCACCACCTCACTCAATCGAGATTGAGCTTTGGGAGTCACCTCTTATGTTGAGACCTTGACCCAGATCATTGATCATATGAATTTGAGGACTGGCGACCTCACTAGCCTAAATAAGAACCACATTGATTATTCACCCTTTTCATTTATGGACTCATTTGAGGACACCCATGAGAACTTGCAATCGCTCAAAATACAAAAAATGAGAAAAAATAAAAATACAAAAAGAAGATGGGAGACACATTGTTTATCCAGACTGTGAGGAGAGTGACCACATGTCTAATCATTTTCCCACACACTCATTCACCTCATGTCCCACCTTTGACCCCAAGGATGACATTGTACAGACTTCTCTTAGTCATCCTTATTTACATGCTGATTTTAACCTCCTTCCTTGTATGGAGGCCCAAGATTCAAAAAAAATATTAATTGAACACGAAGTGGTGGCTGCTATTCATGAGATCATTGATGCCCTACTCCACCAGGCCATGACCTGTTTATCTGATCCTCAAAGAGAAAATGGAGCGAATCTGAGCGTCATATTTTAACCATGGCCACTGCCCACGCCATCGCCCACCACCCTTCTTTTCAGAAAAAGAACACTGCTACACCATTCATTAGATGCAACATCTCTGACCACTCCTGTGATCACACTCTCCTTGATGGTGGTGCTTCAATTAACATATTACCCTTCTTCTTGGTACAATGTCTTCACTTAGGGCTTCTCAAGAAAACCAGGATGATCGTTCAATTTGCTGATGGATCTATCAAGAGGTCGAAGGGTATTCTAGAGAATGTTGTCATTTGGATTCAAGGCATGAACTACATTGTTGACTTTGTCGTATTGCCTATGGAGACATCCACTACTAGGGAGAACTCTCTAATCATCTTGGTACAACCCTTTCTCGCCTCTATGAGAGTCATTATTGATTATGGATCAGGAGAGATTTGCCTTTGTCTTGATGATGGGAGCATTGTGGTCATCACTACACCTACTGCCGACCAAAGACCTGCACCTGATGTGATTACACATGTTTTAGCTGACCCCGACGCCTATGACCTAGCGGCTAATATCAGAGAGATTTGCTTTATGGCCGATGATGAGACCTGAGAATTACTCCGCAGGGAGTAAGAATCAGAAAGAGTAGACCTTGGAGTTCCCTCTTCCTGTAATTGACACTGTGTTGATGATATCCGCATGATTTACATGATTGATACCTTTGAGTGGAGGGCAGACTTAATAGAGACTGAGGAGGCCAAGTTTGATCTTATTACTTTCATTGATGAATTCTGACCCTTGGATGATGATAATCCAGTTGAGACTTCAGAGGATGAACACGACCTGACTAGTTCCATAGATGAGTTCGTCCCTTTTGTTTTGACTTAGGAGAGACTCACCAGGTTAGATTTGACCTGACTTCTTCCATTAATGAGTTCGAGCCTTTTCACTTTGATATCTGCAAGACACCCAAGTTTGGACCTATTCATGCCTTTCCACACCATTAAGGAAACATTCTAGGTCTATCCTGATCGGTTTGTGTCTACTGAAGACCCCAATGTCGACATACACCTTGTCAGATCCATTCCTCAACGGTCCTACAAGAAGTTCTACTTTCCACCTTCTTGATCCCATGTATACCCACCTCCTTGTATATCTACGTTCGTTTTACTTCTCTCTATCTCATGTTTTTTCTCATCTACCTCATTTCTCATTTTTTGCCATGCTTAGGATGTACTCTGTCCTGAGTATAGGAGAGGTAGATGAGCTGAGTCATCTTTTTTTTCTTTTCTTCTTTTCTTCCTTTCTTTTTCATTTTTCTTTTTCTATCGAAAAGGTGTCACCCCTTTTTGATGGCCTGCTGCACTTAGGATGTACTTTGTCCTAAGTATAGGGGGTATGCATCATGAGTTCTTTCATTCTTTGATCCCCTCCACTATCTCCTCTTCTTGTCTATACTTAAAGATATTTCACCCTAAGTATAGGGGGAGACAGACCGAGTGTGATTTGTTCATTCCCACCCTTAACCCTCCCTACCTTATATACAGTCTACTATACTTAGAATTATTTGATCCTAAGTATAGGGGGGATGGTCGACTTCTCATTCTTTCACTACTTCATTCGTTTATTCTCTAGACTTTTCTATACTCAGTACGAGTTATGTCTTCTCTTTTCTCTTTGATCTATGAGGACATAGCTCAATCTAAGTACAGGAGGTCTTATATACTCTATATATACTTTAATCATAACTCATACTTTCGTATTTTTAATAATTCTAGATAAAATACTATATAAAATATTATATATATACATATATAATTCATTCAATCAATTAAAAAAAGATGGGTATTATTCCTCAAATTTTTTTTGTATATACTGATTAATAAATCAGGTAATTTTTTTATAAAATGTTTGAAAAATAGTTTGAAAATCTGTTTGAAAACTATTTGGAAAATATTTTGTTAAATATTTTCAACCATTGAAAAAATATAGTATTTATAAAAATTCCTTTTTTTTGATTGAAATAAAATATTTTAAAATACCATTTGCAAATGTTTGGAAAATAGTTGCAAAAATATTTTGAAAATTCTATATATACTATTTTAAAAACCTTTGCAAAATGATTTTCAAATGTTTGTAAAGTTTGTATAAAATCATTTACAAAAACTATTTTGGACTATAGTTTTCAAAATTTTTTGTAAAATTATTTCAAATAAGTTTGAGAAATATATACATCGCCCAAATAAATAAAAACTTTCAATAAACTGTATATATTAATCTATAAAAATAAAAACATATCTCTTGTGTAAATTCTTAAAACCCAACTCTTATAATATAAGATGCATCCCCGTGTAAATATTTATAGATTTTTTTTCTTTTCTAAAATCTTTTATTTTGAAAAATCCCAAAATCATTTGTAAAAAACTTTTTGAAAAATTGCATAAAATTTTGCAAGACTTTTTCAAAAATCCATAAAAAAGTTCAAAATTTGAAAATTGCATCACAAAAATATTTTCTGCAATGTGCATAGCATTTGCATTTTTTCGGATTGAGTTTGATACTTGAACAAGTCTAATTAAAATTCGGAGATTGGAGCTTGGTTGGACCTTAAATCTACCTAGATCATAAAAAATTGTGTATGTTCATCGAGGTTTGGAAGCTCCATCTAATGTGTATGATATGCTATAAAATCATCGCTGGCATTCAATTGAAAGATGTAATGCATACCTACAGTACGAACGATAGAGACATCTCGACCAATTTAACATGTTGTATACGTAAAATTAAAATGCATGCCATGACTTAAAAATGGATTGCATATGCAAAATAAACTACTAATCATGTAGACAAAGAAAAATATAATGCACATAAAAAGATTTTGGAATGCTTAGGAAGTTAGAAGATATAATCAATGCTTTTTTAATAGAAGAAATTGGCAATTAAACTTTGCTTGAATTTCTTTATAAACTCTTTTCGAAGCTATGTAATTATTTGTTTCTGTCAGTTGTTTCTTTACAAACTCTTTTCTGTTCTCTTCCTCACCTTCATCTCCCACCTACTAGAGCAATCTAAGTAAAAATTATTTAATTAGTGAAAAGCGAAGAAATCGAAGCCGCTAAAGTGTCATAACAAATCAGACTCACTCTCCCTGAAGCCACTTATCAAATCTCTTGCTAATTCAATAATTAACCCTCATAATAATCAAGCAATCAATCACATGGATAAAATTTATTATACCCTACTAAAAAGATCTACAAGACTCTGCCTTCAACACTTGGCCAATTTATGATTTATGTGGGCTTTTAGTTTTATATTTTTTACTTTATTTATTTTTATATTTTAGTTATGTTTTAATCATTTTTTTTATTTTTTATATTTTCTTTTTATATTTTTTATATTTTTAATTTCTTTTTCCTTTTAAATTTATAAAATAGAATTTAGAAAAGATTATATATACATAATATGGGATAATATAGATATAAATATAACCAAAAAATAAATAAAAATTATAGAATTAAATATGTTTTGGTTTTAAATATTTTTATTATTTTTGTGATTTTTAAGGATTTTTGATAATTTTTACGGATTTTTAAATTCAAAAAATCCCAAATCAATGATTAAATAAATAGCCAAATTAAAATGGAAATTAAAAATAACAAATAATATCCAACATTTTCCAAATAAATTTTAATATATAAATAATAATAGAGAGAAAATGAGAAAATAGAAAATGATATTTTTAAAAATTTTAAGATTTTTTTAATATTTTTATAAATGATTTTAGGGCTATTTGATTTTTATGCTTTTCTTTTTCTATTTTAATAAATTTTAGTCTGAGGGCTTAAAATACCTAAATAAGCAAAATATATTTTTTGGGATTTCTCAAATGTTTTTATATTATGATCTTTTTATTTTTAATAAATTTAAACATAGGATATAATACCTTAATAAAAATATATACAATGAATAATAGTGTCAGGTATTTATCCTAATTTTTTTAGGAGCAAGCTATCTATTTTTAATAAAAATTAGTCTACAAAAAGAGACTGCAACCTGTCAGGGGCTTAATTATAATTAACTGAAAGTTTCCTATGAAAATCGAACCCTTAAACAAATTCTTGGGGTTGGGAGTGCAAATTATCTAGAGAAATAAAATAAACTACACATGGCAAGGGTGTAATTGTAATATTAACAAGTTTCAAGGGGCTAAGATGCAATTTCTTCAAAAATATAAAACTAATATTCAATTTAACAAACCAAACATAAATAAATAAACCTCAAGGGGCCTGGTCGCAAAATAGACAAGGTCACGTGTATAGACACATGAGCCTCGCTGGCACGGTCAAAATGTAATACTAATTTAATATGGGGTTCATACTGCAAATATTACAAATAAAATACGCTACAAACGAATGATTGAGTATTAAATGTAAATTACAAAAACCTGCTAGGCAAAGTTCACAAAATACCCAACGTATATGCACTAGCGAACGATTGAGATGATCCATTAAGACACGTGTCGACCAGAGGACGGTGGATACCACTTCGCGCTTGGATGCTACAGATTAGATCACCCAGATAGATCCAACGATGCTGATCTCCTTCATCTGACGACTGCTCCACCACTTGGAATGGTGTTCTTCATGGAACGACTGGCGAGGGCTCTTCAAGAAAAGATGAAGAGCCCACTGCTAGTGAGCTCTTATCATTGATATCCCCCTCCTCCGGCATCAATTCGGCCCTCAAATGGGCCTAGCAGCTTTGTAGAACGATTCTACGGGTCAAGGAACTCCTCAAAATGTCCCAGGTCCTTCTGATGTGCTCGGCGACGGAGAACGACCTGGTCATGTTCCTGCAATTGGACGAGTCTTGAGGAGGCTTCGTTCTCATTATTTTCCTATAGGGGCTAGTTCTCAATAAAAGCACAGAGCTAGGGCGAGCTCCAAATGGTCAGAGGGAGTGCAGGGTTGTGAAACCCCAAAACCTGAGCAGGGACTTAACTGCAAAATCCAACTGGATCTGGAATTAATTGTAAATCTGCTTTTATTTTAGAGTCCAAAAAATTTATTTGAATCTTCAATTGCGTAGAGCTTGTCGATATCTTTCCAACGAGTCTAAGAACGCGAAAATCCGAGTTCAGGAGCCCAAGTTACGGTCGTTTTAGTGAGACTGGGTCCGGTTCAATTTCGGATCCGTACCTGGATCCGAACTCGGATTCAACCCAATAAAATCAACCCCATCTCCCCCAAAAAATGACCAAACCCCTTACCCTTCGACCAACACCTCTCCCTCACCCTTTTTCTTCGTCGGAGCTCCATCGGAGCTCCCCGAATCGCCTCGGATCGACGATCCAAGACCCCTCCCGCGTAGAGAAGGTCCAAGGCGTCATCGTGTGTGGTTCTCATCGCAAATGAAGCGTATCGTATCGCTTTTCACCGATGGAGAAACCGAGGTGTGAGTTTCCTTGAGGTACGATATCCCCTCCTCTGATGTGAAACCCCAAAACCCGAGCAGGGACTTAACTGCAAAATCCAAGTGGATCTGGACTTAATTGCAAATCTGCTTTTATTTTATTATCCAAAAAACTTATTTGAATAGTCCATTACGTAGAGCTCATCGATATCTTTCCAATGAGTCTAAGAACGCGAAAATTCGAGTTCAGAAGCCCAAGTTACAGTCGTTTTAGTGAGACTGGCTCCAATTCAATTTCGGATCCGAACTCGGGTTCAACCTAATAAAACCATCTCCATCTCCCTCAAAAAATGCCCAAACCCCTTCCCCTTCGAACAGACCTCTCCCTCATCCAATTTTCTTCGCCAGAGCTCCGTCGGAGCTCGTCGAATCGCCTCAGATCGACGATCCAAGACCCCTCCGCGTAGAGAAGGTCCAAGGCATCCTTGTGTGCGGTTCTCATCGCAAATGAAGCGTTGATCGTGTCACTTTTCACCGACGGAGAAATCGAGGCGTGATTTTCCTTGAGGTACGATATCCCCTCCTCTAATGTGAAACCCCAAAACCCGAGCAGGGACTTAACTGCAAAATCTAATTGGATCTGGACTTAATTGTAAATCTGATTTTATTTCAGTATTAAAAAAATTATTTGAATAATCCATTGCTTAGAACTCGTCGATATCTTTCCAACGAGTCCAAGAACGCGAAAATCCGACTTCGGGAGCCCAAGTTACGGTCGTTTTAGCGAGACCGGGTCCAGTTCAATTTCGGATCCGAACCCGGATCTGAACTCGGGTTCAACCCAATAAAACCATCCCCATCTCCCACAAAAAAACGTCCAAACCCCTTCCCCTTCTACCAACACCTCTTCCTCACCCATTTGAGCTCAGTCGGAACTCGCCAGATCGCCTCGGATCGACGATCCAAGATCCCTCCCGCGTAGAGAAGGTCCAAGGCGTCCCCATGTGCGGTTCTCATCGCAAATGAAGCGTTCATCGCATCGCTTTTCACCAACGGAGAAACCGAGGTGTGAGTTTCCTTGAGGTACAATATCCCCTTCTCTGATGTGAAACCCCAAAACCTGAGCAGGGACTTAACTGCAAAATCCAACTGGATCTGGACTTAATTGTAAATCTGCTTTTAGTTCAGTATCAAAAAATTTATTTG
Organism: Ottelia alismoides; assembly: GCA_037367405.1. NCBI lineage: Eukaryota > Viridiplantae > Streptophyta > Magnoliopsida > Alismatales > Hydrocharitaceae > Ottelia > Ottelia alismoides. The sequence goes on along the minus strand of JAZKJV010002355.1, from coordinate 81,212 downwards.
AATAGTCCATTGCATAGAGCTCGTCGATATCTTTCCACTGAGTTCAAGAACATGAAAATCCGACTTCGGGAGCCCAAGTTACGATCGTTTTAGTGAGACTGGGTCCAGTTCAATTTTGGATCCGAACCCCGATCCGAACTCGGGTTCAACCCAATAAAACCAACCCCTTCTCCCCCCAAAAAACACCCAAATCACTTCCTCTTCGACCAGCACCTCTCCCTCACCCATTTTTCTTCGCCGGAGCTCCGTCGGAGCTCGCCGAATCACCTCGGATAAATGATACAAGACCCCTCCCGCGTAGAGAAGGTACAAGGCATCCCCGTGTGCGGTTCTCATCGCAAATGAAGCATTGATCGCGCCGCTTTTCAGCGATGGAGAAACCAAGGTGTGAGTTTTCTTGAGGTACGATATCCCCTCCTCTAATGTGAAACCCCAAAACCCGAGCTGTGACTTAACTGTAAAATCCAACTAGATCTGGACTTAATTACAAATCTGAATTTATTTCAGTATCCAAAAAATTTATTTGAATAGTCCATTGCGTATATCTCGTCGATATCTTTCCAAAGAGTTCAAGAACGCGAAAATCCGAGTTCGGGAGCCCAAGTTACGGTCGTTTTAGTGAGACTGGGTCCAGTTCAATTTCGGATCCGAATCCGGATCCGAACTCGGGTTCAACCCAATAAAACCATCCCCATCTCCCCCCAAAAATGCTCAAACCCCTTCCCCTTCGACCAGCACCTCTTTCTCACCCATTTTCTTTGCCGGAGCTCCGTCGGAGCTTGCCGAATCGCCTCGGATCGACGATCCAAGACCCCTCCCACGTAGAAAGGGTCCAAGGCATCCCCGTGTGCGGTTCTCATCGCAAATGAAGCATTAATCGCGTCGCTGTTCACCGACAGAGAAACCGAGGTGTGAGTTTCCTTGAGGTACGATATCCCCTCCTTTGACTTGAAACCCCAAAATCCGAGCAGTGACTTAACTGCAAAATCCAACTGGATCTGAACTTAATTGTAAATCTTCTTTTATTTCAGTATCCAAAAAATTTATTTGAATAGTCCATTGCGTAGATCACGTCGATATCTTTCCAACGAGTTCAAGAATGCGAAAATCTGAGTTCGGGAGCCCAAGTTAAGGTCGTTTTAGTGAGACTGGGTCCAGTTCAATTTCGAATCCGAACCCGGATCCGAACTCAGGATCAATCCAATAAAACCATCCCCATCTCCCCCAAAAAACATCCAAACCCCTTCCCCTTCGACCAGCACCTCTCCCTCACCCATTTTTCTTCGTTGGAGCTCCATCGGAGCTCTCGCCGAATTGCCTCGGATCGACGATCCAAGACCCCTCCCGCGTAGAGAAGGTCCAAGCATCCCCGTGTGCGGTTCTGATTGCAAATGAAGTGTTGATCGAGTCGCTTTTCACTGACGGAGAAACCGAGATGTGAGTTTCATTGAGGTACGATATCCCCTCTTCTAATGTGAAATCTCAAAACCCGAGCAGTAACTTAACTGTAAAATCCAACTGGATCTGGAGTTAATTGCAAATCTTCTTTTATTTCAGTGTCCAAAAAATTTATTTGAATGATCCACTATGTAGATCTCATCGATATCTTTCCAACGAGTTCAAGAACGCGAAAATCCGAGTTCGGGAGCCCAAGTTACGGTCGTTTTAGTGAGACTAGGTCCAGTTCAATTTCGGATCCGAACCCGGATCTGAACTCGGGTTCAACCCAATAAAATCATCCCCATCTCCCTCAAAAAATGCCCAAACCCCTTCCCCTTCGACTAGCACCTCTCCCTTACCCATTTTTCTTCGTCGGAGCATTGTCGGAGCTCGCCGAATTGCCTCGGATCGACGATCCAAGCCCCCTCCCGCGAAGAGAAGGTCCAAGGCGTCCCCATTTGCGGTTCTCATCGCATGAAGCGTTGATCGCGTCGCTTTTCACTGACGGAGAAACTGAGATGTAAGTTTCCTTGAGGTACGATATCCCCTCCATTGATGTGAAACCCCAAAACCCGAGCATAGACTTAATTGTAAAATCCAACTGGATCTGTACTTAATTGCAAATCAGATTTTATTTCAGTGTCCAGAAAATTTATTTGAATAGTCCATTACGTAGATCTCGTCGATATCTCTCAACGAGTTCAAGAACGCGAAAATTCGAGTTCGGGAGCCCAAGTTACGGTCGTCTTAGTGAGACTGGGTGCAGTTCAATTTCAGATCCGAACCCAGATCCGAACTCGGGTTCAACCCAATAAAACCATCCCCATCTCCCCCAAAAAACGCCCAAAACCCTTCCCCTTCGACCAGCACCTCTCCGTCACCCATTTTTCTTCGTCGGAGCTCCGTCGGAGCTCGCCGAATCGCTTCGGTCGACGATCCAAGACCCCCCTTGCGTAGAGAGGGTCCAACGCATCCCCGTGTGCAGTTCTTATCGCAAATGAAGCGTTGACGTGTCGCTTTTCACCGATGGAAAAACCGAGGTGTGAGTTTCCATGAGTACGATATCCCCTCCTCTGAAGTGAAACCCCAAAACCCGAGCAGTGACTTAACAGCAAAATCCATTTGGATCTGGACTTAATTGCAAATCTGCTTTTATTTCAGTGTCCAAAAAATTTAATCTGCTTTTATTTCAGTGCACAAAAAATTTATTTTAATAATCCATTGCGTAGATCTCGTCGATATCTTTCCAATGAGTTCAAGAACGCGAAAATCCGAATTTGGGAGCCCAAGTTACGGTCGTTTTAGTGAGACAGGGTCCAGTTCAATTTCGGATCCGAACTCAGGTTCAACCCAATAAAACCATCCCCATTTTTCCCAAAAAATGCCTAAACCCCTTCCCCCTTTCCCCTTCGACCAACACCTTTCCCTCACCCATTTTTCTTCGCTGGAGCTCTGTCGGAGCTCGCCGAATCACCTCAGATCGACGATCCAAGACCCCTCCCGCGTAGAGACGGTCCAAGGCGTCCCCATGTACGGTTCTCATCGCAAAAGAAGCATTGATCGCGTCGCTTTTCACCGACAGAGAAACCGAGGTGTGAGTTTTCTTGAGGTACGATCCTCTAATGTGAAACCCCAAAACCCGAGCATGGACTTAACTGCAAAATCTAATTGGATCTGGACTTAATTGCAAATCTACTTTTATTTCAGTATCTAATTTTTTTTTGAATAGTCCATTGTGTAGAGCTCGTCAATATCTTTCCAACGAGTCCAAGAACGCGATAATCCAACTTCGGGAGCCCAAGTTACGGTCGTTTTAGTGAGACTGGGTCCAGTTCAATTTCGGATCCGAACTCGCGTTCAACCCAATAAAACCATCCCCATCTCCCCCAAAAAACATCCAAACCCCTTCCCCTTCGACCAGCACCTCGCTCTCACCCATTTGAGCTCTGTCGGAGCTCACCGGATGGCCTCGGATCGACGATCCCAACCCCCTTCCGCGTAGAGAAGGTCGAAGGCGTCCCCGTGTGCGATTTTCATCGCAATGAAGCGTTGATCGTATCGCTTTTCACCAACGGAGAAACCGAGGTGTGAGTTTCCTTGAGTTACGATATCCCTTCTCTGATGTGAAACCCCAAAACCCGAGCAGGAACTTAACTGCAAAATCAAACTGGATCTGTACTGAATAGCAAATTTGCTTTTATTTCAATGTCCAAAAAATTTATTTGAATAGACCATTGCGTATAGCTCGTCGATATCTTTCCAACGAGTTCAAGAACGCGAAAATCCGAGTTTGGGCTTCCAAGTTACGGTCGTTTTAGTGAGACTGGGTTCAGTTCAATTTGGGATCCGAATCCGGATCCGAACTCGGGTTCAACCCAATAAAACCATCCCCATCTCCACCAAAAAATGTCAAACCCCTTCCCCTTCGACCAACACCTCTCCCTCACCCATTTTTTCACCGGAGCTCCGTCGGAGCTCGTTGAATCGCCTCGGATCGATGATCCAAAACCCCTCCCGCGTAGAGAAGGTCCAAAGAGTCCTCTATGCGGTTCTCATAGCAAATGAAGCGTTGGTCGCGTCGCTTTTCACCGACAGAGAAACCGAGGATCGAGTTTCCTTGAGGTACGATATTTTACTAGTCTGATGTGAAACCTCAAAACCCGAGCATTAACTTAACTGCAAAATCCAACTTGATCTGGACTTAATTGCAAATCTGCTTTTATTTCAGCGTCCAAAAAATTTATTTGAATAATCCATTGCGTAGATCTCGTCGATATCTTTCCAACGAGAGTTAAAAATGCGAAAATTCGAATTCGGGAGCCCAAGTTACGGTCGTTTTAGTGGGACTGGGTCCAGTTCGATTTCAGATCCGAACTCGGATCCGAACTCGGGTTCAACCAAATAAAACCATCCCCATATCCCTCCAAAAAAGCCCAAACCCCTTCCCCTTCGACCAGCACCTCTCCCTCACCCATTTTTCTTCGCCGGAGCTCCGTCGGAGCTCGCCGAATCGCCTTGGATCGATGATCCTAGACCCCTCCCGCGTAGAGAAGGTCCAAGGCATCCCCGTGTGCGGTCCTCATCGTAAATGAAGTGTTGATCGCGTCGCTTTTTACCGACGGAGAAACCTAGGTGTGAGTTTCCTTGAGGTACGATATCCCCTCCTCTAATGTGAAACCCCAAAAGCAGAGCAGGGGCTTAACTGCAAAATCTAATTAAATCTGGACTTAATTGCAAATCTGCTTTTATTTTAGTGCCTAAAAAATTATTTGAATAATCCATTGCGTAGAGCTCGTCGATATCTTTCCAACGAGTCCAAGAACGCGAAAATCCGACTTCGGGAGCCCAATTTACGGTCGTTTTAGTGAGACTGGGTCCAGTTCAATTTCGGATCCGAACCCGAATTCGAACTCGCGTTCAACCCAATAAAACCATCCCCATCTACCCAAAAAACATCCAAACCCCCCCTTCGATCAGCACCTCTCCCTCACCCTTTTGAGCCCCGTCGGAGCTCGTCGGATCGTCTCGGATCGACGATCTATGACCCCTCCTAAGCAGAGAAGGTCCAAGGCATCCCCGTGTGCGGTTCTCATCGCAAATGAAGAGCTGATCGCATCGCTTTTCACCAACGGAGAAACTGAAGTGTGAGTTTCCTTGAGGTACGATATCCCCTTCTCTGATGTGAAATCCCAAAACCCGAGCAGGGACTTAACTGCAAAATCCAACTGGATCTGGACTGAATTGTAAATATGCTTTTATTTCAGTGTCCAAAATATTTATTTGAATAGTTCATTGCGTAGAGCTCGTCGACATCTTTCCAACGAGTTCAAGAACGCGAAAATCCGAGTTCGGGAGCCCAAGTTACGGTCGTTTTATTGAGATTGGGTTCAGTTCAATTTGGGATCCGTACCCGGATCCGAACTCGAGTTCAACCCAATAAAACCATGCCCATCTCCACCAAAAAATGCCAAACCCCTTTCCCTTCGACCAGAACCTCTCCCTCACCCATTTTTCCGTCGGAGCTCCGTCGGAGCTCGCCGAATCGCCTCGGATCGACGATTCAAGCCCCCTCCAGCGTAGAGAAGGTTCAAGGCATCCCCGTGTGCGGTTCTCATCGCAAATGAAGCGTTGATATCATCGTTTTTTACCGACGGAGAAACCGAGGTGTGAGTTTCCTTGAGGTACGATATCCCTTACACTGATGTGAAACTCCAAATCCCGAGCATGGACTTAACTGTAAAATCCAACTGGATCTGGACTTAATTGCAAATCAGCTATTATTTCAGTGTCCAAAAAAATTATTTGAATAGTCCATTGCGTAGAGCTCGTCGATATCTTTCCAACGCTCAAGAACGTGAAAATCCGAGTTTGGGAGCCCAAGTTACGGTCGTTTTAGTGAGACTGGGTTTAGTTCAATTTGGGATCCGAACCCGGATCCGAACACGGGTTCAACCCAATAAAACCATCCCCATCTCCACCAATAGATGCCAAACCCCTTCCCCTTCGACCAACACCTCTCTCTCAGCCATTTTTTTGCCGGAGCTCCGTCGGATCTCACCGAATCGCCTCGGATCGACAATCCAAGAACCCTCCCACGTAGAGAAGGTCCAATGCGTCCTCTGTGCGGTTCTCAACGCAAACGAAGCATTGATCACGTCGCTTTTCACCGACAGAGAAACCAAGGAAGGAGTTTCCTTGAGGTATGATATTTTACTAGTCTGATGTGAAACCCCAAAACCCGAGCATTAACTTAACTGCAAAATCCAACTGGATCTGAACTTAATTGCAAATCTGCTTTTATTTCAGTGTCCAAAAAATTTATTTGAATAGTCTATTGCGTAGATCTCGTCGATATCTTTCCAACGAGAGTTAAAAAACAAGAAAATCTGAATTCGGGAGCCCAAGTTACGGTCGTTTTAGTGAGACTGGGTCCAGTTCGATTTCGGATCCGAACCCGGATCCGAACTCAGGTTCAACCAAATAAAACCATCCCCATCTCCCTCAAAAAATACCCAAACCCCTTCCCCTTCGACCAACACCTCTCCCTCACCCTTTTTTCTTCGTCGGAGCTCCGTCGGAGCTCGCCGAATCGCCTCGGATCGACGATCCTAGACCCCTCCCGCGTAGAGAAGGTCCAAGGCATCCCCGTATGCGGTTCTCATCGCAAATGAAGCGTTGATCGCGTCTCTTTTTACCGATGGAAAAACCGAGGTGTGAGTTTCCTTGAAGTACGATATCCCCTCCTCTAATGTGAAACCCCAAAAGCAGAGCAGGGACTTAACTGCAAAATCTAATTGGATCTGGACTTAATTGCAAATCTGCTTTATTTATTATCTAAAAAATTAATTTGAATAGTCCATTGCGTAGAGCTCGTCGATATCTTTCCAACGAGTCCAAGAACGTGAAAATTCGACTTCGGGAGCCCAATTTACGGTCGTTTTAGTGAGACTGGGACCAGTTCAATTTCAGATCCGAACCCGGATCCGAACTCGTGTTCAACCCAATAAAACCATCCCCATCTCCTCCAAAAAACATCCAAACCCCCTCCCCTTCTATCAGCACCTCTCCCTCACCCATTTGAGCTCCGTCGGAGCTCGTCGGATCGCCTCGGATCGACGATCTAAGACCCCTCCTAAGCAGAGAAGGTCCAAGGCATCCCCGTGTGCGGTTCTCATCACAAATGAAGAGTTGATCGCATCGCTTTTCATCAACGGAGAAACCGAGGTGTGAGTTTCCTTGAGGTACGATATCCCCCTTCTCTGATGTGAAATCCCAAAACCCAAGCATGGACTTAACTGCAAAATCCAACTGCATCTGGACTGAATTGCAAATCTGCTTTTATTTCAGTGTCCAAAATATTTATTTGAATAGTCCATTGCGTAGAGCTCGTCGATATCTTTCCAACGAGTTCAAGAACGCGAAAATCCGAGTTCGGGAGCCCAAGTTACGGTCGTTTTATTGAGATTGGGTTTAATTCAATTTGGGATCCGTACCCGGATCCAAACTCGTGTTCATCCCAATAAAACCATGCCCATCTCCACCAAAAAATGCCAAACACCTTTCCCTTCGACCAGAACCTCTCCCTCACCTATTTTTCTGTCGGAGCTCCGTCGGAGCTCGTCGAATCGCCTCGGATCGACGATCCAAGCCCCCTCCCGCGTAGAGAAGGTCCAAGGCGTCCCCGTATGCGGTTCTCATCGCAAATGAAGCGTTGATCACGTCGCTTTTCACCGACGGAGAAACCAAGGTGTGAGTTTCCTTGAGGTACGATATCCCTTTCACTGATGTGAAACCCCAAAACCCGAGCATGGACTTAACTGTAAAAAATCCAACTGGATCTGGACTTAATTGCAAATCAGTTATTATTTCAGTGTCCAAAAAATTTATTTGAATAGTCCATTGCGTAGAGCTCGTCGATATCTTTCCAACGAGTTCAAGAATGCAAAAATTTGAGTTTGCCAAGTTACGGTCGTTTTAGTGAGATTGGGTTCAGTTCAATTTGGGATCCGAACCCGGATCCGAACTAGGGTTCAACCCAATAAAACCATCCCCATCTCCACCAAAAAATTCCAAATCCCTTCCCTTTCGACCAACACCTCTCCCTCACCCATTTTTTCGTCGGAACTCTGTCAGAGCTCGCCGAATCGCCTCGGATCGACGATCCGAGACCCCTCCCGCGTACAAAAGGTCCAAAGCGTCCTCTGTGCGATTCTCATCACAAATGAAGCATTGATCACGTCGCTTTTCATCGATAGACAAACCAAGGAATGAGCTTCCTTGAGGTACGATATTTTACTAGTCTGATGTGAAACCCAAAAACCCGAGCATTAACTTAATTGTAAAATCCAACTGGATCTGTACTTAATTGCAAATCTGCTTTTATTTCAGTATCTAAAAAATTTATTTGAATAGTACATTACGTAGATCTCGTCGATATCTTTCCAACGAGAGTTAAAAAACGCGAAAATCCGAATTCGGGAGCCCAAGTTACGGTCGTTTTAGTGAGACTGGGTCCAGTTCGATTTTGGGTCCGAACCCAGATCCGAACTCGGGTTCAACAAAATAAAACCATCCCCATCTCCCCCAAAAACACCCAAATCCCTTCCCCTTCGACCAACACCTCTCCCTCACCCATTTTTCTTCGCCGGAGCTCCGTCGGAGCTCGTCGAATCGCCTCGGATCGACGATCCTAGACTCCTCCCGCGTAGAGAAGGTCCAAGGCGTCCCCGTGTGCGGTTCTCATCACAAATGAAGCATTCATCACGTCGCTTTTTACCGACGGATAAATCGAGGTGTGAGTTTCCTTGAGGTACGATATCCGCTCCTCTAATGTGAAACCCCAAAAGCAGAGCAAGGACTTAACTGCAAAATCTAATTGAATCTGGACTTAATTGCAAATCTGCTTTTATTTTAGTATCTAAAAAATTTATTTGAATAGTCCATTGCGTAGATCTCGTCGATATTTTTCCAACGAGTCCAAGAACGTGAAAATCCGATTTCGGGAGCCCAATTTACGGTCGTTTTAGTGAGACTGGGTCCAGTTCAATTTCGGATCCGAACCCGGATCCGAACTCGTGCTCAACCCAATAAAATAATCTCCATCTCCCCCAAAAAACGTCCAAACCCCCTCCCCTTCGATCAACACCTCTCTCTCACCCATTTGAGCTCCGTCGGAGCTCGCCGGATCGCCTCGGATCGACGATCTAAGACCCCTCCTAAGTAGAGAAGGTACAATGCATCCCCGTGTGCGGTTATCATCGCTATTGAAGAGTTGATCGTATCTCTTTTCACCAACGGAGAAACCGAGGTGTGAGTTTCCTTGAGGTACGATATCCCCTTCTCTGATGTGAAACCCCAAAACCCAAGCAGGGACTTAACTGCAAAATCCAACTGGATCTGGACTGAATTGCAAATCTACTTTTATTTCAGTGTCTAAAATATTTATTTGAATAGTCCATTGCGTAGAACTCGTCGATATCTTTCCAAGGAGTTCAAGAACGCGAAAATCCGAGTTCGGGAGCCCAAGTTACAGTCGTTTTAGTGAGACCGGGTTCAGTTCAATTTCGGATCCGAACCCGGATCTGAACTCGGGTTCAACCCAATAAAACCATGCACATCTCCACCAAAAAATGCCAAACCCCTTTCCCTTCGATCAGAACCTCTCCCTCACCCATTTTTCCGTCGGAGCTCCGTCGGAGCTCGCCGAATCGCCTTGGATCGACGATCCAAGCCCCCTCCCGCGTAGAGAAGGTCCAAGGCATCCCCGTGTGCAGTTCTCATCGCAAATGAAGAGTTGATCGCATCGCTTTTCACCGACGAAGAAACCGAGGTGTGAGTTTCCTTGAAGTACGATATCCCTTCCACTGATGTGAAACCCCAAAAACCGAGCATGGACTTAACTGTAAAATCCTACTGGATCTGGACTTAATTGCAAATCAACTATTATTTCAGTGTCCAAAAAATTTATTTGATTGCGTAGAGCTCGTCAATATCTTTCCAACGAGTTCAAGAACACGAAAATCCGAGTTTGGGAGCCCAAGTTACGGTCGTTTTAGTGAGACTAGGTTCAGTTCAATTTGAGATCCGAACCCGGATCCGAACTCGGGTTCAACCCAATAAAACCATCCCCATCTCCACCAAAAAATGCCAAACCCCTTCCCCTTCGACCAACACCTCTCCATCACCCATTTTTTCGCCGGAGCTCCGTCGGAGCTCGTCGAATCGCCTCGGATCGACGATCCAAGACCCCTCCCACGTAGAGAAGGTCCAAAGCATCCTCTGTGCGGTTCTCATCGCAAATGAAACACTGATCGCGTCGCTTTTCACCGATAGAGAAACCGAGGAATGAGTTTCGTTAAGGTACGATATTTTACTAGTCTGATGTGAAACCCCAAAACCCGAGGATTAACTTAACTGCAAAATCCAACTGGATCTGGACTTAATTGCAAATCTGCTTTTATTTCAGTGTCCAAAAGATTTATTTGTATAGTCCATTGCGTAGATCTCGTCGATATCTTTCCAAGAGAGTTAAAAAACGTGAAAATCCGAATTCGGGAGCCCAAGTTACGATCGTTTTAGTGAGACTGGGTTCAGTTCGATTTCGGATCCGAACCCGGATCCGAACTCGGGTTCAACCAAATAAAACCATCTCCATCTCCCCCAAAAAACGCTCAAACCTCTTCCCCTTCGACCAGCATCTCTCCCTCACCAATTTTTCTTCGCCGGAGCTCCGTCGGAGCTCACTGAATCGCCTCGGATCGACGACCCTAGACCCCTCCCGCGTAGAGAAGGTTAGGGAATCCCCGTGTGTGGTTCTCATAGCAAAAGAAGCGTTGATCGCATCGCTTTTTACCGACGGAGAAATCGAGGTGTGAGTTTCCTTGAGGTACGATATCCCCTCCTCGAATGTGAAACCCCAAAAGTAGAGCAGGGACTTAACTGCAAAATCTAAATGGATCTGCACTTAATTGCAAATATGCTTTTATTTTAGTAACTGAAAAATTTATTTGAATAGTCCATTGCGTAGAGCTCGTCGATATCTTTCCAACGAGTCCAAGAACGCGAAAATCTGACTTCGGGAGCCCAATTTACGGCCGTTTTAGTGAGACTGGGTCAAGTGCAATTTTGGATCCGAACCCGGATCCGAACTCGCATTCAACCCAATAAAACCATCCTCATTTCCCCCCCAAAAACATTCAAACCCCCTCCCCTTCGATCAGAACCTCTCCCTCACCCATTTGAGCTCCGTCGGAGCTCGCCGTATCGCCTCGGATCGACCATCTAAGACCCCTCCTAAGTAGAGAAGGTCCAAGGCTTCCCCGTGTGCGGTTCTCATCGCAAATGAAGAGTTGATCTCTCTTTTCACCAATGGAGAAACCGAGGTGTGAGTTTCCTTGAGGTACGATATCCCCTTCTCTGATGTGAAACTCCAAAACCCGAGCATGGACTTAACTGCAAAATCCAACTGGATCTGGACTAAATTGTAAATCTGCTTTTATTTCAGTGTCCAAAATGTTTATTTGAATAGTCCATTGCGTAAAGCTCGTCGATATCTTTCCAACGAGTTCAAGAACGCGAAAATCCGAGTTCGGGAGTCCAAGTTATGTGAGACTGAGTTCAGTTCAATTTGGGATCCGAACCCGGATCCGAACTCCGGTTCAACCCAATAAAACCATGCCCATCTCCACCAAAAAATGCCAAACCCCTTCCCCTTCGACCAGCATCTCTCCCTCACCTATTTTTTTCGTCGGAGCTCCGCCGGAGCTCGCCGAATCGTCTCGGATCGACGATCCAAGCCCCCTCTCGCGTAGAGAAGTTCCAAGGCATCCCCGTGTGCGGTTCTCATCACAAATGAAGCATTGATCGCGTCGCTTTTCACTGACGGAGAAATCGAGTTGTGAGTTTCTTTGAGGTACAATATCCCTTCCATTGATGTGAAACCCCAAAACCCGAGCATGGACTTAACTGTAAAATCCAACTGGACTTAATTGCAAATCAGCTTTTATTTCAGTGTCCAAAAAATTTATTTGAATATTCCATTGCGTAGATTTCGTTGATATCTTTCCAACGAGTTCAAGAACGCGAAAATTCAAGTTTGGGAGCCCAAGTTACGGTCGTTTTAGTGAGACTGGCTCCAGTTCAATTTCGGATCCGAACTCGGATCCGAACTCGGGTTCAACCTAATAAAACCATCCTCATCTCCTCCAAAAAATGCCCAAACCCTTTCCCCTTCTACCAACACCTCTCCCTCTCTCATTTTTCTTCGCCTGAGTTCCGTTGAAGCTTGCTGAATCGCCTCGGATCGAAGATCCAAGACCCCTCCCGCGTAGAGAAGGTCCAAGACGTCCCCGTGTGCGGTTCTCATCGCAAATGAAGCGTTGATCGCGTCGCTTTTCAGTGACAGAGAAATCAAGGTGTGAGTTTCCTGAAGGATATTGTGAATCCTCAAGCGCATCACGGAAGCGTGTCGATCGCATCGTATGCAATCGGAGCAACTAGTCGTACTAGATGCTAGATGCAGCGGAAATTAAAATTTTTTAACTTTAAAGATGAAACCACATGATCACGAGAACACTTCTCAGATCGTTTCATCAAACCACAAAGTACAAGGAATACCTCTTGAAGCGTGGTTGTGATCGCGAGATCCCAAAGTAGAGATCCTCCTATCTTAAGTCCGATCCACGAAGAACGCACTTGCGGGCGCGATGATGAGTCACGTTCCTTCCCGCAATCCTCGATGAAGATCCAAGCGATGGCTCCCCCGATTTCGTCAAACGAAATCCGTCGTCTTCCTTTAGAGTAAGAAACTCCAAAGAAGATGGAGATCCACGAGTCGTCGAAGAAGAAGCCGAGAGTCTCTCCTTTCTCAATACAAAGTGGACGGCCACTTAATGGAGAAGAGAAAGAGAGAGAGGGCGAGAATGAGAAAGAGAGAGAGAGAGTTGTAACCTTGCACAACTCTTAAATGATGTACCATGGAAGGCTACCCTAGCCCTCTATTTATATTAGTTTAGGATCCATTGGATCTCAATCCATGGGACACATAGATCCAACGGCTAGGCTTGGTCTATGTAAGATCAATGGTTATGATTGTTGTTGGTTAAAACCAACAACATTTATTTAAATTAAAAAATGTTGCAACAATCAACATAATTTAATTTAACATTAACTAATTAAGAGATAATGTGATAAATAAAATGGAGTCAACCAACCTCCCCTAAAATTGGGGTGTTATTTTGTCTCCTTTTATTTTATCTTATTATTTCTTAATAAATTGCAATAACTATTATTGCAATAATATCCACCAAATTAATTCCAAATTAATTTGTGAATATTTCAATCATGCCATTGATCATTATGTGAATCATATTCACAACCCGAACTAATTTGTAAATTACATTTCCAATTAATTAATTAATGTGAATCCAATCCACACAATTAATTAACAAATGCTATTTACATAGATTCTCTCTCTTATATATGTATATTATAAATCATATTTATAACACACATATATCATGGATAGTATTATCCACATTCTCTAATCCTTGATAATTAAATCTCATTTAATTATCTTGGATAATAATATGAATCATATTCATATTATGCTTGATAATTAAATCTCATTTAATCATCAAGTCCTTGCTTGGATATACATTTCATCAAATGAATTATTCTTGAACCCTTTCAAGAATAATGTGCTTTCTCCGCAGATACTTGGAGATAAGGACAGGGCGATTGTATTATTCCACGTATAGTGACTTGGATGTTGAGATCTCATCTCAAAATCCAGATCTTACGGACCTCTCACAGATGCTTGATTAAATCAAGGCCGCAAATCCAATCTTCTCATTGAATCTGAATCCCATTCAGATCAATGTCCAATACTTGGACTAAGATCGGATTGCTTCTCTATTGAAGGAGTCACTAAAATCCAGACCTGTTTCATCACTCCCTCGGAATGGAAGCGTCATGGATATACAATCGTTTATGATCACATCACCCTTCAGGTATTCCCAATACCTGTACATCCTGCATACTGGAAGACCCATGGTCAACCCGAAGATCAAGATCAATTTTACACTGTCTTCTTCAGGGTTTGATCACTAAGTTTCTCATTTGATCATTGGGATTTAGTATCAATCATATACTTTCCAAAAGCATATATCATACCTAGGTCTTGATCATATACTTTCCAAAAGTATATATCAAACCTACAAATTCAGTCAAGCTTCCAAAGCGAGACGACCGTGCACGGAATTTGATTCTTCCCAATATCTCATGAGTGAGCTCATGTCTTCCGGTTCAGTAGTGAACCTGTATGATCCCTTTGAGAGATCGTATTACTCATATGCCCTTATATGCACACCAACGCGCCGGTGTATAGACCTTGGTTAGGTCATCAACCTATTGGTCTGCCAAATGTACACACTCAGACATATAGTAACACATCTGTCTCCGGTCAGAGGATGCGTGCCTATGCTGTGACAGCATTCAACATAGGACTTAGGTTATCTCGATCTCGTTAAGTCAACTCTTTGACCTAACTAATCTGACACCTCCGAATCTCTATTCCTATGCAGAGGACCTGCATCAAGAGGTCGGTCAGATATCAACCTATGTGAGAAAGGATTGCCATCTCCTACTCAGGCTGGAGATCACATCTTAATAATCATTTGACGATGCTTTATGAGTCCTCAATCTAACCCTTTAGATATCATCCAAGCACCAGCCTCTATGATTCAATAATTCAATCAACAGCTGTATGATCATTAAGATAGCCGTGGTACATAACCCTAATTGTACAGAGGGACCTTTTATGCAAATTATTTATTCTTCATTTCAGATCAGGGAATGATATTCGCAATAACATTTATTGCATAATGGCTCGCCGTGGGCTCACATGTCCAACAATCTCCCACTAGCCCAAAGAGCCATTAATGGGCTAATCATTTAAACTCACACTCATGTGACAATCATAGGCTATTTAGAAATAGCTAGGTAAGCTGATCAGTCACTCTGTTCCCAAAAGACCATGCCAAGTCCTTTTACGGCACTTGCATATCCCTAGGTAACAGTGCTCGCATCCAATGCGAATGCTGCATCTAATGCAACCAATACTCAATCTAGTCAAAGCAGTTATAGTGTCTTTGACACTATTGCTTAATAACTATTATAACCAGTATTTCCATAATCCTTATCAGAATACCCTTATTCCTGGAGATCACTATCTCCTATGGTATTCGCAGTTAAGACCTTTTAGATTTCCATCTAAAAATCTTAATTTCTTGAAGATAAGACTCAGAGATCACCATCTCTAAAGCCTTGTCATCTTTGAAGATATCGTTATTTCTGCAATCAAGTGTTCTTTCTCCATAGTAGGATTAGTAACAGTTTACTACTCCCACTGCATGGCAGATATCTGGCTTTTGTACACATCTAGCATATACTTAGCTTTCCGTAACTGATGCACAAGTGCAAGCAGTTCTAGCATTCACTTCCTCAACTCTTTGAGGTGCTATTCCTTTAGATAGGTCAGTACCAAATCTCAAGGAAGGAAGCCTTTCTTGGAATTTCCGGGAATGGAATATGTCCAAGGTGTACTACAAATGTGACAGTCCCAATACCCTCTTTTCTTTGCTTCTGAACAACTTCAGAACTAAGATCTAAGAGGTATTCTTGAGATCATATCTCAAGGTATGGAATAGCCAGTCTATAAAACACTTATTATCATCCTTATATCATTTCAAATGATTAGGATATTATCTACATTTAGCACGATGAACACAATGGCACTCCCACTAAGCTTCACATGGTACATCAAGATTCTATTTGAAATCATAACATTTATAATTTCATCAAATCTTATGTTCCAACTTCAAGAAGCTTATTTGAGTCCACAGATGGATTTCTTTAGCTTTCACACCTTACATTCCTCAACCATGAAGCCCTGGGGCTACTTCATGTGAATATCCTCAGAGAGGTATTCTTAGAGGAATGCAATCTTGAATTACATCTTGAAGATGCAATAGTCAAGTTGCGTAGCTAAGGTTAGCAATATTCTGATGAGTTTAAGCATGGTTACCGAAGAGCAAGTCTCATTGCAAGCAATGTCTTCTCTTCCGGTGTGTAGCTTATGGCTACGAACCGAGCTTTGAAGGTCTCTACCTTCTCATCAGGTTCCCTTTCTCTTGAAGATCCATTTATACCTTAATGGGTCTAACCCTTATAGGTGGATCCTCGAGGGTCTATATACAACACTTGTATATGAAGTCTACTTTAGACTTTATTGCTAATATCCATCATTCCATGTCATGATCCTTAGGAGCTTCATCACATGAAGTCCGATCATTGTCAGACTTGGCTGACACATGGAATACATCCTCAAACTCATTTGAAGAGGTATTAATGTTTCATCTTTAATTGTCCTTTTAGTTTCCGATTTCAGGAGCCTCATTATCTTCTTAAGATTAAATGAGTTCCCTTTACTTCATTTTTATCTTGATTCTCAAGATTCTCAATCTACTAAGAATCACATTCTCAGAAATGATATCTTTTAAGAATCTCAAGGTCATAAAGTAGGTATCCAATACCATCCTTTATTTTCCTAATGAAGTAGCACTCTCAAGTGCTAGATTCCAGCTTACATCCATGGAACCTCATTAAGGATATATATTATAGTCGCTACTACACATATATACCTGGAAACTAAGAGGAAATTATGCTAAAATTAATCATTGATCAAATCATGTCACACATGATCCAATTGTATCTTCCTACAACTCCATTGAGTTTAGGTGTATTAGGAGGAGTGAGATAGAAATGATATTCATATCTCCATAAGGTATTCTTTGAATTTTATCTAATAGGTACAAGCTACCTAGGTTAGATCAAATTCATTTCATCTTTCTCCAAACTTTGGTTCTAAACCAAAATTGTGAAATCTTTGAACATTTCAAAGGTTTCTCAGGTGAAGAGAAGAAATCTCATATCATACGTAATCATCAGTAGATATCACATATCCATAATGTTTACTATGATATAGATGATCTACATACATCAAAATGTATGAGATCTTGAATACCTTGACATCTTGCACCTTTCCTAAGAGAAGGGTGTATTGGACATTTTTACTTTGAATACAGTATTCACAAGTATGTAAGATTTGAAATTTTATACATTCTAAAGTTTCGTATCTTACTAGTCTATTGATCAAATCAATAGACAAATGTCCAAGGCTTGATGCCAGATCATTGTCAAATGATTTTCATCCTCCTATTGGTCTATCAAGGTTTAATTTTCAGTATTAGAAATCTTAATGAACTATTCATTAATTTTCTAATTTTGTGGAGTCCACTAGATGTTATATTACTATCTGAAATATTTCCATCATAACTCTTTATGATAGTTCTATCTCAGAATTCATGTTTATTTCCAACATTTAGAAACAAACAATGAGTGTACTCTACTATCTAGGTCATAGAGACATTCTCCAACTCCCACTGAGAATATGAAGTCCATCTATCCAACAGAGACTGTTGCAACAATTACAGCAATATCCATGTAGATGACTACTAAACCTCAAGATCAAATTTCTAATCTTCTAATATATTTATGCAACCAATTGCAAATGTCATTAGAAGATTGGGATACAATTGTCAGACTTTATCTTATGAAATAATAAAGTCAGAGTCAATGATTATATGTAGATTATTCTGATGCTCTATCTGAGTCTTTCACTAAGGATTTTAGACAGACTTGATAGTCATACTATCAACACATCAACATATTGCAGTATTGGCATTCATCCAACTCTTTGGATGTCATATGAAAGTTACAGAAGTAGGTCAACTCTTTGACTTTCCTTCTTACTCGGGTCCGACCCATGCTTCCACTGTGCTCTCTTCATCAATAAACAACCACTGTTTAAGACAAAGAATCTCTTATGTTAAATTCAAAGGATTTCAATACAAGAGCATTTCAACATTTATACATGCTTCATTAAATTCATTCAAAATGATTAATACGAAGCTTCATGAATGACTAGAGTATAGATAGTAGAATGATGACACTCATCATATCTACATACATCTTAACTCTTAGAGACTTAGGTTCAGGTAGGTATTCAAACATTTTGAATACATCATCTCTTTCGAGCCACCATTCTGCATAATACAGAGAACCAAGTCATTCATGATTAAATGTCTAGAGCACGTATGCCAAAATATCTTCTTTTATTTTATAAGGATTATTTGACAATTACGATCACCATCGACATGTCACTTCCAAAGTACACTCGATGAAAGATCAAGACTATAGAGACATACATACCCTAAGGTGATGTCTTATTGTCTTATTTAATTGCCCTTCCTCATTATGTTGAGGGGACTTGCACACTGCAACCACATACATTATGTGTCCAATTGCAAGTACAATATCTGGATCATGAGTCCAATCCAAGATATTTTTACTGGTTATCATTGAGTATAACATTGAGTGGGTTTAATGAAGGATTATCTGAAATAAGAAATTTGCATAAGTATATATATATTATATATACATGTTTTACTTTGATTTAGGAATTTTTTTTATATCAAAGTTGTCTTGCCTTGTCAACACTGAAAGTTCATTCCCTTAATCACTTTCAATGTAAGAGATATTCTTACCATTATATCTCTAGCAAGATCTGGGATCTCCTTTCCTATCTTTGTTGCATCCCAATAATATGAGAACCTACAACTCGGATAAAAAGAAGCGGGAACACATTCCGCCTTGCAAGTCCAACTTGCATTTCCCAATTCGGTCTTTAACACCCGGGCCCACCACCCCTAAGATGATGTTGACCCGTCATTAATTGAACCAACCGTCAACAGGCTTAATACTCGCTATACGCAATCCAATATCGCCCCAATAATATGAGGACCCGATATTGGGGTCACTACGTATACGGCCTTACTCTTTCGAGAAGCAAAGAACCCGATCCAATTAAATCATGTACAGGATCTGTCACTTCGGACAGGCGTCTCCTATACACAACAACTGGCGACGAAATCCTTTGCCTTGACGGGAGACCATGGATGTCACTTATGTGATCCTCCACCTCATATTCAAATTGTAATTAATTATTGTGAATCATATTCACATAATTAATTCTTCCAAGGGAAATACACATCTATTCAAAATAGAGTGTTTATTGGATATAATTAATTTAATCACATTAAATTAATCATCAATCCAATCATCAATCAACAAACATGTCTTTTACTTGAATAGTAGGTATATACTCAAAGTACGTATTATTCGAATTTTAATAATTAGAAAAATACACATTGTCTGTCTCCGGTATTATACAGTCCCTACCCGCTGTCATGGCCAGTACCGACGAGAGTGGGACGGACCACATACGTTGCAACCCGCTACCCCAATGCTCTCCGACTAGGCACCACATCCGCCTCGGGAAAGGATAATACCAGATAGACCATCATGTACTTTGAGATGTTCATCGGTTTTTCAACCGAAATTATACCATATAATATACATCAAAACATTTTTGATTATAAGGAGATTTGCTAGACAAATCCCCAATCCTATTCAAGCAAAAGGGTTTTTCATGTAAAAGTTGTCCTACAACTATTGTAGGATAAACTATGGTTTTCATGAAAGCAATGTTTGTTGATGAACCAATGATCAAGATCTAATATCTCATCATTGTGGTTTAGGCAAGTGTCATTCAATGAAATAATTATTTCTTTAAATATTTCACAAATTTTTATCACTAATTATTCCAGAAAATTAACAATTAATTTTCATCATGATAATTGAATGACATATCACAAGGTTCAAGATCAAGAAATTGTTAATTTCCAGCAGTGACCCCCAATCACCAAAATTAACTTATCTTGATCAATTTAAATCCAAAAATTGCAAACTCAGTTTCCAAAGATTGCCTATTTGATTTATTAAAGAATCCAAGTGATAATTCACGCATTTCAAGGCGGATTAAAACCGTAATCATCTCATTAATTACGTTCAAATCCGCAGTTCCCGCAACAGTGAATATAGTCATATTCAAAAAGCCATATCTTGAGCAAATAAAGTCCAAATTTAGTAAACTCAAGTCCTATGGTTTCCTTGTTTAATGGGGAACAAAATCCAATTGAAAATTTCGTGTTTAAACATTTTAAACAGTACAGAAAAATTCAATTAGACAGAGGTGCGAAAATTGAAATGCAGTAAAAATTTCGCAACCCTTTCAAGAACCAAATCGTCTAAGGTCTATGGATCATATCCAAACCCTTATTCAACCTGGCTCTGATACCACTTGAAGGATATTGTGAATCCTCAAGCGCATCACGGAAGCGTGTCGATCGCATCGTATGCAATCGGAGCAACTAGTCGTACTAGATGCTAGATGCAGCGGAAATTAAAATTTTTTAACTTTAAAGATGAAACCACATGATCACGAGAACACTTCTCGGATCGTTTCATCAAACCACAAAGTACAAGGAATACCTCTTGAAGCGTGGTTGTGATCGCGAGATCCCAAAGTAGAGATCCTCCTATCTTAAGTCCGATCCACGAAGAACGCACTTGCGGGCGCGATGATGAGTCACGTTCCTTCCCGCAATCCTCGATGAAGATCCAAGCGATGGCTCCCCCGATTTCGTCAAACGAAATCCGTCGTCTTCCTTTAGAGTAAGAAACTCCAAAGAAGATGGAGATCCACGAGTCGTCGAAGAAGAAGCCGAGAGTCTCTCCTTTCTCAATACAAAGTGGACGGCCACTTAATGGAGAAGAGAAAGAGAGAGAGGGCGAGAATGAGAAAGAGAGAGAGAGAGAGAGTTGTAACCTTGCACAACTCTTAAATGATGTACCATGGAAGGCTACCCTAGCCCTCTATTTATATTAGTTTAGGATCCATTGGATCTCAATCCATGGGACACATAGATCCAACGGCTAGGCTTGGTCTATGTAAGATCAATGGTTATGATTGTTGTTGGTTAAAACCAACAACATTTATTTAAATTAAAAAATGTTGCAACAATCAACATAATTTAATTTAACATTAACTAATTAAGAGATAATGTGATAAATAAAATGGAGTCAACCAACCTCCCCTAAAATTGGGGTGTTATTTTGTCTCCTTTTATTTTATCTTATTATTTCTTAATAAATTGCAATAACTATTATTGCAATAATATCCACCAAATTAATTCCAAATTAATTTGTGAATATTTCAATCATGCCATTGATCATTATGTGAATCATATTCACAACCCGAACTAATTTGTAAATTACATTTCCAATTAATTAATTAATGTGAATCCAATCCACACAATTAATTAACAAATGCTATTTACATAGATTCTCTCTCTTATATATGTATATTATAAATCATATTTATAACACACATATATCATGGATAGTATTATCCACATTCTCTAATCCTTGATAATTAAATCTCATTTAATTATCTTGGATAATAATATGAATCATATTCATATTATGCTTGATAATTAAATCTCATTTAATCATCAAGTCCTTGCTTGGATATACATTTCATCAAATGAATTATTCTTGAACCCTTTCAAGAATAATGTGCTTTCTCCGCAGATACTTGGAGATAAGGACAGGGCGATTGTATTATTCCACGTATAGTGACTTGGATGTTGAGATCTCATCTCAAAATCCAGATCTTACGGACCTCTCACAGATGCTTGATTAAATCAAGGCCGCAAATCCAATCTTCTCATTGAATCTGAATCCCATTCAGATCAATGTCCAATACTTGGACTAAGATCGGATTGCTTCTCTATTGAAAGGAGTCACTAAAATCCAGACCTGTTTCATCACTCCCTCGGAATGGAAGCGTCATGGATATACAATCGTTTATGATCACATCACCCTTCAGGTATTCCCAATACCTGTACATCCTGCATACTGGAAGACCCATGGTCAACCCGAAGATCAAGATCAATTTTACACTGTCTTCTTCAGGGTTTGATCACTAAGTTTCTCATTTGATCATTGGGATTTAGTATCGATCATATACTTTCCAAAAGCATATATCATACCTAGGTCTTGATCATATACTTTCCAAAAGTATATATCAAACCTACAAATTCAGTCAAGCTTCCAAAGCGAGACGACCGTGCACGGAATTTGATTCTTCCCAATATCTCATGAGTGAGCTCATGTCTTCCGGTTCAGTAGTGAACCTGTATGATCCCTTTGAGAGATCGTATTACTCATATGCCCTTATATGCACACCAACGCGCCGGTGTATAGACCTTGGTTAGGTCATCAACCTATTGGTCTGCCAAATGTACACACTCAGACATATAGTAACACTTCTGTCTCCGGTCAGAGGATGCGTGCCTATGCTGTGACAACATTCAACATAGGACTTAGGTTATCTCGATCTCGTTAAGTCAACTCTTTGACCTAACTAATCTGACACCTCCGAATCTCTATTCCTATGCAGAGGACCTGCATCAAGAGGTCGGTCAGATATCAACCTATGTGAGAAAGGATTGCCATCTCCTACTCAGGCTGGAGATCACATCTTAATAATCATTTGACGATGCTTGATGAGTCCTCAATCTAACCCTTTAGATATCATCCAAGCACCAGCCTCTATGATTCAATAATTCAATCAACAGCTGTATGATCATTAAGATAGCCGTGGTACATAACCCTAATTGTACAGAGGGACCTTTTATGCAAATTATTTATTCTTCATTTCAGATCAGGGAATGATATTCGCAATAACATTTATTGCATAATGGCTCGCCGTGGGCTCACATGTCCAACATTTCCTTCAGGTACGATATCCCCTCCTCTAATGTGAAACCCCAAAACCCGAGCAGGGACTTAACTGCAAAATCTAATTGGATCTGAAGTTAATTGCAAATATGCTTATATTTCAGTATCTAAAAAAATTATTTGAATAGTCCATTACGTAGAGCTTGTCGATATCTTTCCAATGAGTCCAAGAACACGAAAATCCGACTTCGGGAGCCTAAGTTACGGTCGTTTTAGTGAGACTGGGTCCAGCTCAATTTCGGATCCGAACCCAGATCCGAACTCGGGTTCGACCCAATAAAACCATCCCCATCACCAAAAAACATCCAAACCCCTTTCCCTTCGACCAGCATCTCTCCCTCACCCATTTGAGCTCCGTCGGAGCTCGTCGACTCGCCTCGGATCGACGATCCAAGACCTCTCCCACGTAGAGAAGGTCCAACGCGTCCCCGTGTGCGGTTCTCATCGTAAATGAAGCGTTGATCGCATCGCTTTTAACCAACGGAGAAATCGAGGTGTGAGTTTCCTTGAGGTACGATATCTCCTTCTCTGATGTGAAACTCCAAAATCCGAGCAGGGACTTTACTGCAAGAACCAACTGGATCTGGATTTAATTGCAAATCTACTTTTATTTCAGTGTCCAAATAATTTATTTGAAAAGTCCATTGCGTTGAGCTCGTCGATATCTTTCCAACGATTTCAAGAACACGAAAATCCGAGTTTGGGATCCCAAGTTACGGTTATTTTAGTGAGACTGGGTGCAGTTCAATTTCGATCCAAACCCGGATCCGAACTCGAATTCAATCCAATAAAACCATCCCCATCTCTCATAAAAAACACCCAAACCCCTTCTCCTTCGACCATTACCTCTCCCTCACCCATTTTTCTTCACCGGAGCTCCGTCGGAGCTCGCCGAATCGCCTCGGATTGACGATGAAAGACCCCTCCCGCGCAGAAAAGGTACAAGGCATCTCCATTTGCGGTTCTCATCGCAAATGAAGCATTGATCGTGTCACTTCTCACCGACAGAGAAACCGAGGTATGAGTTTTTCTTGAGGTACGATATCCCCTAGTATGATGTGAAACCCCAAAATCCGAGCAGTGACTTAACTACAAAATCCAACTGGATCTGGACTTAATTGCAAATATGCTTTTATTTCAGTATCCAAAAAAATTATTTGAAAAGACCATTCCGTAGATCTCGTTGATATCTTTCCAACGATTTCAAGAACGCGAAAATCCGAGTTCCGGAGCCCAAGTTACGGTCGTCTTAGTGAGACTGGGTCCAGTTTAATTTTGGATCCGAACCCGGATCCGAACTCGGGTTCAACCCAATAAAACCATCCCCAACTCCCCCAAAAAACACCCAAACCCCTTCCCCTTCGACCAGTACCTCTCCCTCACCAATTTTCTTCACCGGAGCTCCGTCGGAGCTGGCCGAATCGCCTCGGATCGACGATCCAAGACCTCTCCCGCGTAGAGCAGGTCCAAGACGTCCCCGTGTGCGGTTCTCATCGCAAATGAAGCATTGATCACGTTACTATTCACCGACAGAGAAACCGAGGTGTGAGTTTCCTTGAGGTACGATATCCCCTAGTATGATGTGAAACCTCAAAATCCGAGCAGTGACTTAACTACAAAATCCAACTGGATCTAAACTTAATTGCAAATCAGCTTTTATTTCAGTGTCCAAAAAATTTATTTGAATAGTCCATTGCGTAGATCTCGTTGATATCTTTCTAACGAGTTCAAGAACGCGAAAATTCGAGTTCGGGAGCCCAAGTTACGGTCGTTTTAGTGAGACTGGCTCCAGTTCAATTTCGGATCCGAACTCGGATCCGAACTCGGGTTCAACCTAATAAAACCATCCTCATCTCCTCCAGAAAATGCCCAAACCCTTTCCCCTTCTACCAACACCTCTCCCTCTCTCAATTTTCTTCGCCTGAGTTCCGTCGAAGCTTGCTGAATCGCCTCGGATCGAAGATCCAAGACCCCTCCCGCGTAGAGAAGGTCCAAGACGTCCCCGTATGCGGTTCTCATCGCAAATGAAGCGTTGATCGCGTCGCTTTTCAGTGACAGAGAAATCAAGGTGTGATTTCCTTCAGGTACGATATCCCCTCCTCTAATGTGAAACCCCAAAACCCGAGCAGGGACTTAATTGCAAAATCTAATTGGATCTGAAGTTAATTGCAAATATGCTTATATTTCAGTATCTAAAAAAATTATTTGAATAGTCCATTACGTAGTGCTTGTCGATATCTTTCCAATGAGTCCAAGAACACGAAAATCCGACTTCGGGAGCCCAAGTTATGGTCGTTTTAGTGAGACTGGGTCCAGTTCAATTTCGGATCCGAACCCAGATCTGAACTCAGATTCGACCCAATAAAACCATCCCCATCACCAAAAAACATCCAAACCCCTTTCCCTTCGACCAGCATCTCTCCCTCACCCATTTGAGCTCCGTCGGAGCTCGTCGACTCGCCTCGGATCGACGATCCAAGACCTCTCCCACGTAGAGAAGGTCCAACGCGTCCCCGTGTGCAGTTCTCATCGTAAATGAAGCGTTGATCGCATCGCTTTTAACCAACAGGGAAACCGAGGTGTGAGTTTCCTTGAGGTACGATATCTCCTTCTCTGATGTGAAACTCCAAAATCCGAGCAGGGACTTTACTGCAAGAACCAACTGGATCTGGATTTAATTGCAAATCTACTTTTATTTCAGTGTCCAAAAAATTTATTTGAAAAGTCCATTGTGTTGAGCTCGTCGATATCTTTCCAACGCTTTCAAGAACGCGAAAATCCGAGTTTGGGAGCCCAAGTTACGGTCATTTTAGTGAGACTGGGTGCAGTTCAATTTCGATCCAAACCCGGATCCGAACTCGAATTCAACCCAATAAAACCATCCCCATCTCTCCTAGAAAACACCCAAACCCCTTCTCCTTCGACCATCACCTCTCCCTCACCCATTTTTCTTCACCGGAGCTCCGTCGGAGCTCGCCGAATCGCCTCGGATCGACGATGCAAGACCCCTCCCGCGCAGAAAAGGTCCAAGACATCTCCATTTGCGGTTCTCATCACAAATGAAGCATTGATTGTGTCACTTCTCACCGACAGAGAAACCGAGGTATGATTTTTCCTTGAGGTACGATATCCCCTAGTATGATGTGAAACCCCAAAATCCGAGCAGTGACTTAACTACAAAATCTAACTGGATCTGGAATTAATTGCAAATCTGCTTTTATTTCAGTATCCAAAAAAATTATTTGAAAAGACCATTCCGTAGATCTCGTCGATATCTTTCCAACGATTTCAAGAACGCGAAAATCCGAGTTCCGGAGCCCAAGTTACGGTCGTCTTAGTGAGACTGGGTCCAGTTTAATTTTGGATCCGAACCCGGATCCGAACTCGGGTTCAACCCAATAAAACCATCCCCAACTCCCCCCAAAAACACCCAAAGCCCTTCCCCTTCGACCAACACCTCTCCCTCACCAATTTTCTTCATCGGAGCTCCGTCGGAGCTGGCCGAATCGCCTCGGATCGACGATCCAAGACCTCTCCCGCGTAGAGCAGGTCCAAGACGTCCCCGTGTGCGGTTCTCATCGCAAATGAAGCATTGATCGCGTTACTTTTCACCGACAGAGAAACCGAGGTGTGAGTTTCCTTGAGGTACGATATCCCCTAGTATGATGTGAACCCCCAAAATCCGAGCAGTGACTTAACTGCAAAATCCAACTGGATCTAAACTTAATTGCAAATCTTCTTTTATTTCAGTATCTAAAAAAATATTTGAATAGTCCATTGCATAGATCACATCGATATCTTTCCAATTAGTTCAAAAACGCGAAAATCCGAATTCGGGAGCCCAAGTTACGGTCGTTTTAGTGAGACTGGGTCCAGTTCAGTTTTGGATCCGAACCCGGATCCGAACTCGGGTTCAACCCAATAAAACCATCCCCATCTCCACCAAAAAACGACCAAACCCCTTCCCCTTCGACTAACATCTCTCCCTCACCCATTTTCTTCGCTAGAGCTCCATCGGAGCTCGCCGAATCGCCTGGATCGACGATCCAAGACCCCTCCCGCGTAGAGAAGGTCCAAGGCATTCTTTTGTGCGGTTCTCCTCGCAAATGAAGCGTTGATCGCGTCGCTTTTCACCGACGGAGAAACCGAGGTGTGAGTTTCCTTGAGGTACGATATCCCCTCCTTTAATGTGAAACCCCATAACCCGAGCAGGGACTTAATTGCAAAATCTAATTAGATATGGACTTAATTGTAAATCTGCTTTTATTTTAGTATCTAAAAATTTATTTGAATAATCCATTGCATGGAGCTCGTCGATATCTTTCCAACGAGTCTAAGAACGCGAAAATCCAACTTCAGAAGCCCAAGTTACGGTCATTTTAATGAGACTGGGTCCAGTTCAATTTCGGGTCCGAACCCGTATCCGAACTCCCGTTCAACCCAATAAAACCATCCCAATCTCCCCCAAAAAACATCCAAACCCCTTCCCCTTCGACCAGCACCTCTCCCTCACCCATTTGAGCTCCGTCAGAATTCGCCGGATCGTCTCGGATCGACGATCCAAGACCCCTCCCGCGTAGAGAAGGTCCAAGGCGTCCTCGTGTGCGGTTCTCATCGCAAATGAAGCGTTGATCGCATCGCTTTTCACCAACGGAGAAATCGAGTTGTGAGTTTCCTTGAGGTACGATATCCCCTTCTCTGATGTGAAACCCCAAAACCCGAGCAGGAACTTAACTGGAAAATCCAACTGTATTTGGACTGAATTGCAAATCCGCTTTTATTTCAATATCCAAAAAATTATTTGAATAGTCCATTGCATAGATCTCGTCGATATCTTTCCAACGAGTTCAAGAACGCGAAAATCCGAGTTCGGGAGCCCAAGTTTTGGTCGTTTTAGTGAGACTGGGTTCAGTTCAATTTGGGATCCGAACCTGGATCCGAACTCGGGTTCAACCCAATAAAATCATCCCCATCTCCACCAAAAAATTCCAAATCGCTTCCCCTTCGAAAAGCACCTCTCCCTCGCCCGTTTTTTCGTCGGAGCTCCATTGGAGCTCACCGAATCGCCTCGGATCGACGATCCAAGACCCCTCCCGCGTAGAGAAGGTTCAAGACGTCCCCGTGTGTGGTTCTCATCGCAAATGAAGCGTTGCTCGCGTCGCTTTTCACCGACGGAGAAACCGAAGTGTGAGTTTCCTTGAGGTACGATATCTCCTAGTCTGATGTGAAACCCCAAAACCCGAGCAGTAACTTAACTGCAAAATCCAACTGGATCTGGACTTAATTGCAAATCTCCTTCTATTTCATTGTCCAAAAAATTTATTTGAATATTCCATTGCGTAGATCTCGTTGATATCTTTCCAATGAGTTCAAGAACGCGAAAATCCGAGTTCGGGAGCCCAAGTTACGATCGTTTTAGCGAGACTGGGTGCAGATCAATTTCAGATCCGAACCCGGATCCGAACTCGGGTTAACCCAATAAAACCATCCTCATCTCCCTAAAAAAACGCCCAAACCCCTTCCCCTTCGACCAGCACCTCTCCCTCATCCATTTTTCTTCGCCGGAGCTCTATCGGAGCTAGATGAATAGCCTCGGATCGACGATCCAAGATCCCTCCCGCATAGAAAAGGTCCAATGCGTCCCCATCTGCGGTTCTCATCGCAAATGAAGCGTTGATCGCGTCGCTTTTCACCGACGGAGAAACTGAGGTGTGAGTTTCCTTGAGGTACGATATCCCCTAGTCTGATGTGAAACCCCAAAACCCGAGCAGTGACTTAACTGCAAAATCCAACTGGATCTGGAGTTAATTGCAAATCTGCTTTTATTTCAGTATCTAAAAAATTTATTTGAATAATCCATTGCATGGAGCTCGTCGATATCTTTCCAACGAGTCTAAGAACGCGAAAATCCAACTTCGGAAGCCTAAGTTACGGTTGTTTTAATGAGACTGGGTCCAGTTCAATTTCGGATCCGAACCCGTATCCGAACTCCCGTTCAACCCAATAAAACCATCCCCATCTCCCCCAAAAAACATCCAACCCCTTCCCCTTCGACCAACACCTCTCCCTCACCCATTTGAGCTCCGTCGGACCTCGCCGGATCACCTCGGATCGACGATCCAAGACCCCTCCCGCGTAGAGAAGGTCCAAGGTGTCCCCGTGTGCGGTTCTCATTTCAAATGAAACGTTGATCGCATCGCTTTTCACCAACGGAGAAATCGAGTTGTGAGTTTCCTTGAGGTACGATATCCCCTTCTCTGATGTGAAACCCCAAAACCCGAGCAGGAACTTAACAGGAAAATCCAAGTGGATCTGTACTGAATTGCAAATATGCTTTTATTTCAGTGTCGAAAAAATTTATTTGCGTAGTCCATTGCATAGAGCTCGTCGATATCTTTCCAACGAGTTCAAGAACGCGAAAATCCGAGTTCGGGAGCCCAAGTTATGGTCGTTTTAGTGAGACTGGGTTCCGTTCAATTTGGGATCCGAACATGGATCCGAACTCGGGTTCAACCCAATAAAACCATCCCCATCTCCACCAAAAAATGCCAAACCACTTCCCCTTCGACCATCACCTCTCCCTCACCCATTTTTTCGTTGGAGCACCATTGGCGCTCGCCGAATCGCCTCGGATCGACGATCCAAGACCCCTCCCGCGTAGAGAAGGTCCAAGGCGTCCCAGTGTGTGGTTCTCATCGCAAATGAAGCGTTGATCGCATCGCTTTTCACCGACGGAGAAACCGAGGTGTGAGTTTCCTTGAGGTACGATATCTCCTAGTCTGATGTGAAACCCCAAAACCCGAGCAGTAACTTAACTGCAAAATCCAACTGGATCTGGACTTAATTGCAAATATGCTTCTATTTCGGTGTCCAAAAAATTTATTTGAATAGTCCATTGCGTAGATCTCGTCGATATCTTTCCAATGAGTTCAAGAACGCGAAAATTCGAGTTCGGGAGCCCAAGTTACGATCGTTTTAGTGAGACTGGGTCCAGTTCAATTTCAGATCCGAACCCGGATCCAAACTCGGGTTAACCCAATAAAACCATCCTCATCTCCCCCAAAAAATGCCCAAACCCCTTCACCTTCGACCAGCACCTCTCCCTCACCCATTTTTCTTCGCCAGAGCACTATCGGAGCTCGATGAATAGCCTCGGATCGACGATCCAAGACCCCTCCCGCGTAGAGAAGGTCCAAGGCATCACCATGTGCGGTTCTCATCGCAAATGAAGCGTTGATCGCGTCGATTTTCACCGACGGAGAAACCGAGGCGTGAGTTTCCTTGAGGTACGATATCCCCTAGTCTGATGTGAACCCCCAAAACCCGAGCAGTGACTTAACTGCAAAATCCAACTGGATCTGGACTTAATTGCAAATCTGCTTTTATTTCAGTGTCCGAAAAATTTATTTGAATAGTCCATTGCGTAGATCTCGTCGATATCTTTCTAACGAGTGCAAGAACGCAAAAATCCGAGTTCGGAAGCCCATGTTACGGTCGTTTTATTGAGACTGGGTACAGTTCAATTTCGGATCCGAACTTGGATCCGAACTCGGGTTCAACCCAATAAAACCATCCCCATCTCCCCCCAAAAAATGCCCAAACCTCTTCCCCTTCGACCAGCACCTCCCCCTCACCCATATTTCTTCGCTGGAGCTCCGTCGGAGCTCGCCGATTCGCCTCGGATCGATGATCCAAGACCCCTCTCGCGTAGAGAAGGTCCAAGACGCCCCCGTGTGCGATTCTCATCACAAATGAAGCGTTGATCGCATCGTTTTTTACCGACGGAGAAATCGAGGTGTGAGTTTCCTTCAGGTACGATATCCCCTCCTCTGATGTGAAACCCCAAAATCCGAGTAGGGACTTAACTGCAGAAACCAACTGGATCTAGATTTAATTACAAATCTGCTTTTATTTTAGAATCTAATAAATTTATTTGAATAGTCCATTGCGTAGAGCTCATCGATATCTTTCCAACGAGTCTAAGAACGTGAAAATCCGAGTTCGGGAGACCAAGTTACGATCGTTTTAGTGAGACTGGCTCCAGTTTAATTTCGGATCCGAACTCGGGTTCAATCTAATAAAACCATCCCCATCTCCTTCAAAAAAATGCGCAAACCCTTTCCCCTTCTACCAGCATCTCTCCGTCACCCAATTTTCTTCGCCTGAGCTCCGTCAGAGCTCGCTAAATCGCCTCGGATCGACGATCCAAGACCCCTCCTGCATAGAGAAGGTCCAAGGCGTCCCTGTGTGCGGTTCTCATCGCAAATGAAGCATTGATCGTGTCGCTTTTCACTGACGGAGAAATCGAGGTGTGAGTTTCCTTCAGGTACGATATCCCCTCCTCTAATGTGAAACTCCAAAATCCGTGCAGGGACTTAACTGCAAAATCTGATTGGATCTGGAGTTAATTGCAAATATGGTTTTATTTCAGTATCCAAAAAATTTATTTGAATAGTCCATTGCGTAGAGCTCGTTGATATCTTTCCAACGAGTTCAAGAACGCGAAAATCCGAGTTCGGGAGCCCAAGTTACGGTCGTTTTAGTGAGACTGGGTCCAGTTCAATTTCAGATCCGAACCCGGATCCGAACTCGTGTTCAACCCAATAAAACCATCCCCATCTCCCCGAAAAAACACCCAAACCCCTTCTCCTTCTACCAACACCTCTCCCTCACCCATTTTTCTTCGCCGGAGCTCTGTCGGAGCTCGCCGAATCGCCTCGGATCGACGAGCCAAGACCCCTCCTGCATAAAGATGGTCCAAGACGTCCCATGTGTGGTTCTCATCGCAAATGAAGCGTTGATCGCGTCGCTTTTTACCGACGGAGAAACCGAGGTGTGAGTTTCCTTGAGGTACGATTTCCCCTCCTCTGATGTGAAACCCCAAAATCCGAGCAGGGACTTAACTGTAAAATCCAACTGGATCTGGACTTAATTGCAAATCTGCTTTTACTTCAGTGTCCAAAAAATTTATTTGAATAGTTCATTGCATAGATCTCGTCGATATCTTTCCAACAAGTTCAAGAACACGAAAATCCGAGTTCGGGAGCCCAAGTTACGGTTGTTTTAGTGAGACTGGGTCCAGTTCAATTTCGGATCCGAACCCGGATCCGAATTCGGGTTCAACCCAATAAAACCGTCCCCATCTCCCCTAAAAACTGCCCAAATCCCTTCCCCTTCGATCAGCACCTCTCCCTCACCCATTTTTCTTCGCCAGAGCTCCATTGGAGCTCGCCGAATCGCCTCGGATCGACGATCCAAGACCCCTCCCGTGTAGAGAAGGTCCAAGGTGTTCCCGTGTGTGGTTCTCATCGCAAATGAAGCGTTGATCCCGTCGCTTTTCACCGACGGAGAAACCCGAGGTGCGAGTTTCCTTGAGGTATGATATCCCCTCCTCTGATGTGAAACCCCAAAACCTGAGCAGGGACTTAACTGCAAAATCCAACTGGATCTGGACTTAATTGCAAATCTGCTTTTATTTTAGTATCCAAAAAATTAATTTGAATAGTCCATTGCGTAGAGCTCGTCGATATCTTTCCAACGAGTCTAAGAACGCGAAAATCCGAGTTCGGGAGTCCAAGTTACGGTCGTTTTAGTGAGATTGGGTTCAGTTCAATTTCGAATCTGAACTCGGGTTCAACCCAATAAAGCCATCCCCATCTCTCCCAAAAAACGCCCAAACTCCTTCCCCTTCGACCAGCACCTCTCCCTCACCCATTTTTCTTCGTCGGAGCTCCTTTGGAGCTCGCCGAATCGCCTTGGATCGACGATCCAAGACCCCTCCCGCGTAGAGAAGGTCCAATGCGTCCCCGTGTGCGGTTCTCATCGCAAATGAAGCGTTGATCGAGTCGCTTTTCACCGACGGAGAAACCGAGGTGTGAGTTTCCTTGAAGTACGATATCTCCTCCTCTTGCTGTGGATTCTTTGCGATTTTCTTCCTACATTTGAATATCATACGAGCCTTAGACGTTCTTGATGATATGGATTTTGGGTGGACTGCATGTTGCTGACCTCTTTTAGCTTCATGTTTGATTGGTTCTTGTAATTATGGATGGCAAGGGGAACGTATCAATTGCTTTATAAATATATAGGAGATCCTAATCAGTGAGCTTTGTTCCCCATGTATCCGTAGAAATGTAGTTGGCAATATGATATAATCTTTCATGGAATACGGATGAAGAAAAATATCTCTGCAAATGTCTGTATAATGATGTTTGTCGAGATCTATCTTTGGAATCTGGCAGTCTCCTTATAACCTCCTTGTTGCAAGTACTAAATCATGCGTATTTATTTTCTCACATAGATGCATCATGCATCATTCATCTTCAGAATGGTAATTTTTAAGGGATTTTATCGTTCATTCCATCTCGGTACGTCGAGGGTATACGGAGAAATGAGCGGGAGGTAGGTCTTCTTCTTCGTATTCTCTTCTTCTTCTTCCCCTCAACTCTGTATCTTTCTCTTTTCTTTTCTCTCTGCCCTTATCTCGCTTTAGACTATCGAATCTTCTACTCTCCTACCGCCTCGAATGCTCTAAGTGGAGTTCAACCGATTTACCTGCCCACTATCCTACTTGATTAGGGAGAGTGGGATGCGCGGTGCGCAACTGTTGCGGACTAGCGCTTCCAACTGCTTTTTTTAGAGGGAATCTCACTATTGGCTTGCCTTGCTTTTACTCGAGTGAGCTTCTTCTTTGCAAGAAGGGCAACCTATAATATATTAAAAGCCTATTGGTGATTAGTAGCAAAGTAGGAGGGGATTCCTCTTTGTTTAAGTTATGTACAAATAAACCATGTTAAAGGCACGTTGAGCTTACCACATGTGTGATCATGTTCAGGTCGATGGGGAAGCATGCATTTTTCACCTGTTGTGCATCACACCTTGTTAACTCCTCCCTAACGTAGATTGATTTCTTATTTCTGATTGATTCAAACATTGAGGTTCAAGTTTCTTATAGGTAAAACTCCAGAAAGTGGTGCTATTTAAACTAGGGCTTACCTGTAAACGGATCTGCAACAATGCATTGCCATGATATGTTTGATGGCATATTAATGACTACATGGATATTAACAATAGGGTACCGTGTGAACCACTTGGTTGAATCCCAACTCTACGAGTCATGTTCTTATAGTTTAGAGGAATGACCAACTACATCCTAATTAAGTGATAACATGACTATAATTGTGATTGTGAATTTAGATCAGAACTTCTGATGATCTGCATTCCTCATGGGTATAAGATTCAATGTATAAGGACAGAACCAATAATAGTATATTGCTAATCTTGTAGGTTGTTTATGGGAGATTGAACAGTGTTGGTTAGATTCTTGTGCACATAGTTAACCTTTATGATATCAAGCTTATTAATATATGAAAACCCAATGGAATATCTGTCAACCTGCATTTTTTTTCTTAAAATCGAAAATGTGAAGTGGTGATTATGCGGGCAGTTGCCTCTTTGATGGCTTACATCAAGATTTGACATGATCAGATTTATCTCTTCTTTTTGAGTAAGTGGGTGTAATTGATTATGCCTTAGGTTACAGTCAGTGCAATTTCAAGTTAATGGAACTTTATCTTGGATAATCCATTTCAGAAAAAGGCGGTCACGTCATAATTATATCATCCGCATATATCTCTGTACATAATATTTATTCATTGTGAGTTGAATAAAGCTAATCTAAATACAGTGAGCCTTAATGAGTTGGGAGTATCTTAGGCGACGAAAAACAATGTGAAAAATCAAGATATGCATATTAGACCTATGTTTAGCAGACAACTTTCCCACTAGGTTCTTGTTCATTTCACAGTGATTTGATATTAAGTGGCATGTGGGCAGTGGAGTAGTTGCCGTCAAGGGAGGGGCATACACCCTTGGAGTCCCAGGTAGAAGCCTATTTGACCGCAATCCCAACTGCTACTGTAGCTGCGCTGGTTGGGGGACATGTTGCTCGGCACACCGAGGTGCTGATCTGACGGTGTTGGCCTCGACACTTGCGTGCTTTAGCCCGGTGCTCGAGCGCGGCCCAAGTAGTCATGGTTGGTCGGCTAGTGTTTCGCTTGTCACTTAGATTCAACACTCGTGTATGGGCCAATGTAGGCCACATTGGTCGGTATTCTGAGTGGGAGCGCTAAGAGGGGAGTTCCGAGAAATGTGGTTAATGAATTGGGAATGGGACATGAATTTCCTGTGCACAAGGAGGATTTGATTATCGCGAGGATTCGCGGGTTGGAATCTAAATTTGTGAATCAGAAGTACAATTGCGGAGTGGAGCTAAGTGTACGTGTTGGGAACTTAGTTAGGATGCATTGTATCCCACCGCATGCCTACGGAGGCAACCCAACCCTAAGGTGTTTTCTTTTTACCTTAGAGTCATAGTGTGAGGTCTCATATAGACCAAGATCACAGACTATCCACGAAGCTTGGTTACTCATATCCATATCCAGATCAAACAATACAAAGTAAAAATGTAATTCTTTGTGAGATCAATTACCCTGTTTCTTTCTCTTTTGTACACATTTAAATTATATTCTGCTTGTTGTAGTATAGTTTTATCTAATTCGTATTGGGCAACTTTTCTCATAACGTACCTACGTGTGGATCCGCAGGTCCCCAGCAGTGAGCAGTTTGGAGACATCACTTTTAGTGCAGCTTCACTATACTTCTTGTAGCACAGTTGGTAGTAGTTTTTACTGTCATCTTTACTTGTAGTTTCTTTCTGAGAGACATCGCATGTAATGTATAATTGTGGACATCTATATTTATGCTTACATGTTTTTTTTGTGGACATGAAAATGAATAATAGAATGCAATGAAATTAATGAATGGAAATACACGTGCTTGTGAACAGGTTGAATGCAATGAGAAGCAAAAAAAATTTTCCTTTGCATGTTGCCATTTTCTCCTACTTTTGTGAACGTCAAATATTCGAATGTGGAATGTATGTGCGTGGAATGGTTTGCCGAGTACCCGGATCCTAGGGGCGTCACAAGGGTGGAGGATATGGGCCCCTCCGGTGAACGATGGAGGAAGAGAGGTGAAATCTCTCATTCTATGCAAGAACGAGGCGGATAAGGTGCTTCGAGCACTAAGAAGGCAAATGAGAAGATGATGACGACGACAGGTGGGGTGGAGGTGGCTTAGTATAGTTGAAAATTAGTGGCAGAGCTGAAGCCCTGTCGATTGATGGAATTGTAAGGAACGTGAAAATAATCGAAACAAGGTAAAATTAAACTCTATTCTATTCTATTGTTATCCCAAGGATTAGACAAACACAAGAAAAGGAGAAGCTTACCATCACAGGTCCTCCGGGAGCAAAACTCTCGCAGTGAGCTTGGATCTCTTCAATTCGACGCATGCACATGCCATGAAAAGGTTGAATCTTCTCTTGTTGTCACCAGGAGGAAGATTCGATACTCAACACTAGGGTTTGTTGGCAGAAGAATGATCAAGAGTCAACAGAAGATGGAAGAGGTATTCATATACATGCGAGGAGAGGGGGTAGTTGGCTTGATCGGAGTGCTCGATTCAGCGTTCCTTTGGCCAAGGAAACAATCTAACGTGTTTGTCCAAAGATTGAGGCATAATGTTATATAAGGAATCATTCCAAAAGGATGAAAGTGGTGACAAGGAGAAATCGAGGAAATCAAGGTCAACCGCTCTGATAACGGTGGAACCAAGGAGGAAGGAGAACTGACCATGGTTAATTACGATTCTCAAAGAATTAAGTCAACTAGACCTGAAGTATCACAAAGTACTCCAAATTTTGGGATAGAGCGAAAAATGATTTTATACACGACAGCATGGGCCTATGTGACCAGTCCACTCCCCCTCTTCTCGTGAACTTGACTCCCACTGTATCTGCTCTGTCGGGGCGACGTGGCAATGCTTATTATGAAGCTTTTCTCTTTTCTACTATAGATGTCGAGGTCTCGAAGATGTGAGGATCTCCTCTCTGCCCCCTTTTGAGTTATGGAAGACTTTTCTGAAAAAAAGAGAACCATCCTCATGCAGATTGGTTTACTCAATAGGTCGTGGTTGATGTTATCATCATAGGATAGCAATCCTCGAGGTGGGAAAGAAATATTTCAAATGTCCAATTCACGGATGATCTCCTCCTCTTCGTTCAATTGAATCCCTCTAAGTTCAGAGCCCAAGTCCAATGGTTAGGGTTGCATAGAGGATGAATCCTAGATAGTGAGTCACCCGGTATACCCACAAAATTAGGATTTGACTCACCACTCTTCTTCAAGTTGGCACACACACACACACACACGTACACACACACATATCATGCCCAGCTTGTTGCAGCATTTCTCAAATTGCGTGCATGTAAGTATCTCGATGAACATATCTGCAATTTGTTCCATAGATGATATGATGTGAGTGCGAAGCAACCCTCTCTGTATCAGATCTCGAGTATAGTGGTGAACGAAGTAAATAAACTATTTATCAACTTCTTACCACAAAAACACATAAAATTAGCAAACTAAATACATAAAGCATTGTATGTTTATTTAATGAACAAGAAATTTCAGCATAACGATTTGTATTTTATGAAATCATTAAATTAGGAAAACTATTTCCTAACAAGATTTCTAATATTCTAATGAATATTAAGATGAGAACAAGGTTACCTCTTGAAGCATGGGTCTCTAAAGGAAGAGACCTCCCAAATCAAGTCTGATATGTATTATCTCTCTCGTGGACGTGAAGATGAATTGTGTTGCTTCTCATGAACTTGAATGTCGTCTTCACGAACATGGCTTCAAGAAGGGGCGTATATAAGTTATATACACTCAATACCCTTCTCTTTCTCTAAGGGACTGAATTCTTAAGGGACTAGGCTCTCTAAAACTCAAGTGAATAAAAGAGTGAGTCTTACTCTCCTTTTATACACATTGTACATGCCTATTGAAGAGTCCTCTATTCAAGTAGGCATGTGCAATGATGGCCCTTTGATTGTTAATCAAGGTATTAATGCCAAGTTCTTGTTCAATAATACAATTATATCCTTATTTATCTCTAATTAATTTTTGCAATAAATCAAGCAACAAATCAACAAAGAGTTCAATTCAAGGACTATTTATAATAGCACCATATGTCAGTACACACGCCTAACAAATTCTATATATGGAATGAGATCGTTGCTAATTTATTTATTGATCAATAAATAATGTAATAATATCAAGAGAACCACAACAGGACCCAGTATAAGGGTTCTATGTGCACAACAATTGTACACGTCCTATCTGACTAAATATAATCATGGTTGTTGCTTTTACGTATCAATTAATTATCTTGACAATCACATTATCATTATTGGAGAATTACTGAAATAATCTTTATAGCTTATGAATCATATTCACAAGCATAAAAAAATGTAAATCAAAATTACTTCTACGAAATTATTGTGAATCAAAATTCACACATAATTTTATGTCTTGAAATATTATGCTTATATATATTATTTACATGAATCATATTCGTATAAATATAATTATTGTGAATCATCATTCACATTGATTAACGAATATATTTTGTTGATCAAATACAACAAATTCCCTTATGAAAAAAAATAATAATAACAATTATTACAACATTGACATCTTTAAGTATGAGTCCTAATCCAATTAGGACTCTTGAGATCAAATGCATATACTTGGACATAATGTCAGAGAGAACATACTATCCATGTATAGTGATTTAAATATGGATATCGATCCAATTTTAGGTTTTATACCATTTTTAACTTGAAATTGATAGACTCTGATCAAATGAGCTTGAATGGAACACTTCACCCTCTAAATGAGCACAACGAAACACAAGCCACTCTATGTGAGGTCGAGAAAGTATGAGCTGAATCCATATTTATTGATCATTTCTAATCAAAAGTACAAACATTTGGAGCTCAAAAAATGAGCTTAAGGAGTTTATATATTTCCATTTCCATGACCATTTTGTTCCCACATTTTGACATTGAAATTAGGTTTGGAATTGAAAATTGAATTCAAATGAATTGAGATTTAATCTAATTAATTCTCAAATCATCAAGTTAAATGGATCCACTAAAATCATCTATTTCATCATTCCCTTAGAATGTAAGTGTCATGTTAGATGTTCTATTATGATAGAGTTAAATTCTTTTTAATTTTATAATTTAATATTTTTATAATTTTGTGAATATTATTTAGGGAATATTTACATCCATAACCCTGAGTAATCTCGTCCCTCCGTCGCCTCTGCGCAACCCCCCGCCCAGTCCATCACCTCCAACCCAAACCCCTGCCGGCTCCATCGCCTCCACCACCCCCCTCGTCCTCCTCCAGTCCGCCTCCTTCAACCGCTCCCTCTGGTCCCTCCTTGCCCGCGCAATCGCCGTCGAGGCCCGCGCCATGTACAACTCCGCCCAAGCGCGCCTCACCTTCTGGGCCCCCAACGTCAACCTCTTCCGCGACCCGCGCTGGGGGCCGCGGCCAGGAGACCCCCGGCGAGGACCCCTTCCTCACGTCCTCTTACGCCATCGCGTACACCACCGCCTTCCAGGGGGATGGCGCCGTCGCTACCTGACGGAAGGGCGGAGGGTCCCTCCGGTCCCAAGCCACCCCACTCCCTCCATCCCCTCCCCCCCACCCCACGTTGCCTCTGCAAACGCCCCCTCCCCCGTCGCCTCTGCAAAAGCCCCCCAGGTCATCGCCTCTGCAAATGTCACCCCCCCCCAGTCCATCGTCCACGCTCCCCCAACACCCTCCCCCCTGCGCTGCCAGCTCTCCCCCACCCCTGGCCGGCTCGATCGCCTCCCCCCCACGCCCCGTCGCCTCTGCAACCCCCCCCCCCCCCCCCCCCCCCCCCCAGGTCCATCGCCTCCCAACCCCCTCCCTCTAAGCTTGCATTCGAGCCTTGTTTACAAGCCGTTCCTCGGCATAGGAACTGCGGACGAAGCCGTGGTGGCTGAGCACCAGGAGAAGCTCCGCAAGGTGCTTGATGTGTATGAGTCGCGCCTCGCGAAGAACGAATACTGGGCGGGGAGAATTTCGGATTGCCGACCTCCACCACCGCCAGTGCTGCACTTTCTGGTGGGGACGCCGGTGAAGAAGCTCTTCGACGAGAGGCCGAACGTGAGCAAGTGGGTGGGAGCTATTCTCGGGCGTCCAGCATGGGAGAAAGTGGTGGCCATGCAGAAGACCCAGTAGCCCAGCACCTTCTCTGTTACTTGTTGGTAAATAAAACCCACTTTGGTGTGTGGTACGGTGTCTGAGATACATCAATAATGGTAGTTTTGGTGGGATCTTCATGATGTTAATGAAGATTGTAGGGTGCAATGCACTAAATAATGGTGGTGGTGTGTTTTTTCCCAAATGGTAGTCGATGTAGGTGGGAGTTGCTTTTCTCTGTTCTTTCTGGAAATGGAATTCCATGTGTACACGTTCCTCATTGGCATGTTCTTGAAGACGCAAATTGCACTGCCGATCAACCCACATTGCCCTACATGTGTAGGAGTGCGGTACCCAACACCACATCCGTCTCCCAACCCTTCTTGATTGCATAGCTGTGTAGCGGAACGCCGACGTGCGGAGAGTGCCGGCACGCGCACCGGCGAGGAAGCTGACGGTGGTGACGCGATTGGGAGGAACCCCGAGCAGACGCATCTGCTGGAAGGTGTCCAGCGCGGCTTTGGAGTTGCGGGCCTTTCGGTAGGCGGTGATCAAGGTGGTCCAGGGGACGACGTCTCTCAGGCTATTTCGTCGAACACCTCGCGGCGGCTGAGGAGGTCGGCAGAGGAGGAGTGGGAACCGACGAGGGAGTTGTGGAGGAAGGCGTCGTGGTGGCGCCCGGATTTGAGGGCGTGGGCATGGAGGTGGAGACCGGTAAGATGACCGATGGAGGTTTGGGAGAACGAAGAGAGGAGGTCCTTTCTCGGCTCATGGGGTGGAGGAAAAGGGACCGTCAAATCATGAATGAGTTAGATTAACTCAACCCATGTAGTTGAGTTATTCAACTAAACTAACGGAAGGTTATAGTTGTAAAACGAAGCATTTATTCAGGGTGTTGGGTGTAATTCATGATTATCGAGGGTTTCCGAGGTAATTATGGAATTACTCAGGGTTATGGGTGTAAATATCCCTATTATTTATAGTCTTTGTATATATTTAATATAAATTAAAACCATAAATAAAATACTAAAATAAAATATGTATACAAAATACTTAGATGAAATATATATACTTATACCTCTATAATAAAATCTTTATTTAAGTGTACATAATAACTGAAAAATATAATAAAAATATATTTAAGTATATAAAATAAGTTATACTTTTATAAAATAAAAAATAAAAAAATAAAATACAAAATACAAAATAAAATAAAATGTATAAAACATAGAAGAATATACCTATAAATATACCCTCAAAAAGTAACTTGTAATTAATAACCTCAAAAAAATAAAAAAATCATATTAAAATACTACATAAAATAATGAACTTTTTTATTTTATAATTTATGAATAATAAATTATTTATTATTTAATTTATGAATAATTTTTGGCATGATTTTTCTTGGTTGGTCTACGTGGACCAACCAGGTCGCTTCGTCAGTTTAACCTATGTCAACTCCTCACTAGGTCCTAGGGTTGTCAGACCTAGGTTGGACCGTTCCTTCTACCCTTTTCCCTAATCAATGTATTCATCGATTCGGTTGGTCTCTTCTACATTTCTCTTCTTCGATCCTCCCTCCATCATGCATGCATGAATTTTTTGATCGTTGGAACCATTGAATCACCGTTCTTCCTCGTTCTTTGCCATGCTCCACCATATGTACATAACCTCCATCCAAGCCTTCTTTCAAAGGGAATCCGGCCTTTTGGTCCATTTTGCCTCCTCCTCCCGTGCTCTTGATCGAAGAAGGGTAACAACCTCTTCTCCGGCC
Organism: Ottelia alismoides; assembly: GCA_037367405.1. Classification (NCBI taxonomy): domain Eukaryota; kingdom Viridiplantae; phylum Streptophyta; class Magnoliopsida; order Alismatales; family Hydrocharitaceae; genus Ottelia; species Ottelia alismoides. The sequence goes on along the minus strand of JAZKJV010002355.1, from coordinate 39,524 downwards.
GTTGGCAACGAGGAAAAGTGTGGTCGGAGGCGCATTCCACTTATCTTTGGCGACCTCCACCACCGTGAGGTATCATCTCCTGACTCTGGCCAGTTGAGGTACGTTTTTCGTGCTTTCTTAGTTAGATTTTTGTCTTAGGATTTATTTCATGAATTTATTTTATCATTTAATCCGCGATTTTAGCATTAAATACTAAATTTTTAGTTCATCGAAGGCTAGCTCTGGCGAACATATTCGCATGTTTCGACCATTCTAGATATGCTTTCCACCTCTTCTTTACTCTCTCACCTTTTCTCTACACCCCGGGCTTCTCATTTCACCCATATCCCTAGTGGATTTGGAGATCCATGTCCCACGGTTGTACTAAGTGTCGTAGTCCCCAAGTTTTATATTGCTTTGCTTGTTTATTTCTTGCAGCTAGTTTGATCTTTGGTGGACAACAAACTATATTTTTTATGAAATGAATTGTTTATCGTTTATCTTAAAAAAGATCTTTTCTTGACCAAAAATTTTTTATAGCTTGCAAACAACGATGAATAAGTGTTTCACAACAACTTTAAAATCTGCTCACTGTCTAATTAGGCTTTTTATGAGTTTAGACTCATACTATTTTATATTGTTTAGAGATAGGATCTAATTAAGAAGTATATGAGGCACACCCATTTTCTCAAATCATTAACCGAAGGTTGCGTTAATCTATTGGTTTTTTTTATCGATATATCCGATAGAATGATCGGTAAAATAATTAGAGTCCTATTCTTCACGGATATTCCAAGAATGGGAGATTGTAATTATGATATGTGTCTAAGAGCCAGAAGACGAGAGTTTGATTGTTAATTCATGTTGTATTAGGAAATCAATAGTTGGACATGTTGGAATTGTGGTATCTGATGGTAAATAATTTTTGGAGTGTTGATATTTTAGGTTTAGATACAGTTCCCATTTGGGAGAAATTCATAATAATAGTCATATTATTATCTAAGATGAAAATGACACGATGGAGTTTTGGTTAGGATTGCCTTTACAAACCATGGTTTAAAAAACCGGATCGGATCACCCGATTGGACCGGTTGGACCAGGAATCGACTTCGATTCGGTCGGTTCGACCGGTTTTGTGTAATTAATTTCAAAAAAATTAAATAAAAAATTAGGTCCGACCGGTGGTCGGATCGGGTTGACCTGGATGGTCGGACTGAGTTGACCCAGATTGACCTTAATTTTTGATGATTTGATAAATTTTCAAAAATAAATGTTAAATAATGAAATAATGGGATTTTTATCACTTGTGCCCTTATTAACTTCTATCATATAAGTTATGTCCTCTCTTTTTTGGAATATACGTCAATACTTTTCTTAGAGTAAATTTCTATAAGTAACTATAAATAGATGATTACAATATTATATTCACATATAATTCTTGAAAATGTGATTAGCTTTTATAAAATTGTACTCGGAATAGGTAATCATGTTTGTTCTATTGAAAGATTTGACATTTTAAATGATTATTTCATTAACATATAAATACATACTTATATATATGTAGTCAGTTTTATCGATTCAAAAATCGGTTCGATTAATCTGACCAGTAAATTAAGTCCGGTTCTATTTTTTCCGAACGATAAGAAACGTCATCAACCATCACTAATCCGACCGATTTGACCAACTGTCCAATCCGATTGGTCCAAACCCAAAAGTGGCTGGTTCAAAGTCCGATTTTTAAAACCTTGTTACAAACCGGACAGGTACTAATATTTTTAATAATAAAATCTACACGTGCTTAACATCTTGTAAAAAGTGGAACTATGAAGCAGGCAAACACTGACACCGCAGCAAAGAGGAACTACAAAATAGGCAACCCGCCATGGAAGGGCTTGGATGCAAAACACCCACACGCCAACCGAAACATTGTATATACGCATCCACACGATGCCCTCAACACACACCTCCGATCCACTCCTCCATCTCCTCTTCTCGACCCTCGATTACCAAACCATGATGTGGAGCTGCGACCCCAACGATGGAGAGACGACTCTGCAGCACATAGAGGACCTCACGACCCACGCCAGGAGGTGCAGCAGATGGTCCTCTCCAGATACTGGCGCGAACCGCAACACAGAGTACCTGCATGGATTCATGGAGGGCAGGGACGACGTGGGTTGCTTTCAAGGAGAAGGTACCCATCGTGGAATACGAGCAGGTGAAGCCTTACATCAACAGGATCGCCAATGGGGAACCCTCTTCCCTCATTTGTGCTGAACCCATTACCGAATTCCACATAAGGTTTCGCCATATTGATTTAATTTGTTCGAGCTATGGCTTGGATATTATCTTATTTAGGTTACGTATGGTTAATATGATCTGTCTGTGCAGCTCGGGGACTTCTGGAGGGATCCAGAAGATGATGCCAACCACTGCGGAAGATCTTGATAGGAAGACCTACATGCATAATCTCCTAATTGCAGTAATAAACAAGTAAGACCAGTACATAGATTATAAACGACAGAAAATGGATAAAAATACTGTAACATCTGTATCTTAAATTGTTATCGTTTAATTTCATCCCTATCAGGTACGTGGAAGGATTGGACAAAGGGAAGGCAATGTACTTGATGTTCGTGACCTCGGACATCTCGACACCGTCCGGCCTAATGGCGAGACCCAGCCTAACTAGCTACTATAAGAGCCCCAACTTCCGGCGCCGTCCCTTCAACAAGTACGCCGTCTACACGAGCCCGGACGCCACCATCCTCTGCCCCGACTCCTCCCAGAGCATGTACTGCCAACTCCTCTGCGGCCTCGTCCAGCGCCGCGATGTCCTCCGCGTAGGCGCGGTCTTCGCCTCGGTCTTCCTACGCGCCATCAAGTACCTCAAGGATAATTGGCGTTCCCTATGCTCCGACATACGAACCGGCCGCCTCTCACACCGCATTACTGACATCGGCTGCCGTGATTCGGTGGCTGACGTCCTGGTCGTGCCAGATCCCAAATTGGCCGACGACATCGAGTCGATATGCGGTGGGGAGTCATGGGAGGGTGTGGTGAGGAAGCTGTGGCCGGAGACAAAGTACGTGGACGTTATCGTGACTGGGTCGATGGCGCAGTACATACCGATGCTGGAATTCTACTCGGGGGGGCTGCCGCTGCTGTCGAAGATATACGGATCGTCGGAGAGCTTCTTGGGGATCAACATGGAGCCGTTGCGGGGGCCTCGGGAGGTGGCGTACACGCTGGTTCCCAACATGGCCTACTTCGAGTTCCTGGAGGTTGACGGGAAGGGCGAGGAGGCGGCGGCTGACGGGGGCGGGGCTCCGGTAGAGGTGGTGGATCTGGTGGATGTGAAGGTGGGAAGGTATTATGAGCTTCTCGTCACCACGTTCACAGGTGAGTCTTTGACGCTATTAACACGTTCATTTAATTGAACTTTTTATCAGAAGATAACAAGCAAAAAATAACTAAATTTTCGTGATAAAAATAAATGGATACTGATTTAAATTTTAGTAGACTAGACTCTCATCGTTAAGGTCTCGCCGACCACCACAGGTCTCTACCGTTTCCGTGTCGGCGACGTCCTCCTGGTCACCGGCTTCTACAACAACACGCCGCAATTCCGCTTCGCCCACCGCCGTGACGTCATCCTTAGCGTCGACATCGACAAGACCAACGAGGATGATCTCCTCCGTGCGGTCACTGCAGCGAAGCCCAATCTTGGCAGCCGCGGCCTCCTCCTAGCCGAGTACACCAGCTATGTCGACACGTCCTCTTTCCCGGGCCACTATGTACTCTTCTGGGAGCTCACGACCACCTCCACTCCCTCCATGGAGGACCCGATGGACCCTACAGTGATGTCGGCATGCTGCGAGGCGGTGGAAGAGGCTTTGGACTCGGTGTACCGGAAGTGCCGGAACCAGTACCGGTCGGTGGGGCCTCTGGAGATCAGGGTGGTGGGGGGCGGGGCCTTCGACACCCTGATGGACTTCCGCGTGGCCAGGGGGTCGTCGGTGAACCAGTACAAGACGCCGCGGTGCTTGAAGTCGAGGGAAGCCGTCGAGCTCCTCGACGCGAGGGTGGTCGGGAGGTTCTTCAGCCGGAGGCCTCCGGAGTGGCAGCCACCCAAGATTGGTGGTGGTGGCGGTGATGCGTAAAGGAGGATTTGATATTGGTGGGTTTAATGTCCTTTAAATAAAAGATAATATTTATAAGGGGCAAACCGGCAAAGACTGCAATGCACAAATAATGAGGGTAGGTCAGTGTAGGGGGAACAGGTCTTCTGCTCCAGCAGGCATTGCAGCACATGCTTAGCCGCTAGATCACCCATTGTGTGAATCGATGATCAAGATCAACGGTTCAAGCGATTACTACATAGACAGACGATCCATGCTACATTGTAGGTACCCCGTGCGCTGCACCAGTGCTAATCTTTACTCAAAATGTCGCAACATTTGTCATTAAGGTTGATATCTGCAGTGCGCACCGTATACCGGATGAGTTAGATCTCAATTATCTTGAGAAAGTTGCATAGGATCCAACTTGATCTCAAGCACATGTTCGTAGCTGGTTCCACTGCATTCATAGGGAAATTCAAAGGACTGACAATATTCTTGGATCATTCCTATCGCGAGTGGAGATATCCTCATCATGATTTGCAATTTAACTAATTTCATGAATATTTCAATGAGGCATACCAATCTCGCGTGTGAGAATCCCTACTTTGAGGAGTTGATATGCAGTAATTTAACATGCAAATTATTGGAGAAGTTTTAATAAATATTTCCAAAGAATATTTGATATTACATAATTCTCATTGTATTCTATGGACTTGTACTTGTATATCTGTAAGTGTTAATTTGCTTATGTCGATGACCTTTTGTATACGAATGATTGATTAATGTAAAACCAAGCAAAAAGAAGGAATTTGAAATCCATAATCCCTATATGGGCATATAACCAAACATATTCATATTTTTCGAGGTCCATGATATATATGGCTTTGATATATATGGCTTGATATATTGTAAATCATTGAATAGCATGAATCCTACAAATAGTAAAAGAAAAAAATCCTTTAAAAATATGAACTTTTCTTCTTTACACAATCTAATGCGAGTTACTAGATGCAGCAAACATCCACGTCGAAGTAGCACAAAGAACAGTAAAACCCGACATCAATTTTTAATAATTCCACCAACAAATAAAATGGCAACAGAACGAATATAAGATTAGCGGTGATTTAACCACAAACTCCCCTAATCACAAAGACGCGTAGATGAAGAAAGGATCGATAACTCAAGCGTGATCATGACGAGGACGACATAAATGATGGAGGAGATTCGCTGACTAGGTTGCTGCATCCAGAACTCGACTTCGTGCAGCTGCCGCAGCAACTCCTCCAACAAGGACCTCTTTTAACTCCATAAGCTGTGGTGGTTTCTTATTTAAGAAAACTATTTCCTTGCAGACCTCTTTTAACTCCATAAGCAGTGGTGCTTTCTTTTTTAAGAAAGCCATTTTTTTGCAGACCTCTTTTAACTCCATAAGCGATGGTGGTTTCTTTTATTGGTAGTTTCAGAGCTCCCAAAGAGATGGTAAATAGTCCCAGTCTGGTTTTTTCGCAAGTAGCACCTGTTCAACCGAGGTATTATTGAACTTGGCTATGGTGTCTTGAGTTTTGATTTTATCATGAGACAGTATCCAAAGGAAGTAAGTCACCTGCGGATCGAAATCACAAGAACAAAAACTACAGTGAACGGACGCTCTTGTAGGGGGAAATGGATCCTCTGCTGCACCGAGGGATGCAACAGACTCTATTGTGGCCTTTGGAGCCGTTCGATCACAATCGAGCGGTTCCCACGAATGGCCTTGATCCATGCCCACAAAAAGTGGGATTTCATGGGAACCGCTCGATCGTGATCGAGCAGCTCCAAAAGTCACAGCAGAGGATCCACTCCCCTTGTAGGGACATATCGTTACTTGCTTCTATCTTTGGAAAGCAGGTTGTATCCATCTCTCCTACTATTAAGGAGTTTTTAATGACATATAAAATCTCTGTAATTTGTCAAGACATAGATAATAACCAAAGAGCAAGCTCTTAAACCAAATTAATCTAGCATTCCAAGCTCTTAATCCCTCAAAATCGAAATTTGCTTTGCATGAATATGGTCAAATAATTCTGGGAATGTATAGCGCAGTATCTTAGTACTAAGCAAGGGATCAGACCATAATGATGAAAGGTGATTTGATTAATGAGCTGCAACTGCAAGGAGTCCCTTATATGGGTTTTCCAGACCAGAGAATTAGAGGCAAAACCCCTCAAGCTCAAAACAATCGGGCCACACGAGAGGAGGTGGATCGTCTGCTGTAGGGGCATGTGCAACAGAGTCTGCAGTAAGCTTTCGATCGAGCAGTTCGCACGATTTTACACTTTTTGTGGATCCATTCCATATAAAATCGTGCAAACCACTTGATCAAGATCGAGCGGCTCAAAAACCTACTGCAGACTCTCTTGCAGTCGAGGATCCACTCTCCACTTGAGAAAGAGGTAGCACTCAAAAGTCTTGATAACCATGGCTTTTTATTGATTCAACCATTATCATTTAAGAAATCCAATCGACAATGGGTTTGGTACCAAGCTAAAGGCTTTCCCATTGTCATTAGCAATAACTCCTTTCATGCCCCAATTTTCTATACTTTTGAGCACTTGCATCCCCTTCTTTTAGGTTTGTTGGAAGTTGTTTGTGTATCTATCTTAATATAGAGAGAGGGAGCCTCATCAAGTTTATTTGCCATAAGATATTAATTTTGATTATTTGAAAGCGAAAGAGACGACCAAATTTGAAAAGATGATTTAGTATCACCTAAGTTAACTTTTTGTTTGACCTTTAAAATAATATAGTTAGGATGATTCCATAAAAAGAAATTAATCAAATATATAAAATAATAGGTGTAGATTGGATCAATATGGTTTGATTTTTCATAAAAGTTCATAAAAAAATAATAACGTTAAGAACAGGCATGCGGCAGGCCCATCTATTAGGGTTGGACATGAGGCTGGTTAGGTCTGGTTTGAGTTAGGTCGGGTTTGAGTTGATCTGACCTAAGCCCATTTAAGTATAGGGTTTTTATCACTTGTGTCTCTCTGAGATATCGCAATTTCAGTTATACCCCTATCTTTTTGGTAATATCAGTTGTGCCCCTTCACTTGTGCCTCTTGGGTTAGTTGTCGTCCATCCCCAAGACAAACAGACGTTAACTTTGAGGATACAATGGGAATTAGTTTTATAAAATGGACTGAAATGTCCATTTTATAAAGGTGTTAGTTCTCCGGCTCTGAACTAACATCCTTCGCAGAACATGACAACAACGGTGGCGGAAAAACTACTGGGTCGCGACCACTTAAGGGGTTTCCACGCAATTGAACCCAGCCAGTGTAGGGATGTCAGCGGGTCGGGTTTGGGGCGGGTATTACTATTCCCAAACCCATACCTATTTATAATATCACTACTCATACCCGCTCATTTATTAAGTGGGTAATTTCTAGCAGGTATCCATATACCCGTAGGATACCCATATACCTAATGGGAACCCATATCTTCGACAAGGTAAATCTTAAGTTGTTTGTAACTGTGTACAAGATTTTCACATATAGACGAAATAGAGTGAGATTGTGTAATATGGTGATTCATAAAAATGTGCAATTTATAGAGAACATTAAATGTTTATATATGTTAAGTATTTAACTCTTTTGTATTTATAGTTTTTATTTATTGAAGATGCAAAAAGTTAGTTCAATAAGAAAAAATGGATGGAGAGGAGAAAATTGAGTTTGGTATTTATACATGTAGATCGATACATATTAAATATGAAATGAATTTGGGTCTAATTTGATTAAAATGCAACATACACATATATCTTTATATATATTTTTTATTCGGGTTTGGGGCGGGTTCGGGTACCCATAAGGCAATCCCAAACCCGTACCCATACCCGCATGGGTAGTCAATTCAAAACCCAAACCCGTCCAAAAGTAAATGGGACGAGTTTTGGGTCCTTAAATGGGGCGGGTTTGGGTCGGGTACCCAATGAGTAGACCCAGATTGACATCCCTAAGCGAGTGTTCTGCTTCCCGCTCTTGTCTCTGCCCTATTCCAGGGGCGTCATCCACGCCGCCATCATCGGACCCACAATGATCGTTCCTCCAGCTGCTGCTCCCAGCTCCTCCCCGAGCTCCCCGCGCCTCCTCCCCAGCCCGCACCTCCTCCCCAGCCCGCACTTCCTCCCCAGCCCGCACCTCCTCCTAGCTCCACCCCTCTTCCCCGGTCCAACCTCTCCAGCTCCATGCTCTGCCCCCTCCTCCCCAGGTACACCCCTGATTTTATTCTGACCATAATACCCTTCTTAACCACACCATGGTTTGAATAAACCATGGTTATTTTAATTTTTTGACGGTCAATCTGAGGAAGGGTACAAGTGATAACGGAGAAAGAAGTGAGGGGCACAACTGATATTACCAAGAAGATAGGTGCATAACTGAAATTGTGATATCTCGTAGGGGTACAAGTGATAAAAACCCTTAAGTATCTGAGTTAATGGGTCGAGCCTAGGCTCATTTTATTTTCAAATTCAAGTCCCAAGCCCAAATTCGGCCCAATCAAAATGGGTTGGATTCAGGTCAGGTCGACCTAATTTAACACCTATGTACATAATATCATGCGTTAAGTTCATCTTACATTTATTTGGTTGTTCTTTATGCATGTGTGCATATTTAATACTTTAAGTACGCTAACTAATTCGTGATTCTTACATTAGTTGTATATTGGAAATAGAAATGTGGTAAAAAATATGGTGACTTAAATCACCATTCAATTGACCATTTTATATTCTATTACATATGTGGATGCTTGACCCAATACAGTACATGGTCTAACACTTGAGGACACATATTTCATTCTTCCATATTAATGTAATAATCCTCCATATTAATGTAATAATGCCCCCAATCGACGCTAATGAATATGATTATTAGTGAATCTAAGTATTTATTCTAAACTTGAAATAAGGATATAAAAGTTAGAACATGCTATTTGGAGCAAACATGAATATATTAGATATAATTATATCATATCAGACATGCGAGTTGGGACTTTCTCAGATCCGAACTCGATCCGACAATCAATACATACATGCTTATTTTGAAGTTCGTCTACTAATTTTTTCGGATTCAGATTTGGATGGGATTATGCGGGTTGAAATTAAGTTGGATAGGATCAGCCCAATGCCCAACCCAGCTGTAGATTAAACTGCTGTGGTATTCAACCGAATGCTAACAATCCGTTTGGTTGCAGGGTTGGACAGGGTTGGGTTGGGCAGGGGTACCCCTGTGAATAGTAAACTGTGAGGAGGAGAACCCTGTTTGGTTACGGGACCAACCCGGGTTGGGCCAAGCCAACCCTGCCTAACCCTGCAACGAGCGTGTCAAAACGTATTCAATGGAATGCTAGGTGTCTTCTTGGATTAGCTACGTGTCCACAGCAGGTACAGAGACCTAGCAAATGTCTCAGGCCTCGCCGATGATTCAATTGAATTCAGAAATTGGAAAGCGATTGGTGTCGAAGGACATAACTATTTTCGAATCCCTTCTGTGAGTGTTTTCTGGAAAACTTGGTATATATCTTTCTAGCAGGTTTTACTTTTCATCTCCTCGTCTCAACCCTCGATTACCATACCATGATGTGGAGCTGCGACCCCAACGATGGAGAAGCGACCCTGCAGCATATAGAGGACCTCACGACCCACGCCAAGGAGGTGCAGCAGATGGTCCTCTCCGAGATACTGGCGAGGAACCGCGAGACAGAGTACCTGCATGGGTTCATGGAGGGCAGGGACGATGTGGCTTGCTTCAAGGAGAAGGTACCCATCGTGGAATACGAGCAGATGAAGCCTTACATCAACAGGATCGCTCATGGGGAGCCCTCTTCCATCATCTGTGCTAACCCCATTACCGAGCTCATCACAAGGTTACGCTATGTTGGTTTAATTTGGTCCAGCAGTGGCTCGGTTACTTAGGTTAGGTTTTGTTTATATGATCTGTGATCTGTGCAGCTCTGGGACTTCTAGAGGGCTTCAGAAGATGATGCCGACCACTGCGGAGGATCTTGATAGGAAAACCTACGTGTATAATCTCGTAGTTGCAGTAATGAACAAGTAAGCCGATACATATATTATGAACAGCCAAGAAATGGATAAAAATACGGCAACGTCTGTAGCTCTGACGGTCGTCGATCGTCGTTTACGTCCCTATCAGGTACGTGGAGGGATTGGACAAGGGGAAGGCAATGTACTTGATGTCCGTGAGCTCGGACATGGCGACGCCTTCCGGCCTCATGGCGCGGCCCGCCCTAACTAGCTACTTCAAGAGCCCCAACTTCCGGCACCGTCCTTTCAACAAGTACACCGTCTACACGAGCCCGGATGCCACCATCCTCTGCCCGGACTCCTCCCAGAGCATGTACTGCCAACTTCTCTGCGGCCTCCTCCAGCGTCGCGACGTTCTTTGTGTTGGAACCATCTTCGCCTACGCCTTCCTCCGCGCCATCAAGTTCCTCAAGGATAATTGGCGATCCCTATGCTCCGACATACGCACCGGCTGCCTCTCGCACCGCGTAACCGACACCAGCTGCCGTGATGCGGTGGCCGAGGTCCTGGTCGCACCAGATCCGAAATTAGCCGACGACATCGAGTCGATATTGAACGGGCAGTCATGGGAGGGGGTGGTAAAGAAGCTGTGGCCGGGGACCAAGTACGTGGACGTGGTCGTCACGGGGCCGATGGCGCAGTACATACAGATGCTGGAATTCTACACGGGGGGGCTGCCGCTGGTGTCGAAGATATATGCGTCGTCGGAGAGCTACTTCGGGATCAACATGGAGCCGTTGCAGGAGCCCAGAAAGGTTGCTTACACGTTGGTGCCCAACATGGCCTACTTCGAGTTCTTGGAGGTTGACGGGAGGGGGGAGGAGGCGGTGGCTGATGGGGAGTGCACTGGCCACTGTGGCGGCGGGGCACCCTCTGTGGTGGTCGATCTCGTGGATGTGAAGGTGGGAAGGTATTACGAGCTTCTAGTTACTACCTTCACAGGTCAGCCTCTGATTCGTAATTCCTATATTTTTTCCGGGGTTTAAAAAATGGGATCGGACCGGTTGATCGGTAACCTATCTCGACTCGGTCGGTTCGGGTGATTTTTTATAATTAATTTTAAAAAAATAAAAATAAAAAATCGAGTCAGATTAGTGTCTAACCGGATTGATCCGGATGGTCGGATCGAGTTGATCCAGATTGACTCAATTTTGATGGTTTGGTAGTTTTCAAACAATAAAGGTTTAACTAATGAAATAATGGGATTTTTATCATATATGCCCTTCTTTACTTCTGCGATATAAGATATGTCCCTCTATTTTTTGGAATATGCATTGTGTCAATACTTTTTAAAGTAATTTTTTTAGAAGCAACTATAAATAGATGTTATTATATTCATATATATATATATAATCCTAGATAATGTGACTAACTTATTAGAGTTTTACTCGAAATAGGCAATCATGTTATATTTGAAATTTCTAACGATTATTTCATTGATATATAAATACGCACTTGCATATATGTATCTGATTTTATTGGTTCAAAAAATCAGTTCGAGCGGTCTGATAAGTAAATTAAGTCCGGTCTGATTTTTTCCGAATCGATAAGAATGATGACGTCATGCTGACATCATCACCGGTCCGACCAACTTGGACCAACAGTTCGATCCGACTGAATCAAATCGAAGACCGATCGCTTAAATGTCGGTCCGATTTTTAAAACCTTTCCTACATCTGTTTTATTGGTGTAATTTGCAGGGGTCATGCTAATTACCAAGACGACAAGACTTGTGTTGGAACCCTCGAAACTTTGGATTTGATTAAACTTTTAAGAAGATAACAAGCAAAATGTAACTAAATATTGCGTCATAAATTTAATGGATATTGATTCAAATTTTAGAAGACTCTGATCGTTAACGTCTCGCCGACCACCACAGGTCTCTACCGTTTCCGTGTCGGCGACGTCCTCATGGCCATCGGCTTATACAACAACACACCGCAATTCCGCTTCGCCCACCGCCGTGACGTCCTCCTCAGCGTCGACATCGACAAGACCACCGAGGATGATCTTCTTCGTGCGGTAACTGCAGCCAAGCCCAATCTCGGCAGCTGCGGCCTTCTCCTAACCGAGTACACCAGCTATGTCGACACATCCTCTTTCCCGGGCCACTATGTACTCTTCTGGGAGCTCACGACCACCTCCACTCACTCCATGGAGGCCCTGATTGACCCCACGGTGATGTCGGCATGCTGCGAGGCGGTGGAAGAGGCTTTGGACCCGGTATACCGGAAGTGCCGGAGCCGGTACCGGTCGGTGGGGCCTCTGGAGATCAGGGTGGTGGGGGGCGGGGCCTTCAACGCCCTGATGGACCTCCGCGTGGCCAGTGGGTCGTCTGTGAACCAGTACAAGACGCCCCGGAGCTTGAAATCAAGGGAAGCGATCGAGCTTCTCGACGCGAGGGTGGTCGGGAGGTTCTTCAGCCGGAGGCCGCCGGCGTGGCAGCCGCCTGAGATTGGTGGTGGCAGTGTGTAATGGAGAGTGTGGTCTTCCTGTGCTTCTGGATTTGTCGTACATTTCAATCTTGCACTAGTATTACTAATTAAGTAGTATCGGAAGTCCAGATTTGCAAGATGCAAGATCTGGGTTCAAACGAAAGCTTGGCTGTTCTTTGGATTGCTAAGTTTCAATTCTTATCTGTCTCTAGAAAACGAAAGGTGTTGTTTTGTTAGTGAGCATATACTTTGAGGGAAGTGGATCTTCCGTTGCAGCCGACTCTACAGTAGACTTGTAAGTTGCTCGATCGTGATCAAGCGGTTTATACGAATTCGTCCGGTACGGGTCCACAAAATGAATGAATTCGTGTCAACCGTTCGATCACGATCGAGCGGCCTACAGGTCTACTGCATAGTCTGCTTGCAACAGAACTAGTAGCAGACGATCCACTTTGTACTTGGAGGCACTACATGGGGAGATCAAGTCCAAACCGCTCGATCAAGATAGAGCGGTTCACATGAAATCTGGATTTTTCTGAGCCTTTTAATGTGTGAACCGCTCGATCTTGATTAAGCGGTTCGGGCTTGGTCTCGCTTTACAGCAAACCTCTGCAGGAGAATCTGCTCAACCTAACAAATTACTAGACATTACATGCTTTATACGATATACTATTGACTTAACTAAGGTGTTAATTACTGGATGTAGACCAACTTGCTTGGGAGTAGATCTTGACTTTCGTAAAATCCAATGGCGAAATCCAACATTAGATTGATGTACGACTAGTGTCCTCTCTACCTATCAAATTACGTCAAATATGATATTTCTACCTATTTTTATCTTAATGTCAAAGTTTTGGACCAATTTACTCAATTTTAAAATGGGATTGTTAGATTTTTTATTTTTTATCTTACATGTATAATAGGTAACGAATATCAGAAATGATTGTGATTATGCCATCAAAATTTAACAATGAATAAATCTGGCAAGCAAGGAAATCGACATCATATTTGTATTGAAATCACCAAGAATCATCCTAGCTCGAGACCTCCAAACAAATGAAAGTTCATATGAATTTCGTAATATATACAAATCTTATATCATATGTATACACGTGTTTTATATACATGATTAAATAAGATATACGTATAGTAGGACAATACATATTAGGGAGCTGGGAGCCTAAGCCTAGGGTGTAGGTAACTACCTACACCCAGCCTTTTTGTTGCATGATTTTTAAGTTTTTTTGAATGAAACCTTAGGGGAGTTTTCTTAATATATTGAGAGGAATATGTGTTTCAAGTTTCATGCAAAACAAACATTCCTAACACATTCATCTAGAAGGGGTCAATGAGACCGTTAAAATTTGATAGTCTTGATAAAGATGATAGGAGTCTTGAATTAAGTTGAATTTTGAATGACACCATGGTAGTACATAGTGATCTAATTCCCTCAAGATTTCATTTCAAAAAAAATCAAAAATCTATGAAAAAAATGAGTCGGGTGTAGGTAGTTACCTACACCCCTGGGTGTAGGCTCCCTTTTCTCTACATATGGGAGCTGGGAGCCTAAGCCTAGGGTGTAGGTAACTACCTACACCCAGCCTTTTTGTTGCATGATTTTTAAGTTTTTTTGAATGAAACCTTAGGGGAGTTTTCTTAATATATTGAGAGGAATATGTGTTTCAAGTTTCATGCAAAACAAACATTCCTAACACATTCATCTAGAAGGGGTCAATGAGACCGTTAAAATTTGATAGTCTTGATAAAGATGATAGGAGTCTTGAATTAAGTTGAATTTTGAATGACACCATGGTAGTACATAGTGATCTAATTCCCTCAAGATTTCATTTCAAAAAAAATCAAAAATCTATGAAAAAAATGAGTCGGGTGTAGGTAGTTACCTACACCCCTGGGTGTAGGCTCCCTTTTCTCTACATATGGGAGCTGGGAGCCTAAGCCTAGGGTGTAGGTAACTACCTACACCCAGCCTTTTTGTTGCATGATTTTTAAGTTTTTTTGAATGAAACCTTAGGGGAGTTTTCTTAATATATTGAGAGGAATACATATTAACCGACATTTGAATCGTTTGACTGATTCGCTATCTTAGTAGAAAAAAGTTGTGCATCGAAAATGTGTTGTAAAAACATTCCCCTCCCTCTGCCCCGATCTCATACAAAAATGTTCGGATATCACATTAGACCCATTTGAATCGGTTGAATTCTCATCTTTCCGATGTTAATACCCTTACACATACATACCTCTGGCATATATAGACCAACTATATGTACCTTCATATTCACATCAACACACATGCTCATATACCTTCATACACTTATACACGTACATACCCTCCTGCCCATAAGCATACCAATATTCTTCATACAATTGCATACAAGTACAAATACCTCCATATCCTCTTACATTCGTACCCACATTACTCTATACACTCTTACATATGCACATGCATACACATATTCCCCATACACTTACATACAACTCCAAATATATTCATTTTAATATCTATATTGCAATTGTAGTATCTATGTACCAAAATAGATAAAACAACATGGCTATTTGCAAATGTCAAATCCATCCATATCCATTTTACATCCGAAAATCAAATGGATAAAATAGCAAATTCGATACAAATATATCGTTATGTTTGCATATGTGATGAATAAACCATGGTTTATGATTTAGTTCAACTATTAGTTGACAACCAGATTAACCGAAAGCCACAAGGTGATCATTTGTGGAAGAAATCAGGGCAGAAGTAATATTTTCAAGAAGTGAAGAATAACTGATATTGCAATATCTCAAATGAGCACAATTGATAAAACTCCTTTTTCTAAATCATATTTGCCTTCATTAAACTTAGCATGATCTTTTGTATTTTTTGATAAGATTTCTATTTTTTTTCAAGACTACCTCAATCACGTTCCAAAAGATCAAAAAGGTTTAGAAAAAACCAACTTCTTTTTAGATGATGTTCCCTCTCTCATATTAATCTTTTTTCGCTAGTTCTTCTAAAGCAAGGTTCCCTGCTACTGAAATATCATATTAATCCTTTTCGTCCCAAACCCACCACCACCCCAAGGCTGGACGATGCACCTCCCTCCATCGCGATCTCGATCGCTCCTCTTTACCTTCCATCGACTAAGAGAGATTAAAATATAAAAAAATAGTAAAATCTTCTCAAGGTCGTGTACATAGATTCTTGCTCAAATCCATGTCGAAAGATTCAACTATTTTTTACGTTGGTTGTTGACTACCCAACACAACCCCCATGTGAGAATTTGAACCCTGATTGGGTGGTAGGCACACTACGTTACCACCAGATCATTTAAGAGAAATAAAATATATAATATAATATTTATTTCATTTATTTATTATAAGTAGAAATAAATTCCAAAAACAACTAAAAAAATCAAAAAATCAAATAAAAACTAAAAAATATCTTAAAGTACCAAAAACATAATTGCTCCTCGTCGAATGAAATCTTCCAGTAAGATGTACAGCATCAAAACAATCGAATGAAACTGGAACCAACTCAGGACTTGAACATCTCTCTGCGGATGAAAAACTTGTGCAATAAGTTGAAGACCAACAGAGCTAATTCTGCATTTCTCATCAAAGCAACCGAACCACGAACAATGCAATAGAAAAGAATACTCTAGTTGCAAAAGGATGCATCTGCTTCTCCCAACTACTTGCAAAACTAAAGCACGTGCCGAGCACGACCATAACCGTCACCATCGCCTCCACGATTTACACAACACCAACACCATGAATGGGCCACCAACATCACAGCAACCAGCATGACTACTGTTACATCCAGCTATTCCAGCTGCTGCTGCTGCTACAATAACCCCAACAGTCAAGAAATGCTTCTTCACTTCGTAAGCATGAACCTCAACCTCTTAATCTAGCAACACTACTCATTTCGAGTTGGGTCCTTATCGTCACTGGACACGACCGAAAAAACATCTCACAAAAAAAATGACAAACGATTCTACTAAGAACTATCCACTGTGAATCTCTGGACCAAGTTGATGAATACAATGATCCAGCTATCTTACCCTTCCATGTCCATAAAAAAATTCCAACCTCATCTACTTCAGCACTTTTGGCAACGGGTGCATCTAAGCATATGTCGACACCGATGTAGTCCACGTCCACTGCAGCTGCGGAAAAAACATATATTCTGTGGATCTTCTGTTGAACAAAAGGAAACAATGACCAAGAGTAAAATGTCTTGAAGCAAAAACATTAAGATGGTAAACTAGCCAGAACCAGAAATCCAGGAGAATAATCTCCCCCCAAATAAGTTACTTTCCAACAGCACATATTGGGTGTAAAGAGAGGTAACATTGTCGACTTGTTTCATACAAATATGGAGGGCCCTCTAGTGATATTTTGAAGGTAACTAAATTGGAAAAGGATGCGTTGATGATTCGGAAACACAACTTACCAGAGACCCCATGTCCTGAAACAGATACACTACAACACTCTTCCTAAGTATAGCGCCCTAAGTTGACTCAAAGTTACAAAATCTGTCCAATAAGCTTCCTCGATTGGATTTTGGTTCTCAAGCTGTTGAAGATTCCCGGCTCCTCTAGTCGCTACAAAAGTTCATAAGCACCTTACACATGTACATCCTGAGTTCAAGAAAGCAGGGTTTCAAACTTAGAAGATATCCAATAATATCAGAGGTAGAGGAGCAGCAAGGGAAGAAACAAGTACCTGTGGTAGATATAAACCCATTTCAAATAAATTTCATGCCAGCGATTCTTATCCTCCTCGAAATTAGATACTGGGCTAAGGAGCAAACTATGCCCAAGATACCCAACACAGAAACTGAAGCTATATCAGTCATTATAATTGATGGCAAATTGAGTGGCATGGTCATAAGAAGAACAGTGTCGGTTTGTTTGACATAGTCCCACATAAATCGATTGAAAAGAATATGATTCGGCAATGTCAGAATGAGAAGGGCGATATTTTTTACAGCAAAGAACCAGCCAGGCCCTCCAACCTCCATACCCCATCCAGCATCCCCATGCCAGAGTTCCTCCCAAATTCTGAAAAGGGCAGTTACCACCAAGTAACCAGATATGGCAGCTGTAACCGGAAAATATCGCTGTCTATCTCCAAATCCAGCAAGCAAATCAGAGTCTTGATTTAGAAGCAACAATATCGGAGCTAGGAAAAAGATGGCAAGGATTGAGCCACCAGTAAATGTCATGTTGAGTATCAGGCAGATGATAAAGCACAATATTGTTGCAACATTCCCTACCGCAGGCATCCAAGAAGCCTCAGCAGCTAATCTTTTGATTGTAAATGAGGGAGCAGTAGAAGCTCTTCTTTGCTGCATAAGCCTATATTTTAGTGGGAAACCAGAGCTCTGACCTTGCAAATTTGGATTGGTTCCCCTGTCAGCGGCTTTTTCACGGACCAGCGATGCTAGCTCAAATTTGGTTCCAAGTGCAATAACCATAAATATCATCGCATACAAGCCCAGAAGTGACATCCTTGCACCCTCAATGGTTAACAACGTTGAGAATTTCATTGCTTCTTCATCCTCCTCAATGTTCTTGGCACGTATCTGTCCCTCCACTAAATATGTAACCGGAAATAGGGCCACCATCAGAGCAAATATCCATGGCAAAATTTTTGGACTGGATGCAGAAGGAAGATATGCAAATACTACAAAAATTGATGCACAAATGACTGTCACAATAAGGAATGGATAAAGAGCTACAGTCTGGAAAAAGTATTCAACACAGATGTATACGCCCAAAGTCGTTCCCACTCCGACAGCATAGAATGCACGCAACTCTACTATAAACTTGATAGGTATTATGGAGGTCACAGCCGCTAGTGTCGTTAAAACTGTTGCAATGAGTAGCCATGCTGGCCAAGAGGGTCTGGACCCTTCGAAGCCATATATCAATATATCATCAACATTTTGATGAGCTGCTCTAATCAATTCAGAACGATATGCCCATGACAAAGGAACTGGGGGCTGCATGTAAACAAAGAGCGAACCTGCAGTGACCACGAGCACCAAAGCCCTCTTTGCTGACTACATAGAGGAACACCGAAGTCAGATATCATCATTCATTGCAAGGCAAAGAATTGATTAAGAATTTCCAACTAGTTTATATGACATAGACAACAAAGCCCACACAAGAAAAAGGTGCCGTGCAAAATACAAAAGAAGATAATGACGATCAGTTAAGATGCTACTAAAAATAATATTATATCAGTTTTTATCTTGTGATTGCATATATATAAACTGATAAAAAATCGTATTATTCTATAACTGCCATTATTATTCAGCTTGACCACACCACCAAATCATTTTATGTATTTTTATACACATTCCCGCAATCTTTCAAATTATACAATACAAGATACCCTCGTAATCATCATAATTACATCATAGCCACTATAATATTATCACAGCTCTTGCAACATGACTCGTATGGGATAACTTCCATTCGAACCACTGTGGATTCTAACAGAAATGGTTAGAACCTGGAACCTGTTATTTGCTGTTTAAGATGTATTTAATTTGAGAAGTTGTGGGCCAGTTCACCCCCTTCTTCTTCTTCTTCTTCATCTTCTTTCATCCCATTACGGGAGCACCTACCTTGAGTGACCACCCTTTCTCATTTCAAAAACTTGCATATCCATCCTAATGATTGAACTGAAAAATGTTGGATTTATGCACACTGATTTAAGGCCTGAAGCCAAACCAAAGTTAAATCCAACAGTATCTTCATCTTCTTTCCCTCTACCTCTTCTGACTATGAAAGATATAGTGGCATCTACATATTGTAAAAGCAAGATAATGAACTAATTCTGTCTTTTAGCAAGCTCACTTCACAAACCGCAAAGGATATCAATGTACGTGTGTCGACCACCGAATTCTAGGGTAAAAGGGTAAGGGAGCACCCATATTTAGGCCCTCTTTATGACTATGCATACCATCTTCCAAGCTTCTTGTTTACCAACATCGAAAAAGAGATGGTGATAATGTAATGCTTCATCCTAGCCACCTATTGCTAAGAGAAGCGCCTCTTCCTAAATCAAAATCATATGAAGCGTCATTTAAAGTGCCATATGTGTTAAGTCCAGCGTCAAGTGAATTGCTTCGATCATCTACCTTTCCCATACCACTACCTAAAAAGCCATGATAAAACCATCTAGAATCGATTTACACTAACAAAACTACCCATAACAAATATTTTTGCAATATGTATGCTAATACTTTGACGACTATCGAATAAAAGGTGGACAACAGGAAACATCAAAAATCATCCACCCTCATTGAAAGAGGTCAGTACGACAATTAATAATCATTACATTCCAAAGAAAGGTTTGAGACATCCACCTTGCCAAAGAAGACACTACTTTGGCTATTTACCATCTATCTAATGATATTTACCTCGTTATTTCTAAGATTTTGGCGAACCATTTAAAGGGAGTGATGGAGCGGATAATTACGCAGGAACTACGGCTGTTGTACCCGGTAGAAATATGACAGACGACCTGGTCGTGGCAACGGAGATGGTAACAGATTGGACAAGATTTAAAGCCAGAGGTGTGCTTTGGAAGGTGGATTTTTCCAAAGCCTATGATTGTCTAGAGGTTCTTGTGGGCATCGCTGGAGATAAGGGGTTTCCCGAGTATGTGGATCGAATGGATCAAGCGGTGTGTGACGACGTCTTCTCATGTGGTGTGGGTCAACGGTCGACCGGTGGGAGGGTTCTTTCAGCCTTAGAGGACAACAAACATGGATGCCCTTTGGTACCACTTCTTTTTTTCATTGTGGTCGATGCTTTAGCTGTGATGATGAAAAGGGCAACAAGCAACAGGTGGTGTTCGGGATATAGGAGGGATGAGATGTCCATACTATCGTTGCAATACATTGACGACACCCATGAGCTGAGGAAGAGAAGATTAGGCATGCGTCTGTGATTATGGACATCTTTGGAGACATTTCGGGACTTCAAATCAACAGAGAAAAGTCGGTAGTGGTTCCTTTTGGCCCGTCGGAGCAGGAGGCGCAGAGGATGATGGTGTTGTTGGGATGCCGCATTGCCAACCACTTATCATGGATTACCATTGTTGGCAGGGCGGCCCAAGAAGAGGGACTGGGAGGCACAGGTGGAGAGGGTCGAGAACAAGCTTGCGGGTAGGAAGGTTAGGATCCAATCGAGGGGTGGGAAGTTGATTCTGTTAAAGCGTGTTCTTTCGGGCATCCCTGATCTTCTTTTGCTCTACGAGGTCGTTGCCTATGGGGGTGCTTGCAAAAATTGAGGCGGTGATGCGCAGTATCTTTTGGTCGAACGGGAGGCAGTCTAGGAGGGGGTTCACTTGGTGGGTTGGAATAGGGTGACAACGCCGAAGAAGAAGGGTGGATTGGGTGTGTTGCAGCTTGAAGAAATGAACAATACTTTCATGGCAAAATGAGTGGTGCGTTTAAGGGGGAGTTTGGAGGATTTGGTATGCAGGGTGATGAAGAAAATATATGGGATATACATGTTGTTGGAAGTGGCCGTGGGGCACTACCGTAATCTATGTGGAAGGGCATTGCACATGAGATTCCAGAGATGGTCAGCCAGTTGATACCGGTGCTTGGGGACGGAGCTTTGTTTCTGTTCTGGAGGGATGACGGGTCGAGGAAGGGGGTGTTGGAAGTACGGTATCCGTGTCTAATGCAGCTACTGACGGATAAGGAGGTGGCAGAGCAGAAGGTTCGAGAGCAGGGGTGTGGTCTCCGATTTTTGCTTTGCGACTGTCGGATAAAGGGTGGAGGAATTATTGGCCTTGCAGGCGAACGAACGCTGGTGTAGGGCCCATCAGGTGGAAAGGATCACTATGTTTGGAGGGACGGTAAATTCTCGATCAAGAAGGTTTACCGGTACTTTGTGGATGATGGAGATGAGGTTGCGAAACTCGTCGGAGTGGACTTGCGGATGATTTGAAGAACCAGGGTGCCAAACCATATCAAGATCTTCTTGGGGCTGCTTAGGATTGGCAGGTTGCTCACCAAGGAACGCAGGGGACAGTTGATGGGTGTGGGGGACGTGATGTGCAACAGATGCGGTTTGGCAGGGGGAGGTGGATCATATGTTCTTCTCTTATCCATACTCGGCTCAGGTGTGAAGCATGGTGAACATTTCTCGGCTTGATGGATGGGACAACTTAAGCTTCTGGAGGTATATCAGATCGGTGTGCGGTAACGATCATGAGGACTCGACGTACCTTTGCATTGATTTGGGCTATTTGGTGTGAGAGGAATGAGGTCATTTTTTGGGGTGAGGAGGAGTTTCTACTGAGAAAATGTAATTGAACATTGTAGGGCTTTATCTGTCTCTTGGCACATGTGACTCAATGTAAGTCATGTGTACTTAAAGGTAATATGTATATATGCTTTCTGGAGGTGGGTCCCAAATTGGGACACCACCCGGTTTACATTCAAAAAAAAAAGAAGTCACTACTTCAAAAGTCATGATGAAACCATCTAGAATTAACCTCCCCTGGAAAAAAAATATAACTTGCACCACAAAACCAGCCCTCTACTGCTACTACTTTTTGTAATATGTTTACAAACACCTTAGCAACTATCAAATAAATGGAAATGGACAACATAAGTAGTCAAAAATCCCCCACCCTTGACAGATGCACGCACCTGCCATCTTGGGTAAAAAAAAGGAATAAAACATGAGAGTGACCAGAAAAGAGCGGAGCATGGGAGAGGAAAGGGAGCGGGGGGAGAAGGGCGATTGAAGGTGAGCGTGAGAGCGAAGGTAATTGTCATTATAGAGGTTCTAGGGGAGACAAAGTATTGACATGCTTGGTGTCTTCTGCAAAGGCTATTGTAGGCAAGGACTTTCGAACTGCATCAAACAAGGATGCCTTTGATGTAGGAGGATGTGTCCAATAGAAGAAGGGGAGTGGAGAACTTTGAGGCGAAGGTGATCAGGCATGCCAATTTGCTTCTGAAAATCATCTTTTATTATCGATTTGGAAGGATGGGCGCATGGTGAAGGACTAGGAATGCCTAAATGCTCTTGCTTTTATAGTTTCATGTGGGAAAACAAGTCATCATCAGCATTCATTTCGGCGTATGGAATTCAGAGTCATCGAGATAATAAGAGCCCTTCAATTGGTATTAACAATGTGGATGTTGTCGTCATTAGTGATCCAAAGTCAGAAACTATGACCGCTTAGCAGCATCACATTTGGGGATGACCTTTCGAAGGACCTCTAAGCGATGAAGTCCTTCGTGGATAGGGCTTGCAATGAAGGAGTTGGTCTTGATGCTTCATGGATGGATGAATCAACACTTTACATCCGCAGTCTTTCCCTGCACGAAGCAAAGACCCTTGTCACCTAGCTATTAAAGGGCTTGCTAAATTATATCAACTAGTGACAACCTCCTTACTTAGACTGTGCCTTGAAGTAGGATGTTCAATGGAAAGCGTCGATGTCAAACCTTTCTTTACATTATCAAGGTATAGCCATGACCAAGCGGATCTTGATCTCTTTAGGAGAAGCTATGGAGGTGGTTAGTATCAACTTCCTTCCATGTGAAGGCTCGAAGGTGGTGATAATCAAGGGTCGTCAGGTCGCATGTAATTCTAAATGAAGATTGGGTGCCCGTCGACTAATGTATGGGTCGAGTGGGTGGAAGATAATTGTCGCTAAGTTGATGTGATGGAGAATCCACTTGTGGATGTTCGAATGAATCTCTTAAAGCATTCGGTGGAAAGATTAGAGGAGGAATCTCAAAGATTGCGGCAATGCTAGGGACATCGATCTTACTTAGAGGCCCATTCAAACGGATCTAGTCATGCTATTGTGATTGAACCACAATCTAATCCATATGGTCATGTGATCCATCATTACGAACCCAATCATTTTGATTCTAGTGGAATACTCACTAAGAAGGGAATGTGTATGAATTGCATACCCTTCAATTGAAGGTGGACCATCGAACATGAATTTCAGCCATCACGTTTTCTGCTACAAGTTAATTGTTTTGAACCAAAATCAAACTTTTGGTGGAATATTCACATTATTTATAATATATTGACTTGCAATAGTTACATATAGGTCTATTAACATAGAAAAGCAGGATGCACGTTACAAGTACATGTTGGATGAACCAAATCCTCGTTAAATTTTATTTTTTATATTTATAGAGAGCACATACATATCACATGTATGACAAGTTCTTGTGGGTGATGTCAAGCAGGTATAAAAGACGTGGATCACTTGGTCTTCCCTTGTGAGATGTCAAAGGAGTTCTAGGTGAAAGTTCGGTTGTACAGGGAAGGATCAGTGGTGCATCAGAATTTTAGGCCTCTCATGGCTCAAGTTGAAGCAGTTTTGAAATAGAAAGAACTTTGGACATTGTCGAGGTTTGAACTCTATGGTTTGCTTGGAATGATGTTGTCCTTCACCGAGGAATAGATTTTGTGGAAAATATGATTGAAAATACTAGTTGTATGTATGTTTGACTCTTGGTCTATGCATATTTCCCTTCGACTACATTGTTATGTGGTTATCTATGCTCTAAACATATGATTATATGATGTTTTTGGGTGCACACCTTACCAATATCAGCCCTTCTTCCTTCCAAAAAAAAATAGAATTATGTTTAAAAAATGGTGAAGCATTAATTATATTTAAAAAGTGGTGAAGCCTTCTCCCACTTTAGTAGGGTTGGTTACATAGATTCTTGCTCAAATCCCTATTGAATGATCTGATTATTTGTTACACTTGTTGTCAACTCCTAATGTGACCCCACAAAAAATAGAATATATAAATCTTAACAATATCCGATTCCCGAGCACAACTCCCTAACCATGTCAACGTTGACCATGCACCAAAATTCCCTAAAAAGAGCAACAGAAACCCATCGATATGGGAAACTCTCTTTCTTGTGTCCACTAACCACTTCTCATACCTCATCAGCAGTCACACATTCCAATTAGTTGTCCATGTCCGTCATAGAAAGTTATTGTGACCCAGAACATGCCACGAAAACCCACTAAGCACCTTCGAGTAAAAGGAAATGGTCCATCAAAGCCACTTTGTGAGCTTCCTACGCGTCAATCTCATTCTTATCAAATATCACCCAAACTTTGTTAGCCATCCATTTCTAATTAGTTGCCAGATGAAAGAATTTTGTACTTGAGATTGGATATTAATTAACTTCAAAATTGACAAAATAACCGACTCAAGTAGGAGATAATTTTTGTTGCCTAATCATTTCATTCTATCATTTGACAAGCTCCTTTCTCCCCCACTCAAACTCCCTCTCTCCTAGACCCTCTTTTTCCAGAAAGAAACCATATACTCTATTTCTTCTTTCTCAAGTCATATGCATTGTCATTAGGTGATAATAAAGATCCTTCACGAGGAAATAATGTTGAGCCTGAGATGCCACAAATTTCTTGAAGATGGCGATCACCGCTAATTCAATTGCGATCATTCTATGGGATTTGACATGGTTTAGAGTTGGTTTGTCTAGACTTATGTGAGGAAAGGTTTATGCTTCCTTCAGATCCGTAATGCTATAGCTCAAAGATCGGATGCTTACGACCTCTTGCCGTCTATTGTGGATGTTCACAACAACAAAGCCTTTACCCACACTGAAGTATGGTCAGGTACAAGGATTTTTTGCCTCCATTCAAATCTATTGGGTAATTCTCGAGCTTAAATCCAAATAACTAAGAACCCTTCAGTTAGTCTCATTCCAACACTTCTTTGGCCTTCCTTGCCCTCTCATAACCGGCTCAACATCCAAATCTCACATCTTCTAACTGGTGTATCAACTGACCTCTTTTGCAAATGGCCAAATCATCTTAAGCGGTGTTCTCTCATTTTAACATTTATCGGAGCTACATCAACTTCTCTTTTGATCGCATCATTGCGAATCCGATATTTTTGTGTACGAGCACGCATCTACCTTAGCATTTTTATCTCTGCTCATGTCATTCTCTACACAAGTCTATGGTTCACGTGCCAACATTCTGATCCATAGAGATGGGGTGCTTTGAACCAAAGACTTGTGCATGTGGTCTACAGATGCAGCGCTGGGGGCATCGAGCTTCTTCATGCGCCTCCCCCCCCCCCCCGTTGCTTCTCTTGCCGAGGTGTTGGTCCCTGGAGGAGCGTCTGCAACATCAGGTAGAAGGTAACGAGTCTCGATATGGCTACTCCTACAAGTGCAGAACCTACCGTACCGACGGGTTCGTCGAAGTTGGGCGGTGGTGTGGCCCGTCCAGGAGTCTCTTTTGCAGATGTGACCGGGAAGACATCGTCGGAAGTTCAAGTGAGGAATGGACTGCTACTCGATTCTTGGGTGAAGGAGTCTTTATCGGTAAACTCCATCTAGGCTGGTCTTTTGATCGTGTTTAGGTATGAGTTCACGGGTGACGTCATTGCCCTGGGATTTAGAGAATGTTGCATGCAGGGTCTCTCGAAGTCATAGGTCTCACGCTTGCTCGATATGAGGATGAAAATTGATGTTGTGTGGAGGCTCCCCCATTTCGTCGATGGTGGTGATGCTGTTTTTTCCAATCGGGTGGTGCAGGTGGTGGGTGTTCCGTTTCTTTCCCATTCAGTGGAGAGCTTGGGCCGGCACTGAGAAGCCTAAGTTCGGTGAAGAGGATTCTGGCAGATGGCC
Source organism: Ottelia alismoides (assembly GCA_037367405.1). Classification (NCBI taxonomy): domain Eukaryota; kingdom Viridiplantae; phylum Streptophyta; class Magnoliopsida; order Alismatales; family Hydrocharitaceae; genus Ottelia; species Ottelia alismoides. The sequence continues at coordinate 13,190 of JAZKJV010002355.1, read as the reverse complement.
GCTCGCCAAGGTCCCATCCGTTGGTTACACCGGTTCTCATGGACTGCCCCAACACTAACGCGTTGGAGTCTTCAGTTGTGTTGGCGGTGGGGCACGCCTCCTTCACCTTTTGGATCCGCTTTCTTCCGCCTCCACCGCAGTCGCCTCTTCCGATGGTCGACAATGCAATCGCCTCCGCTCCTTCGCCACGTCAGATCGGGAGAATTACTGTTGATGCGGATTTCGAAGAGCCTCCAGGTATGGTTTTAAAAAGCGTTGCCTCGAGGCGCAAAGGTGAACGCCTCGAGGCGAGGCGCATCAAAATCACCTCGAGGCGCATGCCTCGGGTTCCCTAGGTGGGGTGTATGCCTTGATAGAACGTGAGGTGTTCGAGGCGCGAGGCGCTCGAAGCGAGGAAAAGGCATAAGCCTTGAGCACGAGGCTTTTTTACCTTTTTTGGTTATGTGCTTTGCACATGAACCTGTTTTTCTGTACGCATTAGGTTTTTTATGTTTGTGTTTTTGTTTCCAAGTTAAACCTTGCTTATTTCCATATATAGCTCCATGAGATCACTTGAAACAAGCGAAGCTACATGATCTTGTATACATCGTATTCAATTTATCATATACATCTACGTATACCAATTCTATTGCACACAAATTTTTGTTTGAATTGTAATAAATATTTTATTAGTAGCAAGGTTGCAACTTGATGTTGTTATTTGGTTGTATAAGGTGTGAATCTTAGAATAGGTGTCACATATATGAAGAAGCAATGTTGAAAAATAAATGCGTGAAGTAAAATAATTATTACATTTTATTGTGAACAACGAGACCCCATCTTGTGGGGTATGGTATGGCAGGAAGGGATGCATATGACAGTTCTCCAACTATGTCCAACAAGACAAATGGTTCGGATTCAAGTTCAAGGTATATTAATATTTTTTTACTACCCACTAAAGATTATAGTTTCCATTGTACTTTAGTATTAAGTATAGAATTCACTTCAATACTCGTATAGAATCATTGAAGATGGAATTGGAACTTGATATTAGTATTAGTTTTTTTTATATTCAATGTCGTCATCGCTTATGTATTGTATCTTTTACTATTTTTAAATTATTCTTCAATGTGTTTTTGACAGAACTTAATATTATTATATACTTTTTTCAATGTATTTTGCTTGAATTTTAATTTTTTCCCCCAAAAAATGAGGCTTATGCCTCGACCGCCTCGACGCTTATGCCTCGCCTCAATTTCGGAGAAACACCTCGAACCACCTCGTTCTTTTTTAAACCTTGGTTCCAAGTGCTTCAGAGTTGTTTCTTGGCGGTTGGGTAATTGAAAGATCGGTGACCCCTGATGTGTGTGCCCCAGCAAGGTTTACCTTTTCGCTTAGGGCTCTCTTCGACGCACTTTCCTCTTCCTGGTTCTTTGGGCAGATTGCCCTTCCGGATCCTCTCCAGCTCCCAGATCCGACGGGGGCGCGATCTCCATCTCTACTATCGGGCCAAGAGGACCACCCTTTGGGTCAAGAGGACCCACCCCCTTCGGGTCAGATTGATACCGCCCAATTTGGGCTCGATTTCGTTGCTCCAAGTGATGCGTTGCCAAACGTGGTTTTGCAGAGGTCGAACTTGCAGAAGATTTTGTGTGGACCAGCTTCATATTGGGAAGAGCATGGGAGATCCAGACGGTGCTCTCGTGTTGATAGATAACGGAGATGAAGGATATGTGGACTCAGCGGACTCAACAGTGGAAAGGAGAACCTCTAAAAGGTATAGGCGAAGGCAACACAGTAAGATGACACATGAGGATTTGCCCGTGTTTTCGAAATAGGAATTACAGTTGGCTTCTTTCATGGCCTCAAATTTTAGTGAAATTCAGTTGAATTTCTGTCGAATATCGACATCCAGATGAAATCGAAATTCAACCGAAATGGCTGAAATGATCGAAATATGGGGGCCCTAAAACAAAAAACGACCGAAATGATCGAAATTTCGATCGAAAATTCAACCGAAATTCCATTTCGATCAATCACCAAAATGGTGATCGAAACCGGCATTTAGGGCCTTGGCTTCTTTGGCAGGGGTGGTGTATATAGGGGATTCTTACCATGGTTTTAAATAAAGATTTTGTCATGAAATGTTAGGGGCCTGGCTGACCCAAATAAGAGGAGGGTGGTGGGCTCGAGGTTTGTGGAGTGGAGTTGCGATGTGGTTCTCCTCCAAGAGACGAAACTTGGCTCTTGCTCATATGTTATTTGAGGCACTTTCAGTGCAGGTGCATTTTCCGGATTTCGGGCGTTGATGTGGTAGGGAGTGTTGGGGGATTGCTTCTAGCATGGAAGGACTCTATCATTTCCTATCGGGCGAAGCTTGTAGATATATATATATTCACTTATGTATCTTTATTGTTATTTTATTTTCCCGTCGGACTCTTTATGTAATTTACCCATAGGCTACTCTCCCATATAAGAGAGCCTAGGGCTGATGGAATAAACAAGTTCTCTTATTTTCACAACATGGTATCAGAGCGACGGTCCTAGATCGGAATTCTCGAGCCAAACCCTAACCCTAGCCCAACCCTCAAGCCTGCGCATCGTCGCGCACCTGTGCATCGTTGTGCGCCGCTGCGTGCCTCAGCGCACGACCTCTGTGCTTGTGCGTACCTCCGCGAGCCTCAGCGCGCGTCGCCTAGCGCGCTCTAGTGCGTCTCCGTGTGCCCCCGCACGCACCTGTGCATGCTGTGACCTGAGCAGTGACCATGCGCCTTTGTGCATTCCGTGTACCTCGCACGGTAACCTAGCGTGTTGTCCCCTGAGCGCGCGTGATCTTCGTGGGCGTCTCGCGCATTTGACCGTCTAAAAGACTTGACTCTCGTGCACGCAGAACCTTAAGTCAAGCACGCGCGCCTCTAAAGTAATGGGTTTGGTTGCTTGAAGTCTACACATGCAACTAAACCCGTCTATGTCTGTGTAGACGATTATATCTTCAGTCTACCACTCCAGTCTTCCGTTATTACTATGTCAGAAAGCAAGGCAGATATCCCATCTATAGGCGCCTTCCGAGGTCCAGCGCCGATTGTGAAGGTAGATGGTTCAAACTATGAACTGTGGGCTATGCAGTTCATGAGTATGATGAAGTCAACCGGTAAGAAACACATTCTTACTGAAGAAGAGCCCGCTGAAAAGACTGGGGTCAATGCCTTATGGGAGGCAGATGATGCATATGCCAAAGTGTGGCTATCTGGAACTCTGGTAGTCGAGATTGCCAATGATATTCTTCATCAGCCCACAGCCAAAGCAATGTGGGATATTCTGGCTGCTACATATTCTCAAGCGAAGAATGAGACAAAAATTTTGCAACTCCAGCATGACATATTTACTATCAAGCAGAATGGACATCCTCTACACTCATTGTACACATCTCTACGAGGAATGTTTGAGAAGATTTATAGCTTCATGCCCCTGACAGCCACCCCAGAGCAACAGAAGACCTACTGGAATGCTACTATGGTAGGAGTTTTCCTCGCTGCCCTTGATCATGAGTATGAAGCAGCACGTTCCCAGATCTTGGCGGATTCCACTATTCCTCTGGAGGAAGCTTTTCACATATTGAGTCGTATCATTGTTCCTTCTACGACTACGAATCGGACTGCCTCAGCTATGGCAACTAATCGAGGTAGTGGATGTCATCATCATCAGGCTCGTGGCCATGGACCTCGTGGCAGAGGAGGCCGTGTTCGGCCAACATGTATCTATTGCCATCGCACTGGACATACCGAAGACACATGCTACTCTAAGCATGGATTTCCTGCATCTGCACGAGTAGCTGAGCAGATAGAGCCTCCATCTGCTTCTTCTTTGGATCAGCGCTTTAATGATCTTGTAGCCTGTCTAAGAGGCATCATTCCTCCATCTGAACTAGCAGCTACTACTGAGAGCCACTCTGATGTTGCCGCATCCACCTCTGCATCTACCAGTGCATCAGGTAGCACATATGCATTTACTAGTAGTGGATCAGATACTTTAGCATGGATTATGGACTCTGGCGCCACACATCATCTATGTGGTAATCAAAATCTACTTACAGGGTACAGACAGATCTCTCCAGGTCGAACAGTGATTATTGCTAATGGTACACATTCCCCCATTACTGGTCAGGGGGGTAATAAACTGACGCCATCTATGCATCTCAAGAATGTGTTACATGCACCTGATTTTTCAATGAATTTGTTGTCTATCAGCAAAATTACAAAGGATTTACAGTGTCGGGCGATTTTTGATCCATCTTCTGTTGTTTTTCAGGACATCTTTACGGGCAACGTGATTGGGCGTGGCTATGAGCAAGGCGGCCTCTATCGTCTCAGTCAGACTCCTTTTGCTGGAACCTCATCCCTACCTGCTGGACCCATCCTTCCATTACATGGCACCTGCGCTTTGGACATCTACCACTTCAGAAACTGCGTCGTGTGTTACCTCAGGTTTCGCCTCACATGTCTACTCAATGTGAGACTTGTCAGTTGGGAAAGCATCATCGGTCTACCTTTCCCGGTCGTCAGTGTCGGAGTAGTACCTCCAAGTTTGAGTTGTTTCATGTCGATATCCGGGGTCCGAGTCGTGTTCCTGATCATCATGGACACAGGTTTTATATAGTTATTGTGGATGATTTCTCTCGTGTGTCATGGGTATTTCTGTTAAAGAATAAATCTGAAGCATGGAATATTATCATCAAATTCCTTAATGAAATTCGTAATATTTTTCCTGCATATGTTAAAATTGTGAGAAGTGATAATACCTTGGAATTGTGTACTCATACCCTATCAAATTACTTCTCATCCCAAGGGATCATCCACCAGACATCCTGTGCATATACCTCCCAACAGAATGGGGTGGCTGAAAGGAAACATCGCCATTTGTTGGATGTAACCGGGTCCCTCTTTATACAGAGTCATGCTCCTCACTCTTTCTGGGGTGATGCTGTACTTACAACATGTTACCTAATCAATCGTATGCCGTCATCTGTTCTAGGTGAGAAGATCCCTTTCTCTCTTATCTTCTCTGAAGAAGAATTGCTCTCCCTTATTCCTCGTGTGTTCGGTTCGATCGCCTTTGTCCATCAGTTGTCTCCCGGGACTGACAAGCTCTCTCCTAGGGATGTCAAGTACGTCTTTGTTGGGTACTCCAGAACTCAGAAGGGGTACAAGTGTTACGATCAATTACGCATGTGGTATCTTGTCAGTGCTGATGTTACATTTTTTGAATCTGTTATGTATTTCTCAGCCTCATGTGATCAGTTGATACCACCTACAAATACTGATGCCATTTAAATGTCACCACCACCACCACCATTACTGTCACACCCTCAAATTCCGTGATCGAGAATTATCGTGCAGACACGATAGCTGGATGCTCGAGAATGATCGATGGAGATGGACTTCAGGAGGAGTCCGAAAATGCGTGGATATCAGGGAGGTTATCCACGGGAGTCTGGAGGCTCCACCGTACGTTACAAGGGAGAAGCATTACACAGGACACTAGCTCGGTAGCAGAGTGTCGTGAAGCTTGTAGCAGTGCGAGCACAGCGAGTACAGTCAGCAGTGCAAGACATGACAGTGGATGCACGTAGTCATACATACGCGAGCGCAGAAGGGTGGTACGTAGTGAAACAGTACGCATTGAGGAGCAATGCGGTACGGTCACAGAGGCGTACGCACGAAGGCGCACGGTATCGGTATTGATGCGTGGCGGTCCAAGGAGGCATGGAGCGTTGCAGGTGCTGAGTACGAGCATTGTCGAGCATGCTCGGTAATACACGTACGAGAGTGGTCTGGAGGTCACGATAGCGAAGTTCTGGAGGACTTCCCCTTAGCATGGAGAACGCTGAGGAAGGGTTTATGGCACGAGGGTATGGAGGCCGTGGGTTCCCTTTGGCACAAGACCAAGTGTTCGGTGGCACTTGGTGAATTATGGCAAAGCTGCATCAGCAAGCGTTGGAGCGCGAGTGTGCTGATGATTGGGCGGTTGACTGGGCGTCAACCGTGCGAGAAGACGAAAGGTCAAAAAGGGAGTCGAAGAGACGAGCAGACGAAGAGTTGCTGAGGAACGCGAAGGGTTGCCAAAGAACTCGAAGGTTCTCTTGTGTCTTTATGTATCATTATTGTAAATGTAATAATGAGTGTCCCTTGGGTTGCCTTGACTCTTGTATAAAAGGAGAGGTGGTGGCTCATTTGTAGACACCCACTCCAGAGAGAGAGTTCCCCTTCTAATAAAGAGAAGAGCTTTGTGCCCGTGCTCGTGTGATTGCTTGGTTGAGTTCTTGAGCGTGTTCTTGAGAGTGTTCTTGAGCAACCCGGAATTCGTGCTCGCGTTTGTGTTGGAAGCGTCGGTGCGCTAGCAAGCAGGAGTACGAGAAGAGTTGGAGCGCGTCCGTGACCGTTATACTCGGGAAGGCTGGTTAGCTACGGGTTAGCTAACGCCGCACAGGATCGGTCGAAATCGATACCGGGATTTTGACCCTGTGACAATTACCATCTTCTACGCCTCCTGTCATTGTACCTGTTTCACCATTACCATTTCACTATACCCGCAGGCCTACTTCAGCTCATGGTCATCGCTAATCATCTAGCTCGCCTGAGGTATGTTCTGAAGATATTACTATTGATGGATCTGATGATTTTCCTGAGCAGGATGTGTTACAGGGGCTAGTCGAGGACACAGATGATTTAGATGTTCCTATTGCCCTACGAAAGTCGAAGCTGAGCTGTGCATCATATCCTATAGCAGCTTATGTGTCATTTGATCGACTAACTGGAGATTTCAGGAATTTTGTTGTCGCATTGTCAACAGTGGCTATTACACGAAATTACCAAGACGCGTTGAAGGATAGTAGATGGCATTTAGCCATGGAGGAAGAAATGGCAGCTCTTCAGTCTAGAGGAACCTGGAGTCTGGTTCCCGCACCCGCTGATGTGTCTCCAGTGAGCTGCAAGTGGGTATTTACAGTCAAACAGAATGCAGATGGCAGTATTGACAGATACAAGGCTCGCCTTGTTGCTCGTGGCTTTACACATACATATGGGGTGGATTATCTTGATACATTCTCGCCGGTGACCCGCCATTCCACTCTACGGATCCTGCTCTCTGTTACGGTCACTCGTGAGCGGTCGCTATACCAGTTGGATGAGAAGAATGTGTTCTTATATGGTGACTTACAGGAGGAAATCTACATGCAACAGCCACCTGGTTTTGTTGTTGAGGGGGAGTGTCCTACGGTGTTATGCACGGGATGCTTTCGTGAACAGTGTCTGGGATACGGTAATTGGATACCTGCTTTCCGGACGAATTTTTCCGACCAACGTTTAGAGGAATTCCTTATGCTTTTGGACTCTCTTAGGCAGGTAAGTGGTCCTTCTGAGGGTCGTGACCACTGGTCGTGGAAAGACAACTCCTCGGTTAAGAAGGCTTACAACGCAATTTGTAGACCGCCCCCTAGTATAACATATGATCTGATCAGATAATGCAACCTTTTCTGGAATCTGGGACTTCCAGAGAGGATTGGGTTCTTCTTGTGACTTTTTAGGAGAAAGCGTCTTATACCGAGAGATTGTTTCTAGTGTTGTCCGATAGATGCCCACTTTGCGAGAATGGGATTGAATCGTTGGAGCACCTCTTTTTCCTTTGCCCGATTTCATCGCCATGGAAGGACATATCGATATCGGTATCGATATCGGTACCATGTCGAACCGATATATCGCGGATATATCGACGATATATCGACGCCATATCACCGACATCGGGATTCAGCTCGCCTTTTTTTGCGTGTCGATACCCGATATCGGACATATCATCGATATATCGGTGACCTGTCGATACCGATTTATCGCCGATATATCGGGATACAGCCTTCCATGTTCATCGCCGATATAGAGGGTGAGGCCGGACTCAGCTAGGTCAGTGTTCACAAGTTCACAACTTGGAGTCATTCTGGAGTTCATTGTTTAGCACGAGGAGACGTTGTAAGGAGGAATTGGTTAGACCCATTGCTTTGTTGTGGGCTATTTGGCTTGCTATAAATGATGTACTTTTTTCCTCTCAGCGATTCTATTATGAGAATGCATGTGTTCACTCCAAAATTCTTTTGGAGTCCTGGCTTGTGTAGTGTCTTGTGCTTGTTTTGTTTTATTTTTAAAATTGATTGGGGTGGATAACATTGAGTTTCCCTTTTTTTTGGCATAAAAATGATAAAGAACTGAGAATAATGAGTTCAATAATCAATCAACATATCCATATTGCTTGATCCAAGGAAGGAAATATCGGTATCGATATCGTTTCGATACAATGTCGATACCGATATATCGCCGATATATCGGCGATATATCGACGCATATCGCCGAAACCCGGTATCCACCAAGGCATTTTCTCCTGTCGATATCCGATATCGTCCATATCGGCGATATATCGGTGACATGTCGATACCGATATATCGACGATATATCGCGATATGGCGATCCCTGGCTTGATCACATGTCCTCATGTGATTGATCAAATTTAAATTTTGATTGATCACTTAATAATTTGGACATGAACAGGGAGCAAGTATGATCAACCAACCCATCAACGATGATCAACTAAGATGGTCTTTTGACATATGGAATCTAAAATTGGTTATTTGAGCCCATCTTTAATGTTACCAACGTGTTATAAAAGGACATAAAGATGATCGATTAAGATGGTCTTTTGACATATGGGATCTAAAAAAGGTTATTTTCAGCCCATCTTTAATGTTACCAATGTGTTATAAAAGGACAAAACTGAATTCAAATCAGATCTTAAAGACATAAAAACGATTTACGAGGAAAAACAATGATGAGAAAATTAGGAGTGTCATTTCTCTTCTTTCCATATGTCTACTAAAACCCAATGTGTTAGGTATTGGTTAAAGGTGTGTTCATGCATGCCATAAATTACAGTATGATGCTACAATACTTGTGAAATGGATTACATATACAAGTACAACTCTTGATAACTAATGTTGACTTCCAAGAAAATTACATTTAAGGACGTATCGAAATGCCGAAGGGGGAAAATCTGGATTGTTAAATAGATTATTTTTTAAGGGGTGATACTATGAGGAGAGAAGTACTAATGTTTAATTCTAAAAATTTCAAGTAAGACTGATGCAAATTTATTTTATATATCTTAGGAACTATTTTCAGCAGATTGGCAGAGGGCTTTTGGATATCATTAAATCGGTAAAGATATTTTCGAAAGGAAAATGGATATCCACCATGTAGGTGTGTGATGCAAATGAGGATTTGAAACGGTAGAGAAATTTTTTTAGCGGTGGAAATAATATTTGGTGGAGAAATTGGAAGGAGGGAGAAGAGAGGGCGCGGCGGTTGCGCGAGATTTAGGAGGAAGCGTGAAATCGCATGGGGGGGAGGAGAGAGACAAGAGAAAGATGAGATAACTCTCAAAATAATTTCAACTTGAACTCCTAAAATCAAGAGATTACCACACCTTTACATAGGAGGATGGGATTACAAAAATAGAAATGAAATCAAAATTCAAATCTAACTTATCCTAATTGACTCTAACCGACTAAGTACTTAATTTAACCGACTAATTGAGATCACATCCGATCTCCTTTTTCAAATAAAAATTGCAACAACTTGATTAATCGTAAATAAAATTGGACTCTAATTAACGGACGACAATTAAGTAGGACCTTATTTCTTTGCTCCGTGCTGCATCAACTCTCCTCCGCTTGAAAAATTCATCTCCCGACGAATTGCTTGAACTTCCGGCTTGAAGTTTGGGGATTTTAACTCTGTGTTCTCGATCATGCCTTGGAAGAACTGACGTGGAGCAACCGGCGGAATCCATGTGCTTCTGGTGCGGTTGTTGGAGCCATTAATTTCATGATGGACGAGCATATGTGGCGCAAATGTTGGTGTCCACGTGGATTTCAACCCCCAATTGTGGTACTCGAAAAATTGACGGGGCGTCTTCATATCGAGCATCTCGGCTTTTGGAGAGTCCATAGCAAATGAGTAGCACGGACTAAGGATGCGAGTAGATGTGGCCAATGAACTAGATCATATGGTCCTTATATAGGTAATCCCACAGTCCTAACCCTAATTGGAATTGATGGATGCCTATTTCCTCCTATTTCGACCTCCTTTTTATAATGTTTTTTATTAGAACAATATCTCCTATAGTTGTCCATGAAACTAACCTTTTGACAAATATAACTTAGTGGAGGGGTCTCCGTGAAATTTCCCCAATTAAAACCCCTTTGCCTTAATTAGGGGATTCATCTGGTGCAGATTTCCTCAATCGACGGGGTTTGTTTCCCTTCCAAGAGAACACCCTTTGCATTAGGGTTTCTCTCATCTTCAAGTAACAGTGACGGCGGCAGTTCGAGATTGGAAGGAGCAAGGCAAGAGGTTGGTGCCTGCTTTATGCTTAGGAGGTGGTGGCACGAGGCTGGTGTGGTCGCCGAAGGCGCGATGGTGGCAAGGAGGTGTTGCGAGGGGGATGGGGAGAGCAAGAGTGGTGGCAGCATATGAATGAGATGGAGGTGGCGGCAATGGGTATGGAGGGGAAGGGTGGTGGCACGGCGGGCGGGAGAGGGCGATGGGGTTGGTGGGTCTTCTGGAAATGCGGGGATGGTGGAAGGTTTGTAGGCGAGGGTGTTGGGGGTCTAGAATGGCAGCATAGGGAGGAGATAAGGGGTCGAGGGAGGCACCAGAGGAAGGGGAAAGGGGGGCTGATGGTACGAGAGGATGGGAGGGAACAATGGGCGACTACGGCACTGGGAGTTGCGTCGGAAGTACGGGGGCAACGCGAGGGGGTGGTGGCAGCAGTAATGTTTGGAGGGTGGGAGGGGTTTGCAGCAGGGTTGTAGGAGTGGCGACGCAGGTAAGGGACGGCATTGGCGGGGGGATTTCGTGGTGTTGGATGGTGTTGGGAGGGGGTGCTACGGTTGGCTTGGTCGCCGAGGGTACAAGAGAGGCGAGGAGCTGTAGTGGGACTGGGAGGGCCATTGGGGACGTCACTGGAGTCGATTTCGTCGACGGTGGTTGATCTGCAGCGGCCTGAACAGCGGTCTTTGTGGCATTTTTGGCGGTTTTCTCTAGTTGTGTCAACATCTCGATATTCCGCGGATCTTGTGTTTGTGACACCAAAGCTTGCATATCGGCACAAACTTGAAGCATATTAGATAGTTCTTGTCTAACCTTAGCGTGTCAGTTGAACGAGATTCCTTGGTTGTACGTCTGTGTAAGCCTCTGGATGGATCGTCAGATCGTGAGGACGATCTAGATGCCATGCTCTGATACCAAATGATGTAAATGAGGATTTGAAATGATGGAAAACATTTTTAGCGGTGGAAATAATATTTGGTGGAGAAATTGGAGGGAGTGAGAAGAGAGGGAGCGACGGTTGCGCGAGATTTGGGGAGGAAGCGCAAATATCATGTGAGATGAGATAAATCTCAAATTATTTACAACTTAAACTCCTAAAAACAATAAACTACCACCATTTTCCTAATTGACTTTAACTGACTAACTACCTAATTAACCCGACTAATAGAGATCACATGTGATCTCTTTATTTAAATAAAAATTGCAACGACTTGATTAATCGTAAATAAAATTGGACTCTAATTAACAGACGAATATTAAGTAGGGCCTTATTTCTTTGCTCTGTGTTGAATCAGTTTGTGTCCAAAAACTTCACCATTGATCACGAGTCAAATTGATAAAGTTTGATACGAGAGAATTAAGCTTTACTTGTGGCACTTCTAGGTGAGAGCTCAAGCTGAATTTTGGATATTTCCATAAGTGAGTCCATGCAAAGAGAAAAAATTGCATGAAACAAACAAAGCTCAATGGCTTGATGCATGATATGTTTGGATTGAAATATAAGCATAAAGAAAATAACTCAAGTTCCACTTCGTTAAAATGACTATATATATCAATGAATGCATTTCGAAGTTCTAAGGTGTTGAAGTAGAAGATTATAAGATCCCGATGTGAATGTAATCCCTTAAAGGTGATCCTACTTAATGAAAAAAAAAGTAAGCGAGCTCAACCCAAAAATAAGAAACAAGACAAGAATGTGACAATAATTTAAGTTTCAATATTTTGCTACAATTTCACTTTAATAGAATTTCAAAAATGGCATTCCATATCAATAAATTGATCAGGTCAGTAAAACTCAAATACAAATTGATGAGGAGTTCCTCAGATATAAAGGAAGCAAGTGATGACACCGATAATGATGCACAATTGAATTACATGGAAAATTCTCTCAAGTATTCGATTAGCATCAATTAGGGATGAAATAGATTGGATAAGATTCGGATATGGGTATTCTCCGTATCCATATTCACTTCCTTATATCGAATATGAACATGAATATGGATACTAATCGGATATGGATTTGGGATATCACATCCTTACTCCGAAAAGGATGGAAAGGGAAAATCTTTCTTTGGCAGTGGTGATGTGAGCATATCCATGAGTTGCATAATGGAAAGGGCATGATGAGTCTCAAGCTTCCATTTTAGAGTTTCCAATCATACGCCAATCTTAATTAACCCTAAAAATCTCGAGGGATGTCTGGCAGTAAGCAATAATGGTGGCTGGATAATTGATGCAGGACGATTAATGCGAGTTAGGGCGACTCTGCGTGGGGGCGATTCCGCGTGGGGGCGATACCGCGTGGGGGCGACTCCGCGTAGGGGCGATTCCACGCGCGTACGCGCGCGAGTAGCGGCAGATGTTCGCGACGCGGGCGGTGGTGTGGTGCGTTGCGAGCTTCAGAGTGCAAGGGCGAGTGCTGCGAGCTTCGGCGCGCTCGGCGGCGACCCCCTGCAGTGAGCAGGCGCGGGGCTTCGGTTTTCGGCGAGTTGGACGCAGGTGCGACTCCGCAGGGTAGCCAGCGCGCAAGGGCGGGTGGTTGTGGCGCGCTCGGCGGCGAGCGTCTGCAGCGAGCAGGCGCGACACCTTCGGCGTTCGGCGAGGCCGATGAGCGGTGCGGTCTTGGGCGAACGGGCGTGGCGCCAAGTAGGGTTGCCTGCTTCCGCTGCAGAGGTCTCGACCATTGGGCGCGAGCATGACGTGAGCCATTGCGTTGCTTCTCGTGCCGGTGCTTTGGCCACTCGCGAAGGCGCTGCCCATTGGCTGAGCTCCAAGCAAACA
>JAZKJV010002354.1:0-160765 GCA_037367405.1 Ottelia alismoides | reverse complement strand
TCGCGGAGTTACAAAGCGCGCGCATCTCCCAGGAGCGATCATGACCCGTAGCCTGCATCTCGTGGACGTGTTCACCGACCGGCCGTGCGCCGGCAACCAGCTCGCCGTCGTCACGGGTGCCAAGGGACTCACGACCCGCCAGATGCAGGCCTTCGCGCGGGAGATGAACTTCTCGGAGACCGCGTTCGTGACCGCCGACCGGCCGGTGTCCGGGCTGTGGCCGACCCGCATCTTCACGCCCGTGAGCGAGCTGCCGTTCGCGGGGCACCCGACGCTCGGCACGGCGCACGTGATCCGCACCGCCGTGCTGGGCGGTCGCGTCGAACGCGTCACGCTCGGGCTCGGGGTCGGTCCGCTGCCGGTCTCGTTCGAGCGCGACGGCCGGCGCGAGCTCTACTGGATGCGCCAGAAGCATCCGACCTTCGGCCGTCGCGTCACGCGCAAGCAGATCGCGCCGGTGCTCGGCCTCGCACCCACCGACCTCGACACCCACCCGATCGAGGAAGTGTCGACCGGCGTGCCGTTCCTCATCGTGCCGGTGCGCTCGCGGCGCGCGCTCGAGCGCATCCGCATCGATCGCGACGCGCTCGTGAAGCTCGTCGGCGACCTCGACGGCGAAGTCGATCCTCGCGTTCGCACCGGGCGCGAAGACGCCCGGCTGCACGTACACGGTGCGCGTGTTCGTCGACTTCCTACGGCGTGCCGGAGGATCCCGCGACCGGCAGCGCGAACGGCTGCCTCGCCGCGTGGCTCGTGCAGCACCGCTACGTGAAGGACGACGCGGTGGACGTGCGCGTGGAGCCAGGGCATGAGCATCGGGCGTCCGTCCGTGCTGCACCTGAAGGCGATGCGCACCTCGCGGAACATCGAAGTGCGCGTGGGCGGCGGCGTCGTGGACGTCGCGCGCGGGGTTCTGCTGGCGTCCCGGCTGGCGTGAACCGGGCCGCGCGCGGCCGCGTGCCGCGCGTGCGAACCCGCGGGCGCCGCTACTCGTACGCGTGGCGGCGGAACAGCTCGAGCGCCGGACCGATCGGCGCGGTGGCGGACGGGGGCATCGGCGCGGAGCATAAGCGACGCGTGGCGTCGTCGCATGGCGACGTTCCGTGGCGCGGAGCGTCACCCCCGGTCGCGCGTGCGCGTCGCGCTTCGCGGCGCGTGCCGATGCGCTACACTGCGGTCCGCTGTCGCCTGCCGCCACAGAACTCCGAGGCCGTCGTGTCCGCGAAGCGCGCCCTCATCGTCGACGATTCGAAATCCGCGCGGGTCGTGCTCGCCCGCATGGCTCGAGAAGTACGACCTCAAGGTCGACACCTCCGAGTCCGCCGAAGAGGCGATCGAGTACCTGAAGGTGAACCGTCCGGACGTGATCTTCATGGATCACCTCAGCCGGGCATGGACGGTTTCCAGGCGGTGCAGGCGATCAAGAACAATCCCGCGACCGCGACGATCCGATCATGATGTACACCTTCGCAGGAAGGTGAGCTGTACGTCGGGCAGGGCGCGTGCGCTCGGCGCGGTCGGCGTGATGCCGAAGCAGGTCGCACCGGTGGACGTGTCGAAGATCCTCTATCAGCTGCGGCTGCTGCCGGACCGCCGGGATTCGCGGCCGAGCGCATTCGAGCAGCTCGCGGTGCAACCGGCCGCGCAGCAGATCGTCGCGAGCGCGGGGGGCGTCGCCGCCGCCGGCGGATCCGGTGGGTCTCTCGCCTCCGTCGCTGCGCGAACGCGGCGCCGCCACTGCCGGCGGCGCCGGCGCGGCCAACGCGGATTCGGTGGAATCGGCGGGGTCGACCACCGTGATGCCGCAGTCGCTGCCGCCGCCGCTCACGGCCGCGGATCTCCGCGGCATCGTGGAGCCGATGCTGAAGGAACAGTCCGCCGAGCTGCGCCGCTTCGTGGTCGCGAGCCTCGACAGCTTCGCGGCACGCGTGTCCACCGATACGCGCGATACCGTGAAGGACATTCCCGCGCCGATCGTGAACGTGCCGCCGGCACCGGAGCTGCCGCCGCCGCCGAAGCCGACCGCGTGGATCGCGCTCGCGGGGCTCGGGTGCCTGGTCGCGCTCGTCACCGCCGCGTTCGCCTGGCGTCAGCACAGGACGTGGCTCGCGCTCGCGGAGCGTCTCGCGCAGCAGGAGCGTGCCGTCGCGGGACTGCCGGCCGCCGCCGCGGCGCCGGCCGCCGCGACCCCGATGCCACGCCCGCGGTCGCAGCGGCCGATGCGCCGGCCGCCGAAGCGAAGGTCGCGCCCGCGTCGCCGCCGCCGCCGCCGGTCGTCGTGCCCGTCGCCTACGGCGAGGTGCCGCTGTCCGGCGCGCGGCTCGAGCCGCTGCGCACGCTGCTCGCGGACCTCGAGGCGAAGCAGTTCAAGGGGCGCGTGCGCATCACGACCTACGTCGGTGACTTCTGCCTCACCGGCAATCCCGCGGAAGGCTATTCGCTCGCGGCCGGACGAGATGGTCGCGAACCGCTGCGATTCTCGTCGGCAATCCCTACGACGACGGCTTGCGTCCCGCGCAGCGCCAGTCGCTCGCGTTCGCGAGCCTCGTGGCCGGCACCCGTCAACGCACGCAGGGCGCGCTGGACGTCGCCGTCGCGAGCGGCGGGCGCACTCCGGTCGTCACGGCGTACCCCACGGGCGCGGACGCGACCGCGGGCCAGTGGAACGCGGCGGCCGCCGCGAATCATCGCGTGGAGTACGTGGTGGAGCCGGCGCCTCCGGCGCCATGAACTGGCTCCTCTACGGCGCGAACGGCTACACCGGCGAACTGATCGCGCGCGAGGCGGTGCGCCGCGGGCTGCGGCCCGTGCTCGCGGGTCGTTCGCGCGCGCCCGTGGAGCGGCTCGCGCGCGAACTTGGGCTCCGAGTGGCGCGCGTTCGTGCTCGACGATCCGGCGACGCTCCGCGACGCGATCGCCGGCCACGCGCTCGTGCTCCACTGCGCGGGGCCGTTCTCCGCCACCGCGCGCCCGATGCTCGAGGCCTGCCTCGCCGTGCGCGCGCACTACCTCGACATCACCGGCGAGATCGACGTGTTCGAGCTCGCGCAGTCGCTCGATGCGCGGGCGCGCGCAGCGGGCGTGGTGCTGTGCCCCGGCGTCGGCTTCGACGTCGTGCCCACGGACTTCGGTCGCGCTCGCGCTGCGCGAAGCGCTGCCGGGCGCCACGCATCTCGCGCTCGCGTTCGACTCGAAGATGTCACCGAGCCGCGGCACCGCGCGCACGATGGTCGAAGGACTCGCGCAGGGCTGCCGCGCACGCGTCGACGGTCGCATCGAGCGCGTGCCGCTCGGCTGGCGCGACCGCCGGATCGACTTCGGCGAGGGCGAGAAGCTCGCGATGACGATCCCGTGGGGCGACGTGAGCACCGCGTACCACACGACCGGCATCCCGAACGTGGAGACGTACGTGCCGATCTCGCCGCGGCGCCTGGCGCAGCTGCGGCGCCTGAACCACGTGCGGTGGTTCCTCGGTCTCGGCTTCGTGCAACGCTTCATGAAGGGTCGGATCGCGAAGCAGCCGCCCGGCCCCGACGAACGTGAACGCGAACGCACGCCCACGCGCGTCTGGGGCGAGGCTCGCGACGCGAGCGGCGCAGTGCGCACGCGCGCCTCGTGGTCGCGAACGGCTACACGGTGACGGTGTACGCGGCGGTCGGCATCGTCGAGCACCTGCTCCGCGGCGGAGCGACGCCGGGTGCGACGACGGCCCGCGCGTCTCGTCGGACGCGAGTTCGTGGAGTCGCTCCCGGGGAGCGGACGAATCGTCGTAGGCTAGCGGCGATGGAGGAGCTCGACTTCACGCCGCCCGCGTGGCTGCGCAATCCGCATCTGCAGTCGGTCCTGCCCAGCCTCACGATCCGGCGGCAGATCGTGTTCCGGCGTGCGCTCGGGCTGCTCGGCGCGAGCCGTCCGCAGCTCGTGGACTGCGGCGACGGCGTGCGGCTCCACGGCTATCTCGCGCAGCAGCCGGAGGCTGCGTCCCGGCCGGCAGACGCCGCAACGCCGTCCGCCACATCGCGCGAACTCGTGCTGATGCTGCACGGCTGGGAAGGCAGCGCAGAGTCGCTGTACGTGCTGTCGGCCGGGCAGTACCTGTACGACCGCGGCTACGACGTGTTCCGCCTGAACCTGCGCGATCACGGCGCCACGCATCACCTGAATCCCGAGCTGTTCCACTCGTGCCGCATCGCCGAGGTCGTGGGCGCGGTGCGTGCGGTGCAGGCGCTGTACCCGGACCGCACGCTCTCGCTGGTCGGCTACTCGCTCGGCGGCAACTTCGCGCTCCGCGTCGCCGCGCGTGCGCCGGCCGCGGGCACCGGCTGCGGCAGGGGTCGCGATCTGCCCGGTGCTCGATCCCGAGCACACGATGCAGGCGCTCGAGCACGGACTCTGGATCTACCGGAACTACTTCGTGCTGAAGTGGCGCAAGTCGCTCGTGAAGAAGCACCGCGCGTGGCCGGATCTCTACGACCTCGACGAGCTCACCTCGCACCGCGATCTGACGCGCATGACCGAGCACCTGATCCTCAAGTTCAGCGAGTATCCGGACCTGACGAGCTACCTGCGCGGCTACGCGATCGTCGGCGACGCGCTCCGCGACCTGCAGGTGCCGGCGCGGATCATCACCGCGCTGGACGATCCGATCATCCCGGCGGCGGATCTCGCGCGCCTCGCGCCGTCGCCGAACCTGCGGATCGCGGTCACGCGATACGGCGGGCACTGCGGCTATCTCGAAGGCCTGTTCGGCGAGTCCTGGGCGGACCGCCAGGTACCGCGGCGCTCGCCGGCGTCACTCCGTCGCGCGCGGTTCTGAGTTCGCCGCTCAGCAGCCGCGACCTCGGAGGTCGCGACGAAGTCCGCGCCGCGCTCGGCGAGCGCGACCGCCGCGGCCGGCGAATCGACGCCGAGCACCATCCACCGCCACGGGCCGCGCCACAGGCGGCTCGCGCCGCCGGGCAGCGCGGCCGAGTCCACGAGCAGGAAGTCCGGGCGCAGCGCCTCGTACTTCAGCCGGGCGTGCAGGTCGTATGCGGGCAGGACCCAGCCGACGCGACCGCCCGCGCGCTCGCGCGCGAGATGGACGGCCGCGAGATCCTGCGACACGAGCACGCATTGCGCGCGCACCGGCCGCAGCGTCTCGAGTACGCGCGCGACGACGATCTCCGCACCGTGGCGCTCGAGGCTCGCGCGCTGGAGCTCCACGAACGCGGTGAGCTCGGCCGGTCGCCGAGCAGCATGCGGATCTCCTCGAGCCGCGGCATGCGTGCCGCGATGTCGCGGGCCGAGCCGCTGCGTCTCGCCGACGTCCACGTGCTCGAGCTCCCGCGCCGACAGATCGAACACGGTGCCGTCCACGCCGCGATGCGCGCGAGTTCGACGTCGCGGAACACGACCGGCGTTTCGTCCGCCGCGAGCTGGACGTCGACGAGGAAGAAGCGCACGCCGAACTCGACCGCCGAACGCAGTGCCGGCAGCGAGTTCTCCGGGAAGTCCCGGACGTTGCCGCGGTGCGCGACGAGATGCGTGACGCGATGGGAGTGCGCGGCCATGCGGCGGTGAGTACTGGACTGTCTTCCGTGCGGGACAGGGGTGGCGAGCTGCGTCGGTACCTGTCGCCTGCGAAAGACAGGGTACACCTCGCTGCGGGCACGTCCTCGTGCCACGATGCCGGGAAAGGTACACGCGGCAGGGCGGGGCGGCATGGACGGACTTCTCACCCGATGGCTCCGGGGCGCGACCGTGGTCGCGGTCTGCGGCGCACTGTGCATCGCGCTGGCCGGCTGCGGCAGCAGCGGCGGCGACGGCGGCTCGCCTCCTCCGCCGCCACCGCCGCCGGCGGACACCACGGCCCCGAGCGTGCCGCAGGGGCTCGCGGCCACGGCAGCGTCCCCGACGCGGATCGATCTCACCTGGAGCGCCTCGACCGACAGCGGCGGCAGCGGTCTCGCGGGCTATCGAGTGTTCCGCGACGGCGGCGCGAATCCGATCGCGACCGTGAACGCGCCGGCGACGAGACTACAGCGACACGAGCGTGCAGGCGAACACGCGGTACTCGTACACCGTGCGCGCGTTCGATGCGGCCACGCCCGCGAACGTCTCCGCGGATTCCGCGAGCGCCGCGGCGACCACGCCCGCGGCGCCGCCGACCTCCGGTCTCGATACGCGGCCCGTGAACAACACGTGCGTCGCGCCCGCGCGTCCGTCCGCCGGCACCGGGATCTCGTTCGTGCGCGCGTTCCCGGCGCTGAGCTTCTCCTCGCCGGTCGGCATGCACCAGGCGCCCGGCGACGCTTCGCGCTGGTTCGTGATCGAGCAGGGCGGCACGATCCGCGCGTTCGCGAACGTGTCGAACCCCACCTCGTCGACGAGCGTGCTGAACATCTCCGCGCGCATCGCGAGCGGCGGCGAGCGCGGCCTGCTCGGCCTCGCGTTCCATCCGCAGTGGCCGACGGTCCCGCACGCGTTCGTCTACTACACGTCCACCGCGACCGGGAACCAGCTCATCGTCTCGCGCTTCCGCTCGACGGACGGCGGCACCACGCTCGACTCCACCACCGAAGAGCGGCTGCTGACGATGACGAAGAACCAGCCGGACTCGAACCACAACGGCGGCAACATCGCGTTCGGCCCGACGGCTTCCCTCTACGTCGGCACCGGCGACGGCGGCTCCGGCGGCGATCCGAACAACAACGCGCAGAACCTGAACGTGCTGTTCGGGAAGATGCTGCGCATCGACGTGGGCACCACGACCGGGTACTCGATCCCGTCCGGCAACCGGCTGGGTCGCGAACGCGCGCTGCGGTTCGACCGGCTCCGGCAGTGCGCCGTGCGCGGAGATCTACGCCTACGGCCTGCGCAACCCGTGGAAGTGGAGCTTCGATCGCAGCACCGGGCAGCTCTGGCTCGGCGACGTCGGTCAGAACGCCGTGGAGGAAGTGAACGTCCTCTCGAACGGCGGCAACTTCGGCTGGCGCCTCCGCGAAGGTTCGCAGTGCTTCAATCCGTCGAGCGGCTGCGGCACGACGGGCGCGAACGGCGATGCGCTCGTCGGGCCCGTCGTCGAGTACGCGCACGATGCGGGCAATTCGATCACCGGCGGTTACGTGTATCGCGGCACCGCGATCTCGGACTTCGTGGGCCGCTACATCTTCGCGGACTTCGGTTCGAGCCGCGTGTTCGCACACACGCCGGGCAGCGCGTTCCGCCGGCTCGGCAGCGGGGACGCGGTCGCGACCGCGCCCGATGCGGTCGCCGCGTTCGCGCAGGATGCGGCGGGCGAGCTCTACGTGGTCGGCTACTCCGGCGGGATCTACGCGCTGCGCCCGGCGAGCGGCGGCACCGACACGATCCCCGCGCAGCTGAGCGCGACCGGCTGCGTGGATGCGACCGATGCGAAGCGTCCGTCCGCGGGGCTCATCCCGTATGCGCCGAACGCGCCGTTCTGGTCGGACGGCGCGGACAAGCTGCGCTGGATCGGTCTGCCGTCGGGCACCACGATCGCGCCGCAGGCCGGCGGCGACTGGGAGTTCCCGAACGGCACGGTGCTGATGAAGAGTTTCCGCCTCAACGGAAGGCTGATCGAAACGCGCCTGTTCATGAAGCACCCGGACGGCGTGTGGGCCGGCTACACGTACGAGTGGAACGACGCGGAGACGGATGCGACGCGCGTGTCCGCCGGCAAGACGAAGGCGGTCGCGGGGCCGGGCGGTTCGCAGAACTGGGTGTACCCGAGCGAGTCGCAGTGCCTGCAGTGCCACACGCAGATCGCGGGCCGCAGCCTGGGCCTCGAGACCGCGCAGCTGAACGGCAGCTTCACGTACTCGCAGACCGGCCGCACGGCGAACCAGGTGACGACGCTGAACTCGATCGGCGTGCTGTCACCGCAGCTCACGGGCACGCTGCCCGCGTATCCGGATCCGTTCGGTACGACGGGCACGCTCGCGGAGCGGGCGCGCGCGTACCTGCACACGAACTGCTCGCAGTGCCACCAGCCCGGCGGGCCGACGCCGGTCACGCTCGACCTGCGCTACTCCGCGACGCTCGCGCAGACGAACGCCTGCAACGTGGCGCCGACGGGTGGCAACCTCGGGATCGCGAATGCACTGCTGATCGCGCGGGCGACCCGGCGCGGTCGGTGCTGCTCGCGCGGCGTGAACCGCCGCGACGCGAACGCGATGCCGCCGCTCGCCAGTACGGTCGTGGACGCGCAGGGCGTGCAGCTGCTGCAGCAGTGGATCGCGGGGCTGGCGAGCTGCCAGTGAGCGCGGGCTGAACCGCCGGGTCGCCCGCGCGCGGCTCGCGGGCTACTCGCGCTTCTCTTCGAAGCGTACGACCGGCTGACCGCCGGTCACTGCGATCTCGCCCTCGACGACGGCGCCGTGCGCGATCGCGAGCGACTTCGCGCTCACGTTGCCGCGGATCACGGCGGCCTTGCCGATCTCGAGCTTCTCGACCACCGAGACGTTGCCGGTCACGCGCCCGGCGACGACCGCCTGCAATGCGTGCACGTTGCCTGTCCAGTGCGCGCCGGTCGCGATCGACACCATGCCGCCGATCTCGCCGTCGCCGACGACCTCGCCGTTCAGGGTGACCGGCCCGTTCGTGCGCAGATTGCCCTCGAAGTGCGCGCCCTGCCCGAGGAGCGTGGGCGAGCCCTCGACGCGATCGAACAGGCGGCGGCGGGGGCGGTCTGAGGTCGCGTCGGCCAAGCGGCGTCTCCCTGCGGTCGGGCGTCGCGCGGCTCTGCGGCGACGGCCGACACTATACTAGGGCGCGACCGCCGAACGGCACTCGAAGGAGCACGGATGATCGACCCCAACAAGATTCTCGCGGAGCTGACGAAGAGCGCTTCGGCGGCGGCATGGCCGGAGGTCTGCTGTCCGGCGCGCTCGCCGGCGCGTATCACCGGGCGGCAAGGGCGGCAAGGGCAACAAGCTGCTGAAGCTCGGAACGCTCGCGCGGACTCGGGCACGGTCGCGTACCGCGCGTACGAGCAGTACCAGCGCACGAAGGGCGCCGCGGCGCCGCAGGCCGGCGCGACCGGGTTCGGCGGCACGCCGTGGAGCACGCCGGCCGCGGGCGCCGCGATGAGCGGTGCGGGCGCGTCGATCGCGAGCGACGCTTTGACGCTGCTGCGCGCGATGATCGCCGCCGCGAAGGCGGACGGGCAGATCGACGCCGCCGAGTCCGAAGATCAACGACCAGCTCGGTCGCGCGAACCTGAGCGCCGAGGAGAAGGGCTTCCTGCTCGAGGAGCTCGCGAAGCCCTTGAACCTGGATGCCGTGATCGCCGGCGTGCGCTCCGCCGCAGCAGGCGGCGGAGGTCTACACCGCTTCGCGCCTCGTGATCGCGGATGCTTCGTCCGCGGAGCAGGCGTATCTCGGGCTGCTCGCGGCGCGCCTGAATCTCGACCCGGCGATGACCGGTGAACTCGATCGCGCGGTGAAGGCGCTGCCGGGCTGACGCCCGGCCGCGTCCGCACGGCATGCCGCAGGTCCACGACGGGGCGCTGCTCGCGCTCGCGCTGCTGCCGTTCGCGGGTGCGCTGCTGCCGGCGATCGCGCGGCGCGTGCTGCGGCTCGACGTCGCGCTGTCCGCGGCTCGTCGCGGTCGGCGCGCTTCGCGCTCGTGCTCTGGCAGGCGCCGCACGCGCTCGCGGGCGGCGCGCACGTGGCGCGGTGGGCGTGGGCGCCGCAGCTCGGGCTCGAATTCGCGCTGCGCTGGGACGGTCTGGCGTTCCTTTTCGCGCTGCTGATCACCGCGATCGGCACGCTCGTGATCGCGTACTCGCGGTGGTACCTGCGCCCCGAGCAGTGCACGCCGCGCTTCTACGGTCTGCTGCTGCTGTTCATGGGCGCGATGCTCGGCGTGGTGCTCGCCGAGAACCTGCTGCTGCTCGTGATCGCGTGGAACTCACGCGATCGCCTCCTTCCTGCTGATCGGCTACGTCGGCGGCGAGGCGGAGAGCGGCAGGGCGCGCGCTCGCGATGCTCGTGACCGGCGCGGGCGGGCTCGCCCTGCTCGCGGGCGTGCTGCTGCTCGGCGACGCGGTCGGCAGCTACGCGATCTCGGACGTGATCGCTGCCGCGAGTCGATCCGCGCGCAGCCGCTCTATCCGCTCGCGCTCGTGCTCGTGCTGCTCGGCGCGTTCACGAAGTCCGCGCAGGTGCCGTTCCACGTCTGGTTGCCGCACGCGATGGCGGCGCCCACGCCGGTGAGCGCGTACCTGCATTCCGCGACGATGGTGAAGGCCGGCATCTTCGTGATGATGCGCCTGTACCCCGCGCTCGGCGGCAGCGCGGAGTGGTTCTGGATCGTGAGCGCGGCCGGCGCGGCCACGCTCCTGTTCGCGAGCGCCGTCGCGCTGTACCGCCACGATCTCAAGGGGCTCCTTGCATATTCCACGCTGAGCCATCTCGGGCTCATCGTGCTGCTGATGGGTCTCGGCACGCCGCTCGGCGTCGTCGCGGCCGTGTTCCACCTGATCAATCACGCCGTGTTCAAGGCCTCGCTCTTCATGGCGGCAGGCATCGTGGATCACGAGACCGGCACGCGCGACATGCGCCGACTGTCGGGGCTCGCGCGGCACAGGCCGTACACCGCGACGCTCGCGATCGTCGCCGCGGCGGCGATGGCCGGCGTGCCGCTGCTGAACGGGTTCTGAGCAAGGAGATGTTCTTCGGCGAGACGCTCGCGCTCGCGGGGGAGAGCCGACTGTGGCTCCTGTTCCCCGCTGCCGCCGCGCTCGCCGGCATCTTCACGGTCGCGTACTCGACCCGCTTCGTGCACGACGTGTTCTTCGGCGGCCCCGCGCGCGATCTCGATCCGCCGCACGAGGCGCCGCGCTGGATGCGGGTGCCGGTCGAGATCCAGGTCGTCGTGTGCGTGCTCGTCGGTGTGGCGCCCGCGTACACGGTGGAGCCGCTGCTGCGCGCCGCCGCCGGCGCCGTGCTGCAGGCGCCGCTGCCGCAGTTCACGCTCGCCGTGTGGCACGGCTGGAACGTGCCGCTGCTGATGAGCGCGGTCGCGCTCGCGGGCGGCTTCGCGCTGTACTTCTACCGGCGGTATCGCGGCGGCCTGCATGCGCACGTGCCGTCGGGGCCGCAGGGCAAGAACGTCGTCGAGGGCCTGCTCGAGGACCTGTACGCCGCGGCCGCGCTCGTGTGGCCGCCGCTCGCCGGCGAGCGCCTGCAGCGCTACGTCTTCGTGCTCGTCGTCGCCGCACTGCTCGTCGGTGCCGTCGGTGGCACGGCCAGACGCTCGCGGCGACGGCGCCGCTCACGCCCGTCACGCCGGCCGTCGCGGTCGGTGCCGTGCTCCTGATGCTCGCGACGCTCGGCGTGCTCGTGTTCCACCGCGCGCGGTACACGGCGTTGCTGTGCGTCGGGCTCGTCGGTCTGGTCCGTGGCGCTCGCTCGCGAAGCTCTCCGCGCCGGATCTCGCGCTCACGCAGGTGCTGGTCGAGATCGTCACGCTGCTGCTGCTCCTGCTCGCGCTGCGCTGGTGGCCCGAGGAGTCGCCGCCCGAGCCGCGCGCTTCCTCGACGCTCGTGCAGGCCGCGGTGTCGATCGCCGCAGGGCTCGGTGCCGGCGCGCTCGCGTGGGCGATGCTCGTGCGACCGGTGGACACGATCTCCGGCTACTACACCGAGACCGCGCCCACCGAGGGCGGCGGCTACAACGTCGTGAACGTCATCCTCGTGGACTTCCGCGGCTTCGACACGCTCGGTGAGATCACGGTGCTCGCGATCGCCGCGCTCGCGGTCGGTGCGCTGCTGCGCGGGCTGCGGCGCCGGCGAGTACGACGCCGCCGCATCGCGGCCGCGCGGGCCGCGGCTCGCGGCTGCGGAACGGTCCGTGCAGCTCGATGCGATCGCGCCGCCCGTCGTCGGGCTCGCGCTGCTCGTCGCCGCGTGGCTCTTCCTGCGTGGTCACAACGCGCCGGGCGGCGGCTTCGTGGCCGGGCTCGTGACCGCAGTCGCGCTGTTCGTGCCGTACGTCGCGTACGGCGCGGAGACGGCGGCGGCCCGCGCGCGACTCGCCCCGCGTGCGCTCGTCGCGACCGGCCTGCTGCTCGCGCTCGCGACCGGGCTCGGCAGCCTCGCGTTCGCGCATCCGTTCCTCACGTCCTCGACGCCGCAGGTCGTGCTGCCGGTGCTCGGTGAACTGAAGCTCGCGAGCGCGACGCTGTTCGACGCGGGCGTGTACTGCGTCGTCGTCGGCACCGTGCTCGCGATGCTCGCGCGGCTCGCCGCGCTCCGCCGCGAGGAGAGCGCCTGATGGAACTGCTGCTGGCGTGCGCGATCGGCCTGCTGTTCGCCGCGGGACGTGGCTCCTGCTGCGCGCGCGCACGTTTCCGGTGCTGCTCGGGCTCACGCTCGTCTCGTACGGCGTGAACCTGCTGCTGGTCGCGAGCGGCGCATCGTCGTCGACGGCGCGCCGCTCGCGGACGTGGCCGTCCCGCGTCCCGACCCGCTGCCGCAGGCGCTCGTGCTCACCGCGATCGTGATCGGCTTCGCGATGACGGCCGTGCTCGTCGCGCTCGCGCTGCGTGCGTACGCGCAGTCCGGCAGCGAGCACGTCGACGGCCGGGAGGGGCGACGCATGAGCGCGGGTGCCGTCGCGCTCGCCGCGCACTGGGCGATCGCACCGCTCGTGCTCGCGCTCGCCGCGGGCGCGGCGCTGCTCGGGCTCGCGCGTGCGCCGCTCGCGGTCCAGCGCGCGCTCGGCGGGCTCGCGGTGCTCGGGCAACTCGCGCGCTCGCGATCGTGCTGCTCGGGCATGCGGCCGGCGGCGGGCAGCTCGCGTACGCCGTGGGTGACTGGGCCGCGCCGTTCGGCATCTTCCTGCTCGTCGACCGCCTCGCGGCGTGGCTGTTGCTCGTGACCGCGATCGTGGCATGCGCGGCGTTCCTGCACTCCTGCGCGGGCGAGGACCGCGAGGGTCCGTACTTCCACGCGCTCTTCCAGTTCCAGCTGCTCGGCATCCTCGGCGCGTTCCTGACCGCGGACCTGTTCAACCTGTTCGTGTTCTTCGAGATCCTGCTGATCGCCTCGTACGCGCTGCTGCTCCACGGCGCCACGTCCGCGCGCATCCGCTCCGGCATCCACGTCGTCGTGCTGAACCTCGCGGGCTCCGCGCTGTTCCTGGTCGCGATCGCGTGCGTATACGCGGCGACCGGCACGCTGAACCTCGCGGACCTCGCGCTGAAGGCGCCGGCGATCGCGGCGAACGACGCGGGGCTCGTGCAGGTCGGCGCGTTCCTGCTGCTCGTCGTGTTCGCGCTCAAGGCGGCGGCGCTGCCGCTCGGCTTCTGGCTGCCGTCCGCATATGCGTCCGCGCCGGCGGCCGTCGCGGTGCTGTTCGCGATGCTCACGAAGGTCGGCGTCTACGCGATCCTGCGGCTCTACACGCTCGCGTTCCCCTGCTTCGATCCGGGACCCTGCGGGCCTTCCGGGCTCGTGCTCCCGCTCGGTCTCGCGACGCTCGCGCTCGGCGCGCTCGGCGCGCTGGCGGCCTCGCGGCTGCGACCGCTCGCGGGTCATCTCGTGCTGGTCTCCATCGGCACGCTGCTCGTCGCGGTCGGCACGTTCCGCGTGGCCGGTCACGCGGCCGCGGTCTACTACCTCGCGCACAGCGCATTCGCGGGCGCCGCGCTGTTCCTCGTCGCGGATCTCGTCGCGCGGCAGCGCGTGCGCACGGGCGATCGACTGGACGCCGGCGAACCGGTGCGCCAGGTCGCGCTCCTCGCGACCCTGTACGCCGCGAGCGCGATCGGCGAATCGTCGGGCTGCCGCCGCTCTCGGGCTTCCTCGGCAAGATCGCCGTGCTGCAGTCCGCGGCCCCGGACGCCGGGCGCGTGTGGCTGCTCGTGCTCGTGAGCACGCTGTTCGCGACTCTCGTGGCCGCGCGCGCCGCGAGCGCGCTGTTCTGGCGCACTGGAACGGGGGCGACGCAGGGCACGCGCGCGGACGCGCGCGCGGTCGCGGCCGCGCTGCTGCTCGCCGGCGCGCTCGTGGCGCTCACGGTCGCCGCCGGGCCCGCGTCGAGTACGCGCAGGCGACCGCGCGACAGCTGCTCGACCGGCGCGGGTACGTCGATGCGGTGTTCGCGGTCGAATCGCGGTCTGCGCCGCTCTCGCCGGTGGAGCGCGATGCCGCCGTGTCCGCCTCCGGTCTGTCGGAGCCCGTGCAGTGAGCGCGCGCGATCTGGTGCCGCATCCGGCGTGGAGCGTCTGCTTCGCACTCGCATGGCTCGCACTCGCGGAGTCGCTGTACGTCGGGCACGTGCTGCTCGCGCTCGCGCTCGGGCTCGCCCTGCCGCTCGCGATGCGCCGCGCGTGGCCGGCACGGCCGCTTTTCCGGCGGCCGCTGCTCGCGTTCGCGCGCTCGGTCGCGTTCGCCGGACTGCTGCTCGCGGACGTGGTCGTCGCGAACCTGCAGGTCGCGCGCGCGGTGCTCGGGCCCGCGTGCCGGTTGCGGCCGGCGTTCGTCGTCGTGCCGCTCGATCTCGAGGACGAGCGCGCGATGGCGGTGCTCGCGCATGCGGTCACGCTCACGCCCGGCACGCTGAGCGTGGCGGTCGATCCAGAACGACGCGAGCTGCACGTACATGCGCTCCACGCGCCGGACGCGGCCGCGCTCGTCCGCGAGATCAAGACGCGCTACGAGCGTCGCCTGGCGGAGATCTGGTCGTGCTGATCCTCGCTCTCGACATCGCTGCATGGCTGCTCGCGGCGGCGCTCGCGCTGTCCGCGTGGCGGCTGCTGCGCGGTCCGGACGTCGTCGACCGCGTGCTCGCGCTCGACACGATGTACGTGAACGCCGCCGCGCTGCTGATCGTCTGCGACCTGCGTCTCGGCACGGGCCTGTACTTCGAGGTCGCGCTCGTGATCGCGCTGCTCGGGTTCCTGAGCACGCTCGCGTTCGCGAAGTTCCTCCTGCGTGGAGACGTGACCGCATGACCGCCTCGCCCTTCGTCGAAGCGCTCGTCGCCGTTCTCGTCGTGCTCGGCGCGGCGTTCGCGTTCCTGGGATCGCTCGGGCTCGCGCGCTTCCCCGACTTCTACATGCGGCTGCACGGGCCGAGCAAGGCGACCACGCTCGGCCTCGGCGCGGTGCTCGCGGGCTCGCTGGTGTGGTTCGCGGCGCAGGGTTCGTTCTCGATGCGCGAACTGCTCGTGGCGGCGTTCGTCGCGATCACCACGCCCGTGAGCGCGCACTTCCTCGCGCGTGCGGCCCGCCGACGCGGCGTGCGAGAATGGCGCCACGACGAGCGCGGCGGCGGGCCTGCCGACTCGAGCGACCCGCCGGGAGAGCGATCGTAGTCCTCATGCCGATGCCGTCCGCGTACGTCCGCCGGGTCGCGGCCGCGTGCTGTGCGCTCGCGCTCGGCGCGTGCGGCGCCGACTCCGCGGGTACCGCGGCGCCGACGGAGGGTCCGCCGGCGCCGGTCGGCACGGCGCCGACCGCGACTCCGGTCGCCTCCGCCAGTTCGGCGCCCGCGAGCATGTTCGATGCGCCGGGCGGCGGCCCGGTTTCGCCGGGCGGTGCAGCGGAGCGGCCGGCGGTCCAATCGATGACCGAGGCCGCGCGTCCGCTCGCGGGCGCGCCGTCGGCGTCCGCGCCGCGCACGCCGTCGCCGGGACCCGATGCGCACGCATCGCCGCTCGCCGCGCCGGCGGCGGAGGACACCGCACTGCCCCCGCCGCCGGTCGAAGCCGCGCGCGCCGCGGCGCCCGCCGATCGCGAGCACGCGTGGCGCGTGCAGCTCGGCGCGTACTCGCGCGGCAGCACCGCGGCCTCGATCGCCTGGGAAGGGCTCGTGCAGCGCCACGCGACGCTCGCGGGCCGTACGCCGCTGATCGGCGCCGCGGTCGGCCCCGACGGCCGGGCGATCCACCGTCTTCAGATCACGGGTCTCACGCGTGGCGAAGCCGCCGACCTGTGTGCCGCGCTCGCGGCCACCGGCGACGCGTGCGTGGTCGTGCCACCTCCGCACGCGCGCCCGCGTTGACGCTGCACGCGTCGCGCGTCCGATGCGCGACCCCCTCCCGCCGCAGCGCGGCGACCGAGCGCGGGCGGCGCAGCGGCAGCCGTTTGCCGGGCGGTGCGGTCAGAAACTGACGCTGCGCGTCACGCGCGCGCGGCAAGCGCTCGCCGCGCGCACGCAAGTCGTTGATCGGCCGAGGCACGGCCCGTTGGCACGCGCCTTGCTTTTCCGCACTCCGTGGACGGCAGCGCAGCGGCCGACGTGCAGTGGCACGCGCCGCCGGTGTTCCTCCGGGAACGCCGACGATCGCACCCGCCGAGGGTGCACGACCGCGGTGCTGCGCGAAGCGCTCGAAGCGTTTCGCGCAAGGTCGCAGGTGTCGAGCCGGAGCAGGTCATTCCGCTCGCTGCAGTCCGCTGACGATCGACTCCCCTGTGGTTCGCAATACTTCCGCCGCCGCGGTGCACCCCACGGCGGCGTTTTTTTCGCTCCGTCCATCGGACGCGCATGCCGCGGCCGCGCCGATTGGTATCGTGCGCCGCATGAGCATCGAGCAGACGATCCTCGGACGCGCTCGCGATCTGGGCGAAGGCTTCGTCGTGCGCCGCGTCCTGCCCGCCGGCCGGCGGCAGAGTGTCGGCCCCTTCATCTTCTTCGACCAGATGGGGCCGACGCGCGCTTCGCCCCGGGCCAGGGCCTGGACGTGCGCCCGCATCCGCACGTGGGGCTCGCGACGGTCACGTACCTGTTCGAGGGCGCGATCCGGCATCGCGACAGCCTCGGCTGCGTGCAGGACATCCGGCCCGGCGACGTGAACTGGATGACCGCCGGCCGCGGCATCGTGCACTCGGAGCGCACGCCGCCCGCCGAGCGCGCGGCGGGCTCGCCCGTCGCGGGGATCCAGTCGTGGATCGCACTGCCGCGGGAGCACGAGGACGCCGAGCCCGCGTTCGTGCATCACCGGCCGCGACGCTGCCGCGGTTCGTTCGCGACGGTGCGGAGCTCTGCGTGATCGCGGGCGACGCCTACGGCCGCCGCTCGCCGGTCGCGACGTTCATGCCGATGTTCTACGTCGACGCCGTGCTCGCGCCCGGCGCCGAACTGCGCGCGCCGGGCGAATACGCCGAGCGTGGCGCGTACGTGGCGGCCGGCGAGGTGGAGATCGAGGGCGAACGCTTCGAAGCCGGCGCGCTCGCGGTGCTCGGCGCGGGCAGTACGCCCCGCGATCGTCGCGCCCGGGGGCGCCCGCGTGATGCTGCTCGGCGGCGATCCCATGGACGGGCCGCGGCACCTCTGGTGGAACTTCGTCGCGAGCTCCGAGGAACGCCTCGAGCGCGCGCGCGAGGACTGGCGGCGTCATCCGTCCGGACGATTCGGCGGCATTCCGGGTGAATCGGAGTTCATTCCGCTGCCGGAGACCTGAGCCGCCGGCGAAGGGTCCGTGCGCCGGCGGCGCACGCGGGCTGGAGGCTCGCGCGCAACCGGCGCAGCGCATGTGTCGGAAATCCGTCACATCCACACGTCCTTGAAGGACGTGCACTTCGTCGCAACGTCCGGACGCTTCGTCGCATCCAAACGTCCGCCCCGCCGTTCCCCGGTAGACTGCCCGTCAACTACTTTCGGATGAATCCCGTGACAGAAGCCGTACAGCCGCTCCGGGCCGATGAGCCGAGCCGAGTTACCCGGCCGTCGACGCGACGCTCCACGGGACCCCTGCGGAGCCGGTGTCCTACGCGTATCCCGGTGACGGTGGCACGTCCGCGGCCGCGGACCCGGTGCCGGCGACGCCGGCCCCCGCGGACGACGCGGCGCGTCCGTTCTGGCGCACGCGCCGGTTCATGCTCATCGGGCTGATGCTGCTGGTCGCGGCACTGACGGTCGCGCTCGCGTTCCGCGCGATGCGCCCGTCCGCCACCGCCGAGACCGCGCCGGCCGCGCCGCTCGTCAGCGTCGTCGTGCCCGGCAAGGCGCCCGTGTCCACGCGCGTGAACTTCACCGGTGCGATCGCCGCGCGGTACGACATGCCGATCGGCGTCGAGGGCGACGGCGGCCGCATCGCGGCCGTGTACGTCGAGGCGGGCGACAAGGTGCGCCGCGGCCAGGTGCTCGCGAAGCTCGACACGTCGGTCGTCGCGTCGCAGGTCGCGAGCCAGAAGGCGCTGCTCGAGCAGGCGCGCGCGGAAGCGGTGCTCGCGAAGGCGGACTACGAGCGCGCGGATCGCGTCGCGAAGTCCGTCGGTGCGCTGTCGCAGGAAGAAGTGGATCGTCGGCGCTCGCAGGTGGCGACCACGGCGGCGCGAGTCGAAGCGGCCGCGGCGCAGCTCGCGGAGATGACCGCGCGTCTCGGTCGCTCCGACATCCGCGCGCCGGCGGACGGCGTCGTGCTCACGCGCACGGCGGAAGTCGGCCAGACCGCGATGCCCGGCGGCGCGGCGCTGTTCCGGCTCGGCCGCGGCGGCGAGATCGAAATGCGCGCGCAGGTCGCGGAACAGGATCTGCCGAAGCTGAAGATCGGGCAGAGCGCGGAAGTGCGCATCACCGGCGTGGCGGACACGTTCCCCGGCAAGGTGCGGCTGCTCGGCGCGGTGATCGACCCGCAGACGCGGCTCGGTGAAGTGCGCGTCGAACTGCAGCCGCATCCGAACCTGCGCCCGGGTGCGTTCGCGCGCGGCTAGGTACTGCTCGGCAACGAGGCGCGTCCGGTCGTGCCGCAGACCGCCGTGCTGTCGGAGGGCGCGCAGAACTACGTGCTCGTCGTCGCCGACGACGGCAAGGTCGTGCGGCGCAACGTCACCGTCGTGGGCACGACCGCGGACGGCGTGATCGTCGCGTCCGGACTCGACGGCGACGAACGCGTGGTCACGACCGCCGGCGCGTTCCTGCGCGAGGGCGAGACCGTGCGTCCGAACGACGTGAGCGCGAAGACCGCCGGCACGACCGCGAATGCCGCGGCGAACCCGGCGGCGAACCGCTAGGGAAGGCTCCGATGCGCAACATGTCCGCGTGGGCGATTCGGAATCCGATATCGCCGCTCGTGCTCTTCGTCGTGCTCGGCTTCGTCGGCGCGGTCGCGTTCTGGCGGCTGCCGATCAACCTGAATCCCGACATCTCGTTCCCGATGATCGAGATCGTGGTCGCGCAGCCGGGCGCGGCGCCGACCGAGATGGAAGCGCAGGTGATGCAGAAGATCGAGGGCGCCGTCGCCTCGGTCGGCGACGTGCGCAACATCACCTCGCGCGCGATCGAAGGGCAGGCGCTCGTCTTCATCGAGTTCCAGATCGGCACGCCGATCGACCGCGCGCTGAACGACGTGCGCGACGCGGTCTCGAAGGTGCGCGCGGACCTCCCGGAAGGCATCCAGGAGCCGACGATCACGCGCATGGACGTCGAGGGCGGTGCGATCGCGTACTACGCCGTCTCCACGACCGACATGACGGAGCAGGAGCTCTCCTGGTTCGTCGACAACGCCGTGACCAAGCGGCTGCTCGCGATCAACGGCGTCGCGCAGGTGTCGCGCGGCGGCGGCGTGGACCGCGAGATCCGCGTGGAGCTCGATCCGGCGCGCATGCAGGCGCTCGGCGTGACCGCGGCGGAGCTCAACCAGCAGCTGCGGCTCCTCAACCTCGACGCGCCCGGCGGCCGCGCGCAGGTCGGCGGCGGCGAGCAGTCGATCCGCGTGCTCGGCGGCGCCCGCAGCGCGGCGGAGCTCGGCGCCACCCAGATCGCCGTCGGCGACGGCAAGGTCGTGCGCCTCGACGACATCGCCGACGTGCGCGACGGCATCGCGGAAGTGCGTTCGATCTCGCGCTTCAACGGCCGGCCCGCGACCACGTTCGGCGTGTTCAAGGGTCGCGGTTCGTCCGACGTGACGGTGCTCGACAAGGTCGAGAAGGAACTCGCCGAGATCCGCACGGAGAACCCGAAGGTGTCGTTCTCGATGGTGTTCACCACCGTCGAGATGACGAAGGAGACCTACCGCTCCGCGATCCAGGCGCTGATCGAGGGCTCGATCCTCGCGGTCGTGGTCGTGTTCTTCTTCCTGCGCGACTGGCGCGCGACCGCCATCTCCGCGCTCGCGATCCCGCTGTCCGCGATCCCGACGTTCTGGTTCATGTCGATGATGGACTTCACGCTGAACCAGATCTCGCTGCTCGCGCTGTCGCTCGTGGCTGGCGTGCTCGTCGACGACGCGATCGTCGAGATCGAGAACATCGTGCGGCACATGCGCATGGGCAAGAGTCCGTACCAGGCGGCGCTCGACGCGGCGGACGAGATCGGCCTCGCGGTGGTCGCGACCTCCGCGACGATCATCGCGGTGTTCGTGCCCGTGTCGTTCATGAGCGGCATCACGGGCCAGTACTTCAAGCAGTTCGGCCTCACGGTCGCCGCGGCGGTGTTCTTCTCGCTGCTCGTCGCGGCGACTCATCACGCCCGTGATCGCGGCATTCACGCTGCGCCGGGACTCGAAGGTCGGCGCGAACCACGGGATCGACGGGCCGATCATGGCGCGCTATCTCAAGTGGCTGCGCTCCGCGATCGAGTACCGCTGGATCACCGTCGGCTTCGGCGTGGCGATCTTCGCGCTGTCCGGCGTGCTGCTCATGCTCATCCGAGGCGTTCGTGCCCAACCAGGACATGTCGAACTCGCAGATCAACATCGAGCTGCCGCCGGGCGTGCAGATCGAGCAGACCGCGCGCATCTCGCAGCAGGTCACGGAGATCGTGCGGCGCCATTCCGAGGTCGAGAGCGTCGTCGAGTCGATCGGCTCCGACGAGGACGGTCAGGTCCGCAACGCCACGCTCTACGTCTCGCTGAAGCCGCGCAACCAGCGCGAGCTCTCGCAGCAGGAGTTCGAGCAGAAGCTCGCGCCGGAACTGCGCGCGGTGCCGGATGCGCGCGTTGCAGATCCAGGGCCAGAACCACGGCGGCGGTCTCGGCCGCGACATCACGATCTTCATGGTCGGCGACGATCCGCAGCTCGTCGAGAAGGCCGCGCACCGGCTCGTCGAGGAGATGAAGGGTCTGAAGGAAGTGAAGGGCACGCGGATCAACGGCGACATGCCGCGGCCGGAGATCGTGATCAAGCCGCGACTCGACCTCGCGGCGGACCTCGGCGTGACCGTGCAGTCGATCAGCCAGACGATCCGCATCGCAACGCTCGGCGAGATCGAGCAGAACGCCGCGAAGTTCTCGCTCAGCGACCGCCAGATCCCGATCCGCGTGGCGCTGAAGGAGAGCGCGCGCCGCGACATCGCGACGCTCGAGAACCTGCCGGTGCCGACCACGCGCGGTGGCACGGTGCCGCTGAAGGCGGTCGCGGAGATCACGTTCGGCGCGGGCCCCGCGACCGTGCGCCGCTACAACCAGAGCCGCCGCGTCGCGATCGACGCGGACCTGAACGGCGTCGAATTCGGCACCGCGCAGAAGGCGTACGAGAACCTGCCCGCGTACCGGAACCCGCCGAACGGCGTGCGCATCGTGCAGATCGGGCAGGGCGAAGTGATGCAGGAGATGGCGCAGAACTTCGTGCTCGCGATCGGCGCCGGCGTGCTGATGGTGTTCGCGGTGCTCGTGCTGCTGTTCGCGCGCGTGCTGCAGCCGATCACCATCCTCGGCGCGCTGCCGCTCGCGCTGTTCGGCGCCGTGCTCGCGCTGCTGCTCACCGGCAAGCCGTTCTCGCTGCCGGTCGTGATCGGCATCCTGATGCTCATGGGCATTGTCGCGAAGAACTCGATCCTGCTCGTGGATTTCGCGATCGAGGAGATGCGCGCGGGCAGGGACAAGATCGGCGCGCTGCTCGAGGCCGGCCACAAGCGCGCGCGCCCGATCGTGATGACCAGCGTCGCGATGATCGCGGGCATGATCCCGATCGCGATCGGCTGGCACGGCGACAACTCGTTCCCGCGCGCCGAGGCGATCGCGGTGATCGGCGGCATCATCACGTCGACGGCGCTGACGCTGCTGATCGTGCCGGCGGGCTTCAGCATCATCGACGATCTCGAGCGCTGGATCGCGCCGCGCGCGAAGCGGCTGCTGGGCCACGACCCCCACCACGACGGCGGCGATCACGGGACGCGCGGCGGGCCTGCGCCCGGCGGTGCTTCCGGTCACGCGGCGCCCGCGCCGACCGGCGGTCTCCACGGCGTGGGGTCCGGGCCGACCGCGGGGCCGACGCCCGTCAAGGCGGCGCGGCACGACGGCTGACGCGGCACGACGGCTGACGCGGCACGCTCCGCGCTCGACCCCGGTTCGGCGGCGCTGCGTTACACCCGTACGCTCGCGTAGAGTGCGGGCGTGGCCGTCGGGGGGGGGCGCGATGAAGTCGCAACTGTCGTGGGTGCCGGGCGGACGCGCGCGCGTCGCGGCAGCGTACCTGGCGATCGCGTGCGCCGCGCTCGGCGGCGCACTCGCGCCACTCACCGCGCGAGCGCAGGCCGCGGACGTGCCGCCCGAACTCGCGCAGTGGCAGGACTGGGTGCTGCACGGCCAGGAGGAGCGGCGCTGCGCGTGGCTCGTGCCGAATCCCGGCGCACGCCTGTGCGCGTGGCCCGCGCAGCTCGCGATCCAGGCGGACGCGCGCGGCGCGCGCTTCGCGCAGCGCTGGAGCGTCGATGCGGAAGCGTGGATCCCGCTGCCCGGCGACGCGGAGCACTGGCCCGAGGACGTGACCGTGGACGGCCGCGCCGCGCCGGTCGTCGATCGCGGCGGCCCGCACCTGCGCCTCGCGCGCGGCACGTACGCGGTCGCGGGCACGTTCCGCTGGAGCTCGCGGCCTGAATCCCTGCGCATTCCGGATGCGGTCGGACTCGTCGACCTCCAGGTCGACGGCCGCGAGGTGCGTTTCCCCGAGCGCGCCGGCGGGGCGCTCGTGCTCGGCGCGCGCGCGCAGGCGCAGGCGCGCGACGAACTGCGCATCGAGGCCTACCGGCTGCTCGCCGACGAACAGCCCGCGGAGCTGGTCACGCGAGTACGGCTCGACGTCGCCGGCGAGGCGCGCGAGGTCGTGCTGCCGAAGCCGCTGCCCGCGGGCTTCGTGCCCATGGAGCTCACGGGCGAGCTGCCCGCGCGGCTCGAGGCGGACGGCCGCCTGCGCGTACAGGTGCGGCCCGGGCGCTACACGCTCGACCTGCGCGCGCGTGCCGCCGGTGTCGCCGATGCGATCGCGCTGCCCGCGGCGACGCCGCCGTGGCCCGCGGAGGAAGTGTGGAGCTTCTCGCCGGTCGATCGACTGCGCATCGCGGCAGTGGAGGGCGCGGCCGCGATCGATCCCGCGCAGGCGGGCGTGCCGCAGGAATGGGCGCGGCTCGCTGCCTATCGCGTCGCCGCCGGCGAAACGCTGCAGGTCGTCGAACGCTCGCGCGGGCTCACGCCCGACACGGGCAACGACCTGCAGCTGCAGCGCGTGCTGTGGCGCGACTTCCGCGGCGGCGGCTGGACGGTGCTCGATCGGATCGGCGGGCGCATGCGCGAAGGCTGGCGGCTCGATCTCGCCGCGCCGTACTCGATGCAGAGCGCGCGCGAGCGCGGCGAATCGCTGCTCGTGACGCGTGCGCCCGCCGCCGCGGCGACGGCGGCGGGCGCTCCGCGGGACGCCGCGGTGCAGGCGGCCGCGGTCGCGGGCGTCGAGCTGCGCTCGCCGGACGTCGACGTGCAGACGCTCGCGCGAGTGGACGCGGGCACCGCGTTCGCCGCCACCGGCTATACGCAGCGCTTCGCGGGCGTGCAGGGCGAGCTGCGGCTGCCGCCCGGCGAGAAGCTGCTCGCCGTGCTCGGCGCGGATTTCGCGCCGACCGCGTGGCTCGAACGCTGGCACCTGCTCGACGTGTTCCTCGTACTGCTCGTCGCGGCCGCGGCCTGGCGAGTGGCCGGTCTGCGGCTCGGCATCGTCGCGCTGCTCGCGCTCGTGCTCACCTACCACGAGGCCGGCGCGCCGACGTGGCTGTGGGTGAACCTCGTGGTCGCGCTCGCGCTCGCGTCCGCCGCACCCGAGGGCCGGCTCCGCACGGTCGCGGAGTACTGGCGCAGCTTCGCGTTCGTGATCGTGCTGCTCGCGCTGCTGCCGTTCGGCGCGACGCAGGTGCGCCTCGCGCTCTATCCGCAGCTCGAGGCGGTCACGTACGAGGCACCGCTCGACGTGATCTCGCAGCTGGAGCGCGCGAAGTCGCCGGAGTCGGCGCCCGCCGCCGCACCGCCGGTCGCCGCGGACGCGGCCGCTCCGGAGGAGATCGCGGCCGACGCGGCGACGGAAGCCGCACCCGACGTCGCCGCGCCCGTGCTGGCGCCGCCGCCGTCGCCGATCGTGTCCGCGAAGATCTCGCCGCCCGATACGCCGGCCTCGGCGCCGGAGAACCCGTACGGCGTGAGTCCCGCTGTTCAGCAGCGAGTCGGAAACGCGGCGCGCGCGTTCCGCGGAATCACGCTACGCGCCCGGAGCGATCGTGCAGGCGGGTCCGGGCATGCCGACGTGGCGCTACGAGCCCCACCCGTTCGGCTGGAGCGGCCCGGTCGAAGCCGGCGAAGACGTGCGCTTCGTGGTTCTGCCGCGGCTGATGGTGAGCCTGTGGCGCGTGCTCGGCGTGGTGCTCTCCGTCGCGCTGCTCGCAGGCTGCGGCGCGTACGCCTGGTCGCGACTCGCGCGCGTGCGCGCATGGCTGATCGGATCGCGTGCGGCGACGGAGGCGGGCGCGTTCGCGGCACTCGCGCCATTCGCGGCGCTCGCGCTCCTTGCGGGCGGTGCGCTCGCGCCGCGCGACGCGCGGGCCGCGAACACGCCGGACCCGCAGCTGCTGGAGCAGCTCCGCGCGCGGCTCACCGAGGCGCCGCGCTGTGCCCCGAGCTGCGCCGAGATCTCGGCGGCGCGCGTGAGCGCGAGCGGCGACCGGCTCGAGGTCGTGCTCGAGATCGGCGCACTCGATCGCGTCGCGGTACCGCTGCCCGGCGCCGATCGGCACTGGCGTCCCGACACGCTGACGCTGGACGGCGCGGCTGGCGTCGGCGTGTCGCGCGATGCCGGCGGCCAGCGCTGGCTCGCGGTGCCGGCCGGCGCGCACACGGTGCGCATCGCCGGGGCGCTCGCGGACGTGGATGCGGTGAAGCTCGCGTTCCCGCTCGCGCCGCGCGTGGTCGACGTGAGCGCGACCGGCTGGGACGCCGCGGGAGTCGTCGAGCGACGCCTCGTCAGCGGCGCGGTCGACCTCGCGCGGCGTCGCGTGCCGCTCGCGGGTGCGCCGGGCGGCAGCGGCGAGACGCGCCGCGGCGGCGGCGAGTTCCCGCCGTACGTGCTCGTCGCGCGCACGTTCCGCATCGGGCTGGACTGGAGCGTCGACACCCGAGTGATCCGGCGCGCGCCCGTCGCCGGCGCGTTCACCGTGCAGGTGCCGCTGCTGAAGGGCGAAGCGCTCGTGACTTCCGGCATCGAGACGGTCGACGGCGCGGCCGTCGCCGGCTTCTCCGCGGGCGCGGGCGAAGTGAGCTGGTCGTCGTCGCTCGCGCGACAGCCGGCGTTCGAACTCGTCGCTGCGCGCGACCCGTCGCGTGCGGAGGTCTGGCGCTTCGACGTGAGCCCGACGTGGCACGCGACGTTCGCCGGCCTGCCGGCCGTGCAGCCCGGCGAGTCCGGAACGTGGACCTTCGAGTACTGGGCCGCGCGCGGACGAGAAGCTCGCGGTGGCGTTCGCGCGGCCGGAGCCGGTCGCGGGCGGCACGCTCGCGTTCGACGCGGCGCAGCTCCGCTTCGATGCGGGTCAGCGCACCGGCAACGTGCGGCTCGCGCTCGCGTACCGCAGTACGCAGGGTGGGCGTCACGTACTGAAGCTGCCGGCGGAGGCCCGCGTCACCGAGATCCTGCACGACGGCGAGCCCGTGCCCGTGCGCCCCGATCGCGGCGAGCTCGCGCTCGCGCTCTCGCCCGGCGAGCATCGGCTCGAGATCGCGTGGGAGTCGCCGCAGGGTGCGGGCTTCGTCACTTCGGCGCCCGAGGTCGCGCTCGGCACGCCGGTCGCGAACGTCGAGTCGCGGCTCGTGCTGCCGGAGCAGCGCTGGGTGCTGTACGCCTGGGGCGAAGGCGTCGGGCCCGCGGTGCTCTACTGGGGCGAGCTGCTCGTGTTCATCGTGCTCGCGGCGTGGCTGGCCGCTCCGCGCTCACGCCGCTCGGCGTGCGCGAGTGGCTGCTGCTCGGCTTCGGGCTGTCGACGTTCTCTTGGCTCGCGCTGGCGCTCGTCGCCGCCTGGTTCGTCGTGTATCGCTTCCGCGAGAACGCGACGCGCGGGCTCGATGCGAGTCTGTACAACGTGCGCCAGATCGCGCTCGCGGTGCTCGCGCTCGGTGCGCTCGGCGCGCTGCTCGCCGCGATCCCGCGCGGTCTGCTCGCGACGCCCGACATGCGCATCGAGCAGCCCGGCGGCGGCGCAGGACTCGCATGGTTCGTGGACCGCACGGACGGCGCGCTGCCCACGCCCGCGATCCTGTCGGTGCCGCTGTGGTGGTACAAGGGCGCGATGCTCGCGTGGGCGCTGTGGCTGTCGTTCGCGCTCACGCGGTGGGTGAAGTGGACGTGGAGCGTGTACGCGCGGGACGGCCTGTGGCGGGACGATGGGCCTGCGCCGTCCGGGCCGCCGTCGGTGGGTGGGGCTGCGCCGGGCGAGCGGACCGCGACGGCGAGTACCGCGCCTGCGCGCCAGGAGAGCGCAGCGGCTGCGTCGCGTGACGGGGAAGGAGTGGCCGGCAGGGATGCGTGACCGACGGTGCGCAAGTCGCGGAGGCGTAGCGATGCGAGCGCGACGCCGGTTCGCGCCCGCCACCCTTCTGACGATCGCGCTCGCGGCCTGCGGCGCGCCGTCGCAACCGGAGGAGCAGATCCGCGCGCTGCTCGCGAGCGTCGAGACGGCGGCAGAAGCGCGCAGCCTCGGCGGCGTGCTCGAGCACGTGTCCGACGAATATGCGGACCCGGCCGGCCGCACGCGCCAGGATCTCGGCGGTCTCGTGCGCGGTTGGTTCGCGCTCCATCCCGCGGTGGAACTGATCACGCGCGTCGAGGAACTCGAGGTCGAGTCGGACGAGTTCGCGCGGGCGAGCATCACGGTGGGCGTGCTCGCGCGGCGCGGTGTGCCCGAATCGTGGGATGCCGCGGCCGAAGTGCGCACGGTCGAGATTCGCCTCCGGCGCGACGGCGGCGAGTGGCGAGTGCTCTCCGCCGCATGGGAGGGCGAGCGCGGATGAGCGCGACGTCGCTCGCGCGGCGCGGCGATCGCCGCGCTTCCGTTCCTCGCGTGCGCGATGGCTGCTCACGCGGACTACCAGCGCGCCCGGAAGCTGTCCTGGAACGTGGCCGCGATGGAGGAGCGTCTGGCGAGCTACGCCGAGGGCCGGGCGTGGCGGGGCAATCCATACCTGCTGCCGCCGCAGGCGCACGTCGGGCCATCGCCGACCGGGCGCACCGGAACGCTCCGTACTGCCCTCGATCCCCTCGACTGTCCCTCCAGCCGCACGCGCCCGGACGAACCGGTGCGCTGAAGTGGCTCTTATGCTGCGACGCAGCAGACATGCTGCGTCGCAGCATTGACCCGTTCCAGTCGGCCTGTATAGTGGCCGGCGCACTACGAAAGCACGCAGCGCCGCCGCAGCCCCGGAATCGATCTCCCCGGAGCCCGCAGGCTCGGGCGCGAGGAGCGGGGATGAGCGACCACCACCAGTCCGGCGGGCCGTCCCGCCTGCCCGAGAGCGCGGCTGCGCTCGCGAACGGCGGCCACGATCCGGTCGGCCTCTACCACCCCGCGTACGAGAAGGACAGCTGCGGCTTCGGCCTGATCGCGAACCTCGACGACCAGCCGAGCCACTGGCTCGTGCAGACCGCGATCGCCTCGCTGAACCGCCTCACGCACCGCGGCGCGATCGCCGCCGACGGCAAGACCGGCGACGGTTGCGGCGTGCTGCTGAAGAAGCCGACGAAGTTCCTGAGTGCCGTCGCCGCCGAGTGCGGCTTCACGCTCTCGGATCGCTTCGCCGCCGGCATCGCGTTCCTCTCGCGCTTCGACGACGCGGCGGAGCGAGCGAAGGCCGCGCTCGAGACGCAGCTGAAGCGCGAAGGCCTGTCGGTCGCCGGCTGGCGCGTGGTGCCCACCGATCCGGAGGCCTGCGGTGCGGAAGCGCTGCGCACGCTGCCGCGCATCGAGCAGGTGTTCGTGAACTGCCCGTGGGACGTGGACGAGCCCACGTTCAACCGCAAGCTGTTCCTCGCGCGCCGCCGCGCGGAGAAGTCGCTCGAGAACAAGGACCCGTACTTCTACATGCCGTCGCTGTCGGCGACCACCATCGTCTACAAGGGCATGGTGATGCCCGAGTTCCTCACGCAGTTCTACCCGGACCTGCGCGACGAACGGCTGGAAGCGAGCGTCGCGATCTTCCATCAGCGCTTCTCGACGAACACGCTGCCGCAGTGGCGGCTCGCGCACCCGTACCGCTTCCTCGCGCACAACGGCGAGATCAACACGATCGAGGGCAACCGCTCGTGGGCAGTCGCACGCGGCCCGCTGTTCCGTTCGCCGGTGCTGCCGGATCTCTCGGACATCCTGCCGCTCGTCACGCTGCACGGCTCGGACTCGCAGACGCTCGACAACATGCTCGAGGTGCTGCTGCTCGGCGGTCTCGACGTGCTGCACGCGATGCGGCTGCTCATACCGCCCGCATGGCAGACGGTCGACACGATCGACCCGGACCTGCGCGCGTTCTACGAGTTCTACGCGAGCCACATGGAGCCGTGGGACGGTCCGGCGGGCGTGGTGCTCACGGACGGCCGCTATGCCGCGTGCACGCTCGACCGCAACGGTCTGCGTCCGGCGCGGTGGGTCATCACGAAGGACCGGCATCTCACGGTCGCGTCCGAGATCGGCGTGTGGGACTACAAGCCCGAAGACGTGGTGCGCAAGGGCAAGATGGGCCCGGGCCAGATGCTCGCGCTCGACCTGCAGACCGGCGAACTGCTCGATTCGAAGCGCATCGACGACGTGCTGAAGTCGCGTCACCCCTACAAGACGTGGCTGAAGAAGGGCGTGCGCTACCTCGAGAGCGATCTCATCGACGCACGTCTCGCGGCGGAGCCGTTCGACACGGACACGCTGTCGCTGTACCAGAAGATGTTCAACATCACCGCGGAAGAGCGCGACGAGATCATCCGCGTGCTCGCGGAGGACGAGAGCGAGGCGGTCGGCAGCATGGGCGACGACACGCCGATGCCCGTGCTCTCGCACAAGGTGCGCTCGCTGTACGACTACTTCCGCCAGCAGTTCGCGCAGGTCACGAACCCGCCGATCGACCCGCTGCGCGAGACGATCGTGATGTCGCTGCAGACGCAGATCGGCCCCGAGTGCAACGTGTTCTCGCCGCAGCCGGAGCACGCGAAGCAGGTCGTGCTGAACTCGCCGATCCTCTCGCAGCGCAAGCTGCGCCAGATCATGGCGATGAAGGAGCACGGCATCACCAGCGAGTTCATCGACCTGCAGTACCCGGTCGAAGACTCGCTCGAGAAGGCGCTCGACCGCGTGTGCGACCAGGCGGAAGCGGCGGTGCGCGCGGGCAAGCTCGTGCTGCTGCTGTCCGATCGCTACCTCGTGAAGGGGAAGGTGCCCATCCACGCGCTGCTCGCGACCGGCGCGGTGCACCACCGGCTCGTGAACACGGGACTGCGCTGCAAGTGCAACCTGCTCGTCGAGACCGGCACCGCGCGCGATCCGCATCACTTCGCGTGCCTGCTCGGCTACGGCGCGACGGCCGTGTACCCGTACATGGCGTACCAGACGCTGTTCGACATGATGCAGAAGGGCAGCGTGAAGATGGACGCGGAGACGCGCGCCGAGCTCGGCCGCTCG
This sequence comes from Ottelia alismoides, assembly GCA_037367405.1. Lineage (NCBI taxonomy): Eukaryota > Viridiplantae > Streptophyta > Magnoliopsida > Alismatales > Hydrocharitaceae > Ottelia > Ottelia alismoides. The sequence continues at coordinate 130,910 of JAZKJV010002354.1, read as the reverse complement.
TACCGCCGCGGCATCCGCAAGGGCCTCTTCAAGATCATGTCGAAGATGGGCATCTCGACGATCGCGAGCTACCGCAGCGCGCAGCTGTTCGAGATCGTGGGCCTGCACGACGACGTGGTGAACAAGTGCTTCGAAGGCACCGTGAGCCGCATCCAGGGCGCGGACTTCGACGACCTCGAGGGCGACCAGCGCATCCTCGCGGAACGCGCGTGGGATCCGCTCGCGACCGTGGAGCAGGGCGGCCTGCTGAAGTACGTGCACGGCGGCGAGTACCACATGTACAACCCGGACGTGATCGCGACGCTGCAGGCGGCGGTCAACACCGGGAGCTACGACACCTATCGCCAGTACGCCGCGCTCGTGAACGAGCGCCCGGCGTCGTGCCTGCGCGACCTGTTCGCGCTGACCGGCGACGCGAAGCCGATCCCGGTGGACGAAGTCGAGCCGGTCGAGGCGATCCTGAAGCGCTTCGACAGCGCGGGCATGTCGCTCGGCGCGCTGTCGCCGGAGGCGCACGAGGCGCTCGCGATCGCGATGAACCGTCTCGGCGCGCGCTCGAACAGCGGCGAGGGCGGCGAGGATCCCTCGCGCTACGGCAACGAGAAGAACTCGAAGATCAAGCAGGTCGCGAGCGGCCGCTTCGGCGTCACGCCGGAGTACCTGATCAACGCCGAAGTGCTGCAGATCAAGGTCGCGCAGGGCGCGAAGCCCGGCGAGGGCGGCCAGCTGCCGGGCCACAAGGTGAACGAGACGATCGCGAAGCTGCGCTTCGCGCGTCCGGGCGTCGGCCTCATCAGCCCGCCGCCGCATCACGACATCTACTCGATCGAAGACCTCGCGCAGCTGATCTTCGACCTGAAGCAGGTGAACCCGGCCGCGCTCGTGAGCGTGAAGCTCGTCGCGGAGCCGGGCGTCGGCACGATCGCGGCGGGCGTCGCGAAGGCGTACGCGGATCTGATCACGATCTCCGGCTACGACGGCGGCACGGGCGCGTCGCCGCTGTCGTCCATCAAGTACGCCGGCACGCCCGTGGGAGCTCGGTCTCGCGGAGACGCACCAGACGCTCCGCATCAACGACATGCGCCACCGCGTGCGGCTGCAGACGGACGGCGGCCTGAAGACCGGCCTGGACGTGATCAAGGCGGCCATCATCGGGGCGGAGAGCTTCGGCTTCGGCACCGCGCCGATGGTCGCGCTCGGCTGCAAGTACCTGCGGATCTGCCATCTGAACAACTGCGCGACCGGCGTGGCCACGCAGCACGACGTGCTGCGGAAGAAGTACTTCGTCGGCCTGCCGGAGATGGTCGTCAACTACTTCATGTTCGTCGCGCAGGAGTGCCGCGAGATCATGGCGAGCCTCGGCGTGCGCACGATGGCGGAACTCATCGGCCGCACGGAGTACCTCAAGATCGTCGAGGGCCAGACGCCGAAGCAGAAGAAGCTCGACCTCTCGCCGATCCTCTCGACCGCGGGCCTCGCGGCCGACAAGCCGCAGTTCTGCCTCGACGACCGGAACGCGCCGCACGACAAGGGCGAGCTCGCGGAGCGCATGGTGCGCGACATGCTGCCGGCGATCGAGTCGAAGAGCGGCGGCGAGTTCGCGTACTTCGTGCAGAACCGCAATCGCTCGATCGGTGCGCGCGTCTCCGGCGAGATCGCGAAGCGCTACGGCAACCACGGCATGCGCGACGCGCCGCTCGTCGTGAACCTGAAGGGCTCCGTGGGGCAGAGCTTCGGCGTGTGGAACGCGAGCGGCCTGCACCTGCATCTCGAGGGCGACGCGAACGACTACGTCGGCAAGGGCATGGCCGGCGGCCGCATCGTGCTGAAGCCGCCTCCGGGCGTGGAGTACGAGTCGAACGATGCGCCGATCATGGGCAACACGTGCCTGTACGGCGCGACCGGCGGCGAGGTGTACGCGGCGGGCATCGCGGGCGAGCGTTTCGCGGTGCGCAACTCCGGCGCGATCGCGGTCGTCGAAGGCGCGGGCGATCACTGCTGCGAGTACATGACCGGCGGGGTCGTGTGCGTGCTCGGCCGCACCGGACTCAACTTCGGTGCCGGCTTCACCGGCGGCTTCGCGTACGTGCTCGACGTCGATCGCGACTTCGTGGATCGCTACAACCACGAGCTCGTCGACATCCATCGCATCACGATGGAGAACATGGAGCAGAACCTGCACCACCTGCGGCATCTCATCGAGACGCACGTGAAGCTCACGGGCAGCGCCTGGGGCAGCACGATCCTCGGCGACTTCCGCACGTACCTCGGGAAGTTCTGGCTCGTGAAGCCGAAGGCCGCGGCGATCGACACGCTGATCGAGAACCTGCGGCGCGCGGCGTAGGCGGCACGGGCGGGCGTGCGGCTCCGCACGCCCGGTCACGAACGACGACACATCGCCCGGTGCACAGCACGCACCGGGCCAGCGAGAAGGCGGCGACGATGGCGGACAAGAACCTGCAGTTCCTGGACATCCCCCGCACCGACCCGGCGAAGGTGCCGGTCGAGGTGCGCTCGAAGGAGTTCAAGGAGATCTACGCGCAGTTCGAGCCGAAGCAGGCCGCGCAGCAGGCGGGTCGCTGCCTCGCGTGCGGTAATCCGTTTTGCGAGTGGAAGTGCCCCGTGCACAACTACATCCCGAACTGGCTGAAGCTGATCCAGGACGGGAAGCTGTTCGAGGCCGCGGAGCTCTCGCACAAGACGAACTCGCTGCCCGAGATGTGCGGCCGCATCTGCCCGCAGGATCGCCTGTGCGAAGGCGCGTGCACGCTGAACGACGGCCTCGGCGCGGTCACGATCGGTTCGATCGAGAAGTACATCACCGACGAGGCGCTGAAGCAGGGCTGGAAGCCGGACATGTCGCACGTGCGGCCGACGGGCAAGCGCGTCGCGGTGATCGGCGCGGGTCCCGCGGGCCTCGCCTGCGCGGACATCCTCGTGCGCAACGGCGTGCAGCCGGTCGTGTACGACAAGTACCCGCGCATCGGCGGCCTGCTCACGTTCGGCATCCCGCCGTTCAAGCTGGAGAAGGAAGTCGTCGAGAAGCGCCGCGAGCTCATGGAAGGCATGGGCGTCAAGTTCGTGCTCGGCGTGGAGATCGGCCGCGACGTGCCGTTCGAGCAGCTGCTCGCGGACTACGACGCGGTGTTCCTCGGCATGGGCACCTACAAGTACGTGAAGGGCGGCTTCCCCGGCGAGGATCTCGCGGGCGTGTACGAGGCGCTGCCGTATCTCGTGTCGAACATCGACCAGGAGCTCGGGCTGCCGCAGAGCGTGAGCGCGCCGGGCAGCGAGGGCTTCGAGGAGTTCGTGTCCGTCGCGGGCCAGCGCGTGGTCGTGCTCGGCGGCGGCGACACCAGCATGGACTGCGTGCGCACGGCGATCCGCCAGGGTGCGGAGAGCGTGACGTGCTCGTACCGCCGCGACGAGGACAACATGCCCGGCTCGCGCCGCGACTACAAGAACGCGAAGGAAGAGGGCGTGAAGTTCCTCTTCAACCGGCAGCCGATCGAGATCGTCGGCGCCGGCGGCAAGGTGGTCGGCGTGAAGGTGGTCGAGACGCGTCTCGGCCCGCCGGGACCGCGCGGCCGCCGCGTCGCGGAGCCGATCCCGGGCACGGAGCAGGTGATTCCCGCGGACGCGGTGATCGTCGCGTTCGGCTTCCTCGCGGAAGCGCAGCCGTGGTTCGAGAAGCACGGCATCAAGTGCCACGACAACGGCCGCGTGCGCGTGACCGCCTCCGCCCGCCGGCCGTTCCAGACGACGAACGCGAAGGTCTTACGGGCGGCGACATGGTGCGCGGCAGCGACCTCGTGGTCACCGCGGTGTTCGAAGGCCGCGAGGCGGCGAAGGGAATCCTGGATTATCTCGGCGTCGCGGTCGCCGCTCGCGCGGCGTGACCGCCGCGGACGGCCCGGGTCGGAATCGATCCCGGGCCCTCTCTCGTCCTCGGCTCAGCGCACGAACATGTCGCCGCTGTTCGTCTGGCAGCTCGCGCTCGGCAGGCCCGCAGCACCCACCGCCGGCAGGATGAAGTAGCGGTCCGTCGCGTTCCCGGTCGTCCCCGTGATGACGTGCCGTCCGGGATGCTGATCGCCGGGTGATCGAACGGCGCCTGGCGGCACTGCACGCGACGGTCGGTGAGGGCGAGCATGAACCGCACGAGGTCGCCGATCTCGGCGTCGGTGAGGCCTTCCACCTCGTTCGCGATCGCACCCGGCGTCGCGGGCTCGACGACCTCGAAGATCTCCTCCACGCCGAGCACGTTGGAGCCGACGCCCTGCGTGGTGCGCGGATCGCTGCGGCCCAGCTTGCCCGAGCCGCTGTTGTCGTCGAAGTCCCACTCGGAGCCGTTGCCGCGACGGTTGCCGCCTCGAGCGTAGAACTTCACGACGCTCTCGAGCGTCGGGTAGCCGCCGTTGTGGAAGTACGGCGCGGTCAGGCCCACGTTGCGGAGTCCCGGCACCTTGAATGCGCCGTCCACCGCGAGACGTTCCGCGGCCGGATCGAGGTTCGCGAGCTCGTAGTCCGGATTGCAGATCTCCGGCGCGTTCTCCGTCACCGGCGCATCCCACAGGCACGGATTGGGCTGCACGCCGTCGAGCAGCACCTGACCGGCGAGCGTGCGCGCGACGGCGTGCGCGTGAGGAACAGCCGTGAGTACGAGAGCGGCGCGCCCCACGGATCCTTCGCACCGACGCCGAGGTCCGCGGCGGTCGGCGTCACGCCGATGTTGTAGAAGCCTTCGTCGTAGATCGCGGGACGGTGGCTCTCGAACACGGTGTGCATGCGGTTCACGAGCTCCTGCGTGATCGGCGGCTCGGGCTCCGCGACCTCACCGGGCAGCAGCGGCTCCGGCGGCGGGTTCGCCGTCACGGCGGCCGCGGAGAACAGCGGCCCGTCGTGGCATTCGGCGCAACCGGCCTTGCCGACGAACAGCTGCATGCCGCGGAACTCCGAGGAGTCGACGGGCCAGGGCGCGACGCCGGTCATGTGCCGGTCGAACGGCGTGTCGTCGGAGCGCAGCGTGTCCATGTAGAGCATCACGGAGATGCCGAAGAACATGGAGAAGTTGAGCTCCTGCTGCGTGAAGCCCTTCGCATCCGTGACCAGCTGGCCGTTCACGCGCGAGTACCTGCCCGACGAGCGGTACCAGCGCGAATCGAACGCCTGGCGCAGCAGCTGGGAGTACGTGAGATTCAGACCCTTGCCCGTCGTGTGCCGCAGCGTGCCCAGCACGCTGTCCTGCGCGTGCACGTCCTGCAGCGCGAGCGGGCGCAGCGACGCCAGCTTGCGGCCGACCTGTGCGAAGAAGCGGCCGGCGCACGAAGCTTCGATCGCGCTGAGCGGCGGTCCGACCGCCTGCGAGGCGAGCGCCGAGTTCGGCAGCGCGAGACGCGTGACCTTCACTCCGGTCAGGCCGACCGATTCGACGACGAACGCGTTCGGGCTGCGCGCGCCGAACGGATCTTCGCCGTTGAACGTCGGCGCCGCACGCCCGTCCCAGAACAGGCGCGTGAAGTAGCCGGCGTTGATCACGGTCGGCGTGTTGCGCGGAGTGGTCCGGCGGGTCTGCTGACCGTTCACGTGGAAGATGTCGGAGTTGCCCGGCGTGCAGTTGTCGATCGGCTGCCCGGTGTTCACGTCGATGAGCGTGCCGCCGAAGGTGCCGCTCGAGCCGATCACGTCGTTCGTCGTGTACCGGACCGCGGCGTTGCGGTTCTTCTCGTCCGCGAGCTGGTGCAGCGGGACGTCCGTCGGCGCGATCGTCATGTTGGCTGCGCCCACGCGACCCCCGGCGAGCAGCGTCGCGGTGTTCGGTGGCGAGAGCTCGCCCGGCGCGGCGCCCGGCGCACTCGTCGTGCCGCCCCAGGTGCCGTCGCCGTTCGGCGGGAAGCGCACGTCGGCGAGTCCCGGGTTCAGCTGGTGACGATGCGGTTGTCGGCACCGGCCGCGAAGTGGCACGTGCGCACGCGACGCTGTCGCTGCCGGCCTGCATGTCCCAGAACAGCGCCTTGCCGAGGCGGATCGCCGCGGTGCGGTTCACGACGATGCCGGTCAGGTCCGGCGCGAACGGCACCTGCCCGGGCAGCGCCGACAGCTTGCGGAACTCGCGCTGCGCGTTCGCCGGCGCGACGCCGACCTGCGCGATGCTGGGTGAGACGAGACCGACCGAACTCACGACCGCGAGTGCGGCGAGTGCGGCGACGAGATAGGAATGGAGCTTACTGCGGTTCATGCGGTGGTCCTTACACAAACCTTCACGCGACGTCGGGCACGAGGCTGTGCGCCGGCCCGATCATCGTGAGCACGTTGTTCACCAGGATCTCGGGACGCGATGCGGCGGGCGCGCCGCCCAGCGATCGAGCGCCTCGCTGCCGTACCGCACCATGCCGATGTGCGATTCGGCGAAGCCGTCCTCGGCAGCGTCGCTCGTGTAGAAGCCGAGCGCGCGACGCAGGTGCTCGATGTCGGACGCCGCGCCCGTGAGGAAGCGCCACGCCGGCCCGATGCCGTGCATCTCCGTGTAGTGCTTGAGATGCTGCGGTGTGTCGACCGTGGGACGGAGCGTGATCGAGTACATCTGGATGTCGCGGCCCACGCGGTCGCCGAGCAGCGCATACACGCGCTTCAGGTTCGCGGTCTGCGTGGGGCAGATGCCCTGGCAGTCCGCGTACATGAAGTTCACGAGGAACACGCGGTCGCGGACGAGGTCGTCGTAGAAGCGGTACGACCTGCCGTCCTGGTCGACGACCTCGACGTTCGGGATTCGCCGCTGCCGCCGCGCGGCGGGTCGGCGGTCGCGGGGCTCGCGCCGACCGCGGTCGCCGCCGCGGCAGCGGAGCCGAAGAGCAGTGCGCCGAGCGCTTTTCTGCGGGACATGTTCGTATCTCCTGCGTTGCGCTCAGCCCTGCACGATGTCCCAGCGGGCCATCATCGCGTGGTCCTCGTGCACCGTGTTGTGGCAGTGCATGACGTAGCGACCGGCCTCGGGGACGTACGCCGGATTCGGCGGACTGAAGTCCGGATCCGGGAAGTCGCGGAACTGCATGAAGATGCGCACGCGGTTGCCGCGGCCGAGGTAGATCACGTCCTTGCGACCGCGCTCCCACGGCGGCGGCGCGAAGCCGTTCCGCTCGAGCACGCGGTGCTCCTCGAAGTGGATGTGCACCGGATGCACCCAGCCGCCCGAGGAATTCTCGAGGTTCCAGATCTCCGCGGTGTTGCGACGGATGGCGGCGTGCGTGTCGACCATCAGCGGGCTGAAGAGCCGGCCGTTGACCGCCCACGAGCCCTGCGAGCGATTGAACTTGAACGTACGCTCCATCGCGATCGGCACGTTCGTCGGCGGCTGCTCGCGCAGACGCGCCGGCACGCGGCTCGGGTCGTACACCGTGGCGCCGACGCGGAACTGCAGGACGGGCATGCCCGGCGAGAGCAGCTTGCCGGTCGGCTTGCGGCCGTCGACCTGTTCGAGACGGTTGTAGACCTCGACGATGTCGTTCTCGGCCGCGAACTCGCGGAAGTCGAGCACGAAGTCGTAGCGCTCCGCGACCGCGACCAGGATCGAGCCGCGGCGGACCGGCGCCTCCAGCAGGTTGCCGTCGCTCGCGATCTGCACGAACGGGTCGCGGATCCAGCGGCCCTGCGTGCGGTTGTAGAGGAACAGCTGCTGGATGCGCGACGGGCCGCCGTTCACGATGCGGAAGCGGTACTTGCGGCGATCGACCTCGAAGTAAGGCGCGATCTTGCCGTTGACCGTCAGCTTGTCGGAGATGATGCCTTCGAGGTTGAACACGTCGAAGAACAGGTTGCCGTTCGCGTCGAACACCTTGTCCGCGAGCGCGAGGCACACGTCGTACTTGCCGCTGGGCAGCTGCAGACCGCGGCCGTCGGTCTCGTCGCCGGTGTCGACTTCGTCGAAGATCCGCATGAAGCCGAGCTGGCCCTTGTAGACGTTCGCGGTCGTGAAGTCCGGCCGGTGCGAGTGGTAGAACACCGTGCCGAGCGACTCGCGCGGATCGCCCCAGTTGCCCGCGCCGGCGGAGTCGTACAGCGCCTTGTACTTCGGGTGCGTGAGCGACGCGTAGTACGCGGCGTACTGCGGATCGGTGAAGCCCCGCGCGCGCCATCGTGTAGTGGTGGTCGCGGAAGCCGCCGACGTCGTAGAACCCCCATGGCCCGCCGTCGCTCTCGGACGCCGTGTGGAAGTTGTGCGCGTGGGTGATGACCTGCGGGATGCCGAAGTCGTGTCCGTCCGGCGGCAGGTAGTTCGGGATGCGCGTGAGGATCGGCTCGCCGTAGTTGCAGTCGATCGTGACGCCGGGGAACGTGCCGCCGTAGCCCCACACGGAGCCCATGGGCAGCTGCCGGTGCCAGGAGTGCGGCCCCTGGGTGACGGGCACGTTGTAGAACTTCTTCGCCGGAAAGCGGTTGTAGTACTGGTGCGCCGCCGGGTTCACCGGCCCGTGCCCGAGCGACTCGAGCTCCGCCTGTCCCGCCGGCGAGCGGCGCGATCGTCACCGGCAGCGGCAGCGGCTCGATGAACGGCGTGGTCGGCGGCCCGATCGGTACGTCTGCGCCGGCCGCGGGGCCGGTTCCGCCGAGCAGCGCCGCGCCGCTGCCGAGCACACCGAGTTTGATGATCTCGCGGCGCGAGAGCTGCGCGCGCGTCACTTCCCGTCGGAACTTCAGCGCCCAGTCGATCTGGCGCTCTCTCTTGGTCCGCATCCTTCCCCCTTGCGTCGCGTGCAGCCCGCGTGCGATCGCACGCCGTGTAACTGCACGTCCGTACGAGAAACGTTCGCCCTTCGCGCCGATGTCCGCCATCGCTGGCGGTTCGAGCGTCTCCATCCCCTGCGTCGCGCCGTGTTCGATGCGACGTGAGGACGACTATCAATATCCGTGCCAGCGATCGCGATCTCGCGCCGCGAGATGCACTTAGCTGTGACGCGGTTCCGGCGTCTCCATCAGGATTCGTTCGCATGTAAAGAATCCCGGCACGGATGCGTGCGCATCGCTCGATGCGTAAGCACACATTCGATTCGCGCGCGCGTGCGCGCGCGTGCGCGCTCGCGCGCGCGGGAATCTCATGCGCGCGGACGAGCCGGACGCGCGCGAACGGAACTCGCGCGGCGCGAGTGCCGACTCGCTCGCTCGGGGCAAGCGTCGACTCGCTCGCTCGGGGCAAGCGTCGACTCGCTCGCGCGGGGCGAGCGCCGGCCTGCGATCCCGCTCGAGTCCGCCTCGAGTCGGATGCAGTGCGCGGCACGCGCGGCGCTTCGCATGGGCGTCGAAGTCGCTTACACCCGTGGAACGCGATTGAACATAGCGTCGTTTTACATAGCGCGAAGCGCGCGCCGATCCCTCTGTTCCGCTTGAGACTCGTTCGCGATGGCATGCGCGTTGCAAATCTCGAACGCAGCAAGCGCCGCACGTGCTGCGGACGCAGTTATGTGAAACAAAGGGGATGGCTCGTATGCGACTACTGCGAGATTTCACGCCTTTCCCGCTGGCGCGCACCGTGTTCATCGCGCTGGCGCTTGCGGCGGGCACGTCCGCGCCCGTGCACGCGGCACCCGTGCCGTTCATCGTCGACGACATCGTCGTCGAGTTCAGCTGGGACTCGTGGGTTCAGGACCAGATCGAGAACAACAGCGGTCCGTCGAGCGCGATGTACGAGGCGCTCTCGCCGATCGAGATCTTCCCCGACGGGTCGTTCACGACCGGCGGCGACTGGTCGACCAGTTCCCCTCGTTCGGTCTCCAGGCCACGCTCGATCCGGTCGCGCTCGGGAACTTCTGCCTCGGGCAGCGCATCGACGGCGTGTGCCTCGACGCACTCGATGCGAGCATCCCCGGCCAGACGCTGGCCGGCTGGGACGGCGCGACGGCGTTCGCGCCGCTCTCGTTCAGCTTCGAGATCACGAATCCGCTCGGCGGCCTGGGTAGCTTCGTGAACCCCGCTGCTGACCCTCGACTTCTCGGTGATCTTCGACGGCACTTTCGATCGCGTCGAGATCCCGACCTGGACGTTCTCGCTCGATCCCTTCATCGGCGCGAATGCGTTCGGTCCCGGAGACTCGCTCCTCGCGGTGTTCTACCTGTTCGACGACCAGTCCGGCTGCGTGGCCGACGGCTCGAACTGCTCGTTCCTCGGGAACACCGACGGCTCCGGCGATGGCATGTGGCTGTCCGCGGCCGTGCCGGACCGCGTGATCGACACGATCGGTACCGGCGGCGGCGGCAACCCCGTGCCGGAGCCCGGGCCGCTCGGTCTGCTGCTGGCCGCGCTCGGTGCGATGGTGCTGATCGCGCGTCGGCGCCGGAGTGCGATCGCTTAAGGTCGGCGCTCGTCGCGACGTCGACGGCACCGCACACATGCAGGCAGCTCCGCGCATTAGCTGGTGGCGAGCGGCCGGCGGAGCGATCCTGCTCGCAGCGCTGATCGCGGTCGCCGCACGCTGGCACGCGCCGCGTTCGGCGGACCGCGACGTCGCGACGAACGGCGACGCGGGCACGGTCCAGCAGCTGCTGGTCACGCTCGCCGACGAGCAGTCGGTGGACGAGGCGGCCGTCGACGCCTGGTCGAGCGCCGTCGGCGTGCCGTTCGACGGCGCGGTGCACGTGTGGGGCGCGCATCACGTCGTCCGGCTGCGTGCGCCGGTCGACGCGGCGCGCGCCGAGCAGATCGCGGCCCGCCTGAGGCAGGTCGCGGGCATCCTCGCGGCGGACGCCGATCGCCGCATCTGGCCGCAGGCGGTGCCGAACGATCCGCGGTTCGCGGAACAGTGGGAACCTCTACGAGGCCGCCGGCGGCATCAACGCGCCGGACGCATGGGACGTGACGACGGGCGCCGCCGACGTCGTCGTCCGCGGTCCTCGATACCGGCATCCGGCCGGCACACCCGGATCTCGCGGGTCGCCTGCTCGCCGGGCGCGACTTCGTCAGCAGCACGACGTTCTCGAACGACGGCGACGGCCGCGACGCGGATCCGACCGACCCGGGTAACTTCAGCGTGGCGGGCGAGTGCGGCGCATCGTCTGCGGCGCGAGTGAGCACGTGGCACGGCACGCACGTCGCCGGCATCATCGGCGCGGCCACCGACAACGGCACGGGCGTCCGCGGGCATCGCGTGGCAGGCGCGCATCCTTCCGGTTCGCACGAGCGGCAAGTGCGGCGGCGTCGTCTCGGACCTGATCGAGGCGATCCGCTGGTCGGCGGGACTCACGGTAGTCGGGTCGCCCACGAACCCGAATCCGGCGAAGGTCATCAACATGAGCCTGAGCTCGCCGGCGCGTGCCCGGTGCAGCTGCAGGCGGCGATCAACGCGGCGCGCGCGGCCGGCGCCGTGCTCGTCACGGGCGCTGGGCAACGAGGGTGCCGATGCCTCGTCCGCGAGCCCCGCGAACTGCACCGGCGTGATCACCGTCGGCGCAACGACGCGCGCGGGCGACCGTGCGCCGTACAGCTCGTTCGGCACGCGCGTCGACGTGTCCGCGCCGGGCGGCTACTCGTCCGCGGCGGATTCGATCCTCTCGACGTGGAACGACGGCACGGCGACGCCGGGCAACGAGACCTACGGCGCGCTGCAGGGCACGAGCTTCGCCTCGGCGCAGGTGGCCGGCGTCGCGGCGCTCGTCCGTTCCGCGAACTCGCGCATCGATGCGGCGAAGGTCGCGTCCGTGATCGCCGCGAGCGCGCGTGCGTTCCCGGGCGGTTCCGACTGCTCGACGTCGACCTGCGGCCGCGGCATCGTCGACGCGACGGCGGCCGTGCGTGCGGTGGTGACGCCGCCCGTCGTCAGCGCGGGCGCCGATCGCGTCGTCGACGTCGGCGCCGGCGTCAGCCTCGAGGGCAGTGCGACGGACGACGGCAGCGTCGTGAGCCTCGCGTGGGAACAGACCGGCGGCCCGGCGGTCGCGCTCACCGGAGCGACGACGGCATCGCCGACGTTCACCGCGCCTGCCGAGTCCGCCACGCTCGTGTTCCGCCTCACCGCGACCGACGACGTGACGCTCACCGCCGCGGACTCCGTGACGATCTCCGTCGTGCGGCCGAACCGACCGCCGTCGCCCACCTCCCCGCCGCTCGTCACGGACGAGGACACCGCGGGCAGCGTTCAGGTCGCGGCGAACGAGCCGGACGGCGACGCGGTCACGTACTCGATCGCGGGCGCGCCGTCCTCGGGTACGGCCAGCGTCGACGCCACCGGGCGGGTGTCCTACGTTCCGCCGGCCGACTACTTCGGCACGACGTCCCTGGTCGTCGAGGTGAGCGACGCGGCGGGGGCCGCCGCGCAGCTCTCGATTCCGATCACCGTGCGCCCCGTGAACGACGCGCCGACCGCGTCGAGCGTCGCCGCCACGCTGGCCGAGGACGGCACGATCGTGATCGCGCTCGCCGGCGCGGACGTCGACGGCGACGCGCTCACGTACGCGATCGCGACGGGTCCGGCTCGCGGCACGGCGACGATTGTCGATGCGAGCGCGGGCACGGTGCGCTACGTGCCCGCCGCGGACGCGTCGGGGCCGGACCAGTTCACGTACGTGGCGCGCGACGCATCCGCCACGTCGGCACCGGCGCGCGTCGCGATCACCGTGACCCCCGTGAACGACGTTCCCGTCGCGCTCGCGCGCACGCTGTCTGCAACCGAGGACCAGACCGCGACCGCGTCGCTCGCCGCGACCGATGCGGACGGCGACGCGCTGACGTTCGCGATCGCGACGCCGCCCACGAAGGGCACGGTCACGATCACCGACGCCGCGACCGGCGCGTACCGGTACGTGCCGTCGCGGGACGCGAACGGCGCGGACTCGTTCACGTTCGTCGCCCGCGACGCCGTCGCCACGTCCGCGCCGGCGACCGTCACGATCGACGTCGCGGCGGTGAACGATGCACCCGTCGCGACCGCCGGCACGCTCGCCGCGACCGAGGACGTCGCGGCCGACGGCGTGCTCGTGGCCACCGACGTCGACGGCGGCGCACTGGCGTTCCGCATCGTCACGCCGCCGACGCGCGGGACGGTCGTGCTGCTCGACGCGGCCACGGGCGCGTATCGCTACACGCCCGCGCCGAACGCGAACGGCGCGGACTCGTTCACGTTCGCGGCGCGCGATGCCGAGGTCGAGTCCGCGCCGGCGACGGTGTCGATCACGATCGCGGCGGTCGACGACCCGCCGGTCGCGCAGTCGTTCGAACTCGCCGGCGACGAGGACGCGCCGGTCGCCGACTCGCTGCGCGGTTCCGACGCCGACGGCGACACGCTCGCGTACTCGCTCGGCACGCTGCCGACGCGCGGACCGTCGTACTGCTGAATGCCGCGACCGGTGCGTTCCGGTACACGCCGAACGCGAACGCGTTCGGCCGCGATTCGTTCACGTACACGGTCGCGGCGGGCGGCGCCCGGTCCGCGCCGGCGACGGCGTCGATCACGATCGCCGCGGTGAACGATGCCCCGGTCGCGACCGCCGGGACCTACGAGGTAGACGAGGACGCGGTGCTCTCCGGCACGCTCGTCGCGACCGATGCGGACGGCGACGCGCTCGTGTTCGAGATCGCGACCGCACCGAGCTCGGCACTCTCACGATCCTCGACGCGGCGAGCGGCGCATTCCCGTACCAGCCGGCGGCGGACCGCAACGGCGCCGACACGTTCGTGTTCCGCGTGCGCGATCCGGCCGGTGCAGTCGCGACCGCGACCTCGCGCATCACGATCGCGCCCGTGAACGATGCGCCGCGCGCGACCGGTGGCACGCTCGCGGTCACCGAGGATCGCTCGGCGACGGGCACGCTGGCCGCGACGGACCCGGACGGCGACGCGCTCACGTACTCCGTGTCGCGCGCGCCCGCTCGCGGCAGCGTCGTGATCACGAATGCGGCGACCGGCGCCTACCGCTACGACCCCGCGCCCGACGCGAACGGCACGGACAGCTTCGAATTCGTCGCGCGCGATGCGACGCTCACGTCCGCGCCGGCGACCGTGGCCGTGACGATCACGGCGGTGAACGACACGCCGGTGGCCACCGCGGGCACGCTCGCGGTCACCGAAGACGTGGCGTCGACCGGCACGCTCGTCGCGACGGACGCGGATGGCGACGCGCTGACGTTCGCGATCGGCACGGCGCCGACGAGGGGCACGGTCACGATCCTCGATCGCGCGACGGGCGCGTACCGCTACGCGCCGAATCCGGATGCGAACGGCACGGACTCGTTCACGTTCACCGCGAGCGACGGCACGGCCGTGTCCGCGGTCGCGACCGTCGCAGTGACGATCGCGGCGGTGAACGACGCACCGCGCGCGACGGGCGGCACGCTGGCCGTCACGGAGGATCGCGCGGCGACGGGGACGCTCGTCGGGACGGACCCGGATGGCGACGCGCTCGTGTACTCGGTGTCCCGCGCGCCGGCGCGCGGCACCGTCGTGATCACGAACGCGGCGACGGGTGCCTACCGCTACGACCCCGCGCCGGACGCGAACGGCACGGACAGCTTCGAGTTCGTCGTGCGCGATGCGACGCTCGCGTCCGCGCCGGCGACCGTCTCGGTCACGATCGCCGCGGCGAACGACCCGCCGGTCGCGATCGCCGCGACGCTGGAGGTCACCGAGGACGTGGCGGCGACCGGGACGCTCTCCGGCCGGGACGTCGACGGCGACCCGCTCACGTATGCCGTCGGCACGCTCCCGACGAAGGGCACGCTCACGATCACGAACGCAGCGACCGCGCGTTCCGCTACGTACCCACTCCGGACGCGACCGGTGCGGACACGTTCACGTTCACGGTCGCCGACGCGGCCGGCGCTTCGGCGCCCGCGACGGTGACGGTCTCGATCCTGCCCCGTGAACGACCCGCCGGTCGCGCAGGCGCTCGCGCTCGACGCGACCGAGGATGTGGCGGTGGACGCGCAGCTGCCGGGCACCGACGCGGACGGCGACGCGCTCGAGTTCGTCGTCGCGACCGCGCCGGGCTCCGGCACCGTGACGATCACGAACGCCGCGACCGGCGCATTCCGCTACGTGCCGCGCCGGGACGTGAACGGTGCGGATTCGTTTACGTTCGTGGTGCGCGACGGCACGGCGACCTCGTCGCCGGCGACGGTCACGATCGCGATCGCGGCGGTGAACGATGCGCCGGTGGCCACCGCGGGCACGCTCGCGGTCACCGAAGACGTGGCGACCGCCGGCACGCTCGTCGCGACGGACGCCGACGGCGACGCGCTGACGTTCTCGATCGGCACGGCGCCGACGAGGGGCACGGTCACGATCCTCGATCGCGCGACGGGCGCGTAACGCTACGTGCCGAATCCGGGATGCGAACGGCACGGACTCGTTCACGTTCACCGCGAGCGACGGCACGGCCGTGTCAGCGGTCGCGGCCGTCGCAGTGACGATCGCGGCGGTGAACGACGCACCGCGGGCGACCGCCGGCACGCTGGCCGTCACGGAGGATCGCGTGGCCACGGGCACGCTCGTCGCGACGGATCCGGACGGCGACACGCTCGAGTTCTCCATCTCGCGCGCGCCGGTACGCGGCACGATCGTGATCACGAATGCGGCGACGGGCGCCTACCGCTACGAGCCGGCAGCGGACGTGAACGGCACCGACAGCTTCGAGTTCGTCGCGCGCGATGCGACGCTCGCGTCCGCGCCCGCGACCGTGTCGGTGACGATCGCTGCCGTGAACGACGCACCGGTCGCGACCGCGGGCACGCTCGCGGCGACCGAGGACGTCGCGGCCACCGGCACGCTCGCCGCGACGGATGCGGATGGCGACGCGCTGAGCTTCTCGGTCGCGACCGCGCCGACGAGGGGCACGGTCCACGATCCTCGATCGCGCGACCGGCGCCTACCGGTACGTGCCGAACCCGGACGCGAACGGCGCGGACTCGTTCACGTTCACCGCGTCCGACGGCACGGCCGCGTCCGCGCCCGCGACCGTCGCGGTCGCGATCGCGGCCGTGAACGACGCGCCGCGCGCGAGCGGCGGCACGCTCGCGGTGACCGAGGATCGTGCGGCCACGGGAACGCTGGCCGCGACGGATCCGGACGGCGACGCACTCGAGTACTCCATCTCGCGCGCCCCGGCGCGCGGCACGATCGTGATCACGAACGCGGCCACCGGCGCCTACCGCTACGACCCCACGCCCGGCGTGAACGGGACGGACAGCTTCGATTCGTTGCGCGCGACGCGACGCTGGCGTCCGCGCCGGCGACCGTTCGGTGACGATCGCCCCGGTGAACGATGCGCCGGTCGCGGCGGCCGGCGCGCTTGCGGTCACCGAAGACATCGGCGGCCACCGGCACGCTCGTCGCGACGGACGCGGACGGCGACGCGATCAGCTTCTCGATCGCGATTGCGCCGACGAAAGGCACGGTGACGATCCTCGATCGCGGCGACCGGTGCGTACCGGTACGTGCCGAGCCCCGACGCGAACGGCGCGGACTCGTTCACGTTCACGGCGAGCGACGGTACGGCCGCCTCGGCGCCGGCGACGGTCGCGGTCACGATCGCGGCCGTGAACGACGCGCCGCTCGCGACCGGCGGCACGCTCGCGGTCACCGAGGATCGCTCGGCGACGGGCACGCTCGTTGCGACGGACCCGGACGGCGACGCGCTCACGTACTCCGTGTCGCGCGCGCCCGCTCGCGGCAGCGTCGTGATCACGAATGCGGCGACCGGTGCGTACCGCTACGACCCCGCGCCCGACGCGAACGGCACGGACAGCTTCGAATTCGTCGCGCGCGATGCGACGCTCACGTCCGCGCCGGCAACGGTATCGGTGACGATCGCGGCGGTGAACGATGCGCCGGTCGCGACCGCGGGCACGCTCGCGGTCACCGAAGACGTGGCGACCGCCGGCACGCTCGTCGCGACGGACGCCGACGGCGACGCGCTGACGTTCTCGATCGGCACGGCGCCGACGAGGGGCACGGTCACGATCCTCGATCGCGCGACGGGCGCGTACCGCTACGTGCCGAATCCGGATGCGAACGGCACGGACTCGTTCACGTTCACCGCGAGCGACGGCACGGCCGTGTCAGCGGTCGCGGCCGTCGCAGTGACGATCGCGGCGGTGAACGACGCACCGCGGGCGACCGCCGGCACGCTGGCCGTCACGGAGGATCGCGTGGCCACGGGCACGCTCGTCGCGACGGATCCGGACGGCGACACGCTCGAGTTCTCCATCTCGCGCGCGCCGGTACGCGGCACGATCGTGATCACGAATGCGGCGACGGGCGCCTACCGCTACGAGCCGGCAGCGGACGTGAACGGCACCGACAGCTTCGAGTTCGTCGCGCGCGATGCGACGCTCGCGTCGCGCCCGCGACCGTGTCGGTGACGATCGCTGCCGTGAACGACGCACCGGTCGCGACCGCGGGCACGCTCGCGGCGACCGAGGACGTCGCGGCCACCGGCACGCTCGGCCGCGACGGATGCGGATGGCGACGCGCTGAGCTTCTCGGTCGCGACCGCGCCGACGAGGGGCACGGTCACGATCCTCGATCGCGCGACCGGCGCCTACCGGTACGTGCCGAACCGGACGCGAACGGCGCGGACTCGTTCACGTTCACCGCGTCCGACGGCACGGCCGCGTCCGCGCCCGCGACCGTCGCGGTCGCGATCGCGGCCGTGAACGACGCGCCCGACGCGCAGGCGCTCGTGCTCGCGGTGACCGAGGACCAGGCGGCGAGCGGCACGCTGCGCGGCAGCGACGCGGACGGACGCGCTCGAATACGTACTGGTCGGCGCGCCCACGAAGGGCCGCGTGCAGCTGCTGGATGCCGCGACCGGTCGCTTCAGCTACGTACCGAACGCGAATGCGACGGGTGCGGACGCGTTCACGTACACCGTGCGCGACGGCACGGCGGCCGCGCCGGGCGGCGACGGTGTCGATCACGATCGCCGCGGTGAACGACGTGCCGGTCGCCGAGGCCGGTGCGTTCACGGTGGCGGAGGATGCGACCTTCGAAGGGACGCTGCGCGCCCGCGACGCGGACGGCGACGCGTTGACGTACGCGATCGCGACCGCGCCCGCGAAGGGCACCCTGACGCTCGTGGACGCCGCCGCCGGAACGTTCCGCTACGTGCCGCGTGCGAACGCGACCGGCACGGATGCATTCTCGTTCGTCGCGAGCGACGGTACCGCCACGTCCGCTGCGGCGACGATCACGGTGACGATCGGCTCGACGAACGACCCGCCGGTCGCGGTCGGCGGCACGCTCGCCGCGGTCGAGGACACGACGGCGACGGGCCGCCTCACGGGCACGGATTCCGACGCCGATGCGCTCGTGTACGAGATCGCGACGCCGCCGGGTCTCGGCACCGTCACGCTCGTCGACGCGGCTGCGGGCACGTATCGCTACCAGCCGAATCCGGACGCGAACGGCGCCGACTCGTTCACGTTCGTCGTGCGCGACGCCGTGTCCGTCTCGGCGCCGGCGCGTGTCGAGATCGCGGTCGCGGCGGTGAACGAACGCGCCCACGGCCGCGGGCCGGTCGCTCGCCACCGACGAGGACGTCACCGCCACGTTCGATCTCGCGGGCGCGGACGTCGACGGCGACGTGCTCGAGTACTCGATCGTCACGCCGCCGTCGCGCGGCAAGGTGACCGCGGTGGCCGGCGTGCCCGGGCGCTTCCGCTATGCGCCGGACGCGGACGCGAACGGCGCGGATGCGTTCACGTACCGCGTCAGCGACGGCACGGCCGAGTCCGCGACGGCGACCGTCGCGATCGACGTGCGCGCGGTCAACGATCCGCCGCGTCTGGCGAATGCCGCGTTCTTCGTCGACGAGGACGTCGCGTCGACGATCACGCTGTCCGCGACGACCCCGACGGCGAGGCGCTGCAGTTCTCCGTGCAGGAGGCGCCGACGCGCGGCACGATCACCGTCCGCGACGCGGCCCAGGGCGTCTTCCTCTACACGCCGCCGCGCGACGGCGCCGGCGCGGATCGGTACATCGCGCGCGTCGCGGACGCGGCCGGCGCCACCGCCGTCGCCGAGATCACGGTCACGATCCGCCCGGCGAACGACGCGCCGGTCGCGACGAATCTCGCCGCTCAGCTCGCCGAGGACTCGACGCTGACGCTGCGTCTCGCGGCCCAGGACCCGGACGGCGATGCACTCGTGTTCGCACTCGCCTCCGCTCCGCGGCACGGCCAGGTGCAGCTGCTCGACGCTGCGACCGGCGAGATCCGCTACGTCCCCGCGCCGAACTTCAACGGCACCGACTCGATCACGTTCGTGGCCCGCGATGGCAGCCAGGCGTCCGCGCCGGCGACCGTGACGTTCGAAGTGCGTCCGGTCGACGATCCGCCCGTGTTCGGCTCGTTCGGGCTCGCGACCGTGGAAGGCACTGCCGTGGGGCAGCGGCTGCCGGCGACGGACTCGGACGGAGAGCCGCTCGTGTGGCGCGTCGTGCGCGGTCCGGTGCGCGGCAGCGTCACGCTGAACGGCGTCGAGCTCGCCTACGCGCCCGCCGGCCACGCAAACGGGCCCGACGAGTTCGTGCTCCGCGCGAGCGACGGGCGTACCGAGTCTCCCGACGTCGTCGTGAGCGTGGTGGTCGCGCCGGTCAACGACCCGCCGCTGGCGCTCGCCGGAACGCTGAACACGCGTGAAGGCGCGGCGGCGTCCGGCTCGCTGCTCGGCAGCGATCCCGACGGCGACGCGCTGCGGTTCCTGATCGTGCGCGCGCCGGACAACGGTCGCGTCGACATCGTCGACGAGTCCACGGGCGCCTATCGCTACGTGCCGAACGCGGGCTTCTCGGGGCGCGACACGTTCGACTTCGCGGCCTTCGACGGCCTCGCGCAGTCGGCACGCGCGACCGTCACGGTCACGGTCGAGGCAGTGACGCCGGCGCCCCCGGTCACGCCGCCACCACCCGCGCCAGCGCAGAACTCCGGGGGCGGTGGAGGATCGTTCGGCTGGCCTGCCGCGCTCGCGCTGCTGTGCCTCGCGCTCGCACGCATGGCCCGTCGGCGCCGTCCGATCGCCGGCGCGTGACCGCGCGGCATCCGCGCATCACCGCGCAGGCGTCGCCTGCCCCGGAAAACTCGCGAACAGCTGCCTGACCACGTCGCGGATCGCGGGCTCCGGGTTGCGCATCGCCTTCTTCGTGAGCCGCCCTTCCGCCACGCCTTCCCACACGAGCTGCTTCCGCTTCGCATCGACCACGTCGACGTTCGCGGTGCCGACCTTGTAGCGCACGGTCGAGACGTCTTCGCGATACAGCGGGAACCCGCCGTAGAGCCCGTACCGATAGTGGTAGTAGCCGACGCCGATCGTCGGTGTGGTGGTCGAACGCACGTCCGTCTTCTCGGTGGCGTTCGCGTTGAAGTTCACGAGCAGGTCGCCGCCGGAGTCCACGCGCCGGTAGCCGCGCGCGTCCAGTTCCGCGTCGATCGCGCTCTTGAAGTACTGCGTCGTCAGTGTGGAGTAACCGGCCCGGTCGGTCGCGAGCGGCCGTCGCGTACTCGTAGGTGCGGTAAGTGGCGAAGTCGGCGGTGCGGTCGTAGTCGGTGCGGAGCGTCGCGCGCGGCCCGCTCGCGCAGCCGGCGAGCGCGAGCGCCAGGCACGCGAGTGCCGCCGGCACGCGGCGCAGCGCAGTGAGCGAGCCGTCGTCGACGCGGTTGCCTCGGCGGCCCGCCGTCTGCATTCGGAACCGCAGGGTGTCGTCCATCGGTCGCTCCTCGGGCTGCGGATGCAGTGAGGATGCGGCCGGGAAGCCGCGATGCAAGGCGGTGGGCGTTGCGGCATTCGCCGATTGCGCACCGACGACCCGCGGAGGTTCCGGACGCGGGCTCCGAAAAAGCGAAGCCCCGCGCAGTGGCGGGGCTTCGGATCGATCGCGGCGCGAGGCGCCGCGCGGGCCCGGACTCAGTCCTTCGAGCGACGGCGCGCGAAGACGCCGACGCCCAGGAGGCCGAGGCCGAGCAGCGCGAGCGACGCCGGCTCCGGCACCGACGCGGTGTTGCCCGAGAGGCTGACCGAGTGGATGTTGAAGTCGTTCACGAAGCCCCGCTCGTTCGTCGCGCGGATCACGATGTCCGCGAGCAGGCTCTGGTTGAACGCGGCGACGAAGCCGCTCGGAAGCCCGAGCGACACCGACAGGTAGGGATCACGCGACGTGCCGTTCCAGTCGAACTCGTACACCCTCGAGTAAGTGTTCTCGGTGTTGAAGAAGTCGCGCGCGAAGACGCTGATCCTCGTCGTTTCCCAGGTGCGGTCCGTGCTCGAGAGGTTGAACCCCAGCGTCATCGACGTGAACGTCGTACCGAGGTCCACGACCGCGTCCTCGACGAGGCTCAGGTTCGAGTTCGTGAGCGTGGTGTCGAAGGGGGACGCCGGCAGCCAGAAGTCGAACTTGAAGTTGTACGACTGGCCCTCGGACACGCCCTGCACCGGCGGCGCCGAGTAGGTTTCCGTGATGATGGCGGCATTGGCCTGCGACCCGAGGCCCACGGCCAGCACCGCCGCGAACAGGATCTTCTTGAACTGGGTCATCGCATTCGTCCCCTGAAATGTCTGGAGGCTCCCGAAGAGCTCGGCAGCAGAGAAGCAATGACCGTGCCAGTATGGTTTTTATTAATACAATCAATTATTTGAATTCTACGCGCGGCACGCCGGCCGCGCCCGTGTCAGATCGCCCGACACCCCCCCCATTTGGACATAACGCGGCGGAGCCGGTGGGCGCTGCCGCGACGGCCTCAGCCGCGGATCAGCTCCACGAGCTCGTAGTACGTCTGCATGTACCCGGCGACCTGCCCCTTGAGGAACAGGAACTCGCCGTCCGCCGTGCACCAGACGTCGTAGGGCGGATGCTCCTGCGGCAGCCCCGGGCTCGACACGAAGCGGAAGTGGAACGCGTCGAAGGTGCCGGCCTTCACCGTGCACTTCTCCTCGCCGACGTACTCGATGCCGACGCCGATCGAGAACAGCATCGGTCCCGTCGCGCCGCGGTGGTCCGGCGACGACAGCATGAACGGTGCGATGCCCTGGACGCCCGCGCCCTGCGAGCGATCGAAGAGCCGCAGGTGCCACGCGTCGCACGCGATCGCGTGGTTCTGGAAGGTGCGAAGCGGCTGCGCGACGTCCATGCGCTGCGTGACGCGTCCCTCGAGCCGCGTGTTCGTCTCGCACTCCGCGTACTGCGGATGGAATCGGAACCACCCGCTGCCCATGAAGCGGTCCGCGACGGTGATCCGCACGAAGCAGTCCGTCGGCATCCACTGCGCGTCGAGCGAGTACGTGATGTCGCGCATCACGCTCGGGCGATCGTCGATCTCGCAGTGGGCGATGCACGTGCGGCTGCCGTCGCCGTGCACGTTGATCATGAAGTACTCGCGGCCGCGTTCCTGCAGCCAGCGGTCGGGCTTGTGCGAGAGGTACGCGATCGTGCCGCGTACGGACCGGTGATCGCGCTGGAGGATGCTCTGGCCGCTCGGGGCCGCCGCGGGCGTGGACATGGGTGCTCCGACGTGGATGCGTCGCGCGGCGCAGTATGCCGCGAGTGCGCGGCCGCGCGCCGCGCCGCCGCGCGAGGCGTCCGCGACCCGGACGACGACCGCTGCGCGCCCGGCGACGGTCCCGCGCTCCGGCCCGCAACGGCGTCCCCGCACCGCCCGGAGGTGGCGTGCGCCGCACCGCGCGGCGGCTCGCGGTGCGCGCTACCATCCGCGCCGCGACCGAGGCGCGGTCGCCGCATGGAGGCTTCACATGACGACATCGACGATCCGCGTCCTCTGTCTGCTGTTCGCGCTTCTTCCAGCCACCGCCGGTGCCGCGGTGTCGATCCAGGCGCCGCCGGGCGTCGCGATGGGCGCGCCGCTCGAGTTCACGGTCGCGGGCAGCAGGAACCCGCGCGACTTCGCGACGATCGTCGCGAAGGGCGCCGCCGCCGGCAGCTTCGGCGACTACGTGTATCTCGACGAGCCCGGCAAGCGACGGCTGATCGCGCCGGCGACGGCCGGCGAGTACGAGCTGCGCGTGCTCGGCGCGGACGCGCCGTATCCGACGCTCGCGGCCGTGCCGCTGCGCGTGCAGCCGGTGGGCGCGGCGCTCGAGGCCCCCGCGCAGGTCGAGGCGGGTGCCACGTTCACGGTGAAGTGGCAGGGCCCGAACAACGAACGCGACTACGTCGCGATCGGCGACGACACGCAGCCGTACATCACGTACGAGTACACGCGGAACGCGAACCCCGTGCGCCTGGAGGCGCCGGACGCGGCCGGCACGTACGAACTCCGCTACATCCTCGGTGACGGCGACGCGGTGATCGCGCGGCGTCGCATCGTCGTCGGCCCCGTGTCCGCGACCGTGAGCGGGCCCGCCCAGGTCGCGGCGGGCGCGACGTTCGAGGTCGCGTGGACGGGACCGAACAACGATCGCGACTTCGTCACGCTCGTGAAGGTGGGCACGCCGGAGAAGCAGTACGGCCCGTACGAGTACACCGCGAAGGGGCCGAAGCTGAAGCTGCGCGCGCCGGACGAGCCGGGCGCCTACGAGCTGCGCTACGGGACCGGCCAGACGTACCTGACGCTGGCGCGCGCG
Organism: Ottelia alismoides; assembly: GCA_037367405.1. Lineage (NCBI taxonomy): Eukaryota > Viridiplantae > Streptophyta > Magnoliopsida > Alismatales > Hydrocharitaceae > Ottelia > Ottelia alismoides. Next base: position 107,360 of record JAZKJV010002354.1, on the reverse strand, counting down.
CCGATCCGCGTGGGCGCGGTCGCCGGCAGCGTGCAGGGACCCGCACAGGCGACGGCGGGCTCGCCGGTCGACATCCGGTGGACCGGCCCCGCCAACCGCGACGACTACGTGTCGATCGTGAAGACCGGCGCGCCGGCGACGGATGCGGGCGAGTACGCGTACGTCGCGAGCGGCAACCCGGCGCGCATCGTCGCGCCGCTCGTGCCCGGCGACTACGAGATCCGCTATTCGCTCGGGCAGTCCTTTGCGACGCTCGCGCGTGCGCCGATCAGGATCGTGCCGGGCGCACAGGAGCCCGGCTTCGTCGCGATGGCGGCAGTGAGCGCGAAGCCCGGCGACCGCGCGGTCGAAGTGATCCTCGATGCCTCCGGCAGCATGCTGCAGAAACTCGGCGGCAAGCAGCGCATCGAGATCGCGCGCAACACGCTTACGAAGCTCGCGACCGCAACGCTGCCCGCCGGCGCGCCGTTCGCGCTGCGCGTGTTCGGGCGCGAGGTGGACTCGTGTCGCACCGATCTGGTGGTGCCGCTCGCGCCGCTGAACCCCGCGGCCGTCGCGAAGACCGTCGGTACGCTCGCGGCGAAGAACGAGGCGCGCACCGCGATCGGCGCTTCGCTCGAACAGTCGATCGCGGACCTGCGCGCGGCGCGCGGCGAGCGCGTGGTCGTCGTGATCACGGACGGGGAGGAGACCTGCGCCGGCGATCCACCCGCGGCGGTGCGGAAGCTCGTCGCGGCCGCGCCGCGGACCGTCGTGCACTTCGTCGGCTTCGCGATCGACGATGCGAAGACCGCGGCCGCGTTCAGGCAGTGGGCGGCGCTCGGAAACGGCAGCTACTTCGATGCGCGCGACGGGGTCGCGCTCGACGCTGCGCTCGCGCAGGCGATGCAGCCGGGGTTCGAAGTCGTGGACGCCGCGGGCAAGGTCGTCGCGCGCGGCCGCGCGGGCGGCGATCCCGTGCGTGTGATGCCCGGCAGCTACACGGTGCGGCTCGTCGGCGCGGCAGGCGCGCCGCGGGCGGTGGTCGTGAAGTCGAAGGAGACGGTGCAGCTCTGACGCCGCGCCGAGGTGCGGCCGCGGCGCGCGCAATCCCTGTGCGCGCCGCCGCCGCTACGGAGCGCGGGGCCGTGACGCCCGCGCGCTCCGCATTCTTCACCGGAAGCGCCAGCGCAGCCCGGCGCCGAGCACGCGCAGGTCGTTCCGCGATCCGGTCCAGTACTGGTCCCAGCTCGCGGTCGCGTCCATGCGCTCGCCGAGACGCACGACGAGCGTCAGTCCCGCGGTCGCGTCCACGCCGTCGTCGTCGCGCGCGGCAGGCGCGCCGCCGGCGTCCGCGCGACGCTCCGATTCCCAGCGCACGAGGCCGCGCGCGGCACGAGCGCGAAGCGCGTGCCGAGCGGGAACTCGAAGCCCGCAGTCAGCGTCACTCCGGTGCCGCCGGCGCCGAGCACGTCCGCGAGATCCGACGCAAAGGCCGCGGGGTTCGCCGTGACCGCACGCGCGCGCACGTCGTACTCGCCGAGATCGATCCAGCCGAGGCGCAGCTGCAGGCCGTTCGACCAGCGGTAGCCGCCGTGCACGTTCCAGCCGGTGCGTTCGCGGTCGGCGTCCACGGTCGCGGCGTACCCGCGCGCCGCGAGCGCGGACGCGATGTCGCCCGCGTCGAGCGTGGACTCCACGCGCGCGACGTCCGCGCCGACGAACCAGCCCCGGCTCGGCCGCCCGTGCGGCGGCCGGCACGGCCGCCAGCGCCAGCGGCGCGAGTGCGAGCACGCACGAAGCGAGTGAAGGCACCGACCGCCCCGACGCAGGCGCGAACTGCGCGGGTGCGGACGCGCAGCATCCCGACATCCGCGCGCGCTTGCGCAGATGCCGCAGCAGCACGAGCGGCAGCAGCGCGAGCAACGCCAGACCGCCGAATGCACCGCCGCCGCCGTAGGAGCCGCTCGCGCCCGTCGGTGTCAGCGCAGGCGGTGCCGCATCGTCGTCCACGATCGTGACCGTCGTCGTCGCCGGCGTGCCGAGCGTTGCGCCGCCGCTCGCGTTCGAGAGCGTGAGCGTCAGCGTCTCGTCGGGCTCGTCCGTCGCGTCGTTCGCGATCGCGACGACGATCGTCTTCGCCGCACCGTCGCCCGCCGCCCAGCTCACGGTCTGCTGCACGGCCGTGTAGTCCGTGCCGGAGGCGGCGGATCCGCCACCGCTCGCGACGCTCACGCTGATGGCGCCGTCAGTGCCGGCGTTGCGCGTCAGGGTCACGGTGACGGATCCGCCATTCTCGGCGACGCTGTACGTGGACGCGGAGAACTGCACCGTGCCGGGCTGCACGGGCGGCGGTGTCGCGACGCCGGTGCCGCCGAGCGTGACGCTCGCGGGGCTCCCCGCGGCGTTCGACGGGATCGACAGCGCTGCGCTGCGCGGGCCTGCCGCCGCCGGCGTGAACGTCACCGCGATCGTGCAGGTGCCGCCTGCGGCGATCGACTGGCCCGAGCACGTATCGTTCGCAACCGCGTAGTCCGCGGCCTCGCCGCCGCTCTTCGCGAGCGTGCCGATCGCGAGCGCCGCGTTGCCGCCGTTCGTGATCGTCACGGTCTGCGCGGCGCTCGTCGTGCCGACGTCGCGACTGCCGAACTGCAGCGACGTCGCGCTCAGCGACAGGGTCGGGTTCGCGGCGACATCGTCGTCGACGATCGTGACCGCCACGCTCGTCGGCGCGGCGATCGTCACGCCGCCGGTCGGCGTCGAGAGCGCAGCGACGAAGGCCTCGGCGCCTTCGACGTCCGTGTCCTGCAGGATCGGCACGCTGCACGTCTTCGCCTCGCGTCGCCGTCCGCCCACGACAGCACGATGCTCGTCGCACCGAAGTCGAGGCCGACGGCCGCCGCGCCGCCGCCGTTCGCAGTGCACGCGACGGACACCGCGCCGCTCGTGCCGCCGGTGCGCGTGACCGACAGCGCGATGCTGCCCGCGCCTTCACCGACGCTCGCGGTCGACACCGCGAACGCGACCGTGCCCGGCTGCACGCTCGAATCCGGCGTGGTCGCGAGCTTCATCACGAAGCCTTCGTCATCGGTGTCCGCGCCGGGCTTCGTGCCCTGCGGCGCGCCGGGCGTCGTCGGCAGCGTCTCGGAGTCCGTCACGCCGACGAACCACGCGTTGTTCTGCCCGTCGATCGCCAGATCGGTGACGAAGTCCGTGTCGTCGCCGCCGAGGTAGCCCGCGTCGAGATACGCGGTGCCGGCCGCATTCAGCTCACGAAGTACTCGTCCTCGCCGCCCGGGAACGCGCGGCCGCCGCCGGCGAGCACGCCGTCGCTGCCGCCTCGTGTTCACGGTGACGTACGCGGCGCCCCCCGAATCGATCTCGAGGATGAACACGCCGTCGCTGCCGGAGGTGCCGACGTACGTGGAGTAGGCGAGCGCGCTGCCGTTCGCGTTCAGCTTCGCGACGAACGCCTCGTTCGTACCGTTGCGCGCGGTATCCGGTGCGCCGGGCGTGGTCGGGAAGTTCGTCGAGGTCGTGCTGCCGCCGACGTACAGCTGGCCCGACGCGTCGACGCGTGCGACGTTCGGCTGATCCGCGCCGGAGCCGCCGAGCAGCGTCGCCCAGACGAGCGCGCTGCCCCTGCGGGTTCAGCTTCGCGATCGCGGTGTCGTGGCGCCGCCGTTGTACGTGGTGGTCGAATGCGCCGCCCGGTCGTGGGGAAGTCCGTCGACGGCGTCTCCGCGACCGCGTACGCGTTGCCTGCCGCGTCCCACTGCGAGTGCGACGACGCTTTCGCTGCCCGAGCCGCCGAGCAGCGTGCTGTAGACGCGCGTGCCGGCGACGGTGTCGAAGCGCACCACGAAGCCGTCGGAGAGTCCAACGAGCGTCGAGTCGAACGCGCCGGGCGTCGTCGGATACGTCGACGATGCCGTCGCCCCGTACAGCCAGACGTTGCCGTTCGCGCCGAGCACGAGCGTGTCCGGCGTCCCGATGCCCTCGTACGTCTCGTCCGGAGTTCCCCCGTGATAGGTGGAGAACGCAAAGCTCGCGCCATCCGGGGCGATCTTCGTCACGAAGTAGTCCTGTCCACCGCCGGAGGCGGTCTGCGGCGCACCGGACGTGGTCGGGAAGTCCGCGGAGTTCGTCTGTCCGGCCAGATAGGCAGCGCCGTCGGGGCCCACCGCGAAGCCGAATGCGGCGAGCGGCTGCGCCTCGCCGCCGCTGCCGCCGACGTACGTCGAGTAGAGCAGTGCCGCACCCTGCGGATTCAGCTTCGCGACGAAGCCGTCGTCGCTGCCGCCCGGCGCCGCCTGCGCGGGCGGCCCCGCGGTCGGAAAGTTCGAGGACCGCGTGCGACCCGCGACGTACGCATTGCCGCCCGCGTCCACCGCTACTCGATACGCCTCGTCCACGCTCGAGCCGCCGAGGTAGGGGACGTACTCGAGCGCAGTGCCCTGCGGATTCAGCTTCGCGACGAACGCATCGTCGTTGCCGTTCGCACTCGCGTCGAAGCCGCTCGCGCCCGGGAGATTCGCGGACGCGGTCACGCCCGCGACGTACGCTGCGCCGTTCGCATCGATCGCGACGGAGCGGATCTCGTCCGCTGCCGTGCCCCCGAGATACGTCGCATACGTGAGCACGGGATCGATCACGAGTGCGCGACCGCGGTCGTAGTCGCCGAGTTCGAAAGCCGACGGTGATCGGGCCTGCTCCTTCGCGACGCACGTCGAAGCGCGCGTCGACCGGCGTGCGCGTGCCGTCGTCGGCGAACTGGTAGGCGACGGGCCGTCGCTGCCGCAGTTCGCCGCGCCCGAGCGCGAGGCGCAGGTCGCCGTTCGCGTCCACGTCGATCGCGCGCGCGCCGTCGAAGCGCAGGCGGATCTGCGCGGGATCGGCGCCGCGCGCGAGCTCGAAGTCGTACTGCGCATCGGGCCCGTTGCCGTACCACACGAGGTCCACGCCCGCGTACACGTTCGCGTAGCGCACGCGTGCGTAGTGGGGCACGTCACGGCGCCAGTGCGCCGGTCGCTGCCGATGAAGTAGTGGCTCACGCCGGGCAGCGTGCTCTCCGCGTGCGGCACGGCCGTGCGGCCGCCGACGAGTTCGACGTCGAGCGCGTGCGCTTCGCCGTCGTGGCGGACGTGTACGGTCTGCCGTGCAGCGCCGAGATCGAGCACGTAGCTGCCCGCGCGCGCGACGTAGCGTCCGTCGCCGGGCACCGGCTCGAAGTGGAGCGGCAGCCGGACGGCGGTGTCGGAGCGCGCAGCCCGTGCGAACTCCGCGACCGCGCGCCCCGCAGCGACTCCGGCGTCCGGCTCGCGCAGCGCGTCGTCCGGCGGTCGCCCGGGTGAACTGGAAGGCGAGAACGAGACGAAGGTCGCGGCCGCGACGGCCGCGGAGTGCAGCAGGGCGGCCTGCCGGTACGGATGGATGGCATGACGGCGCCCTCTGATGATGTGGGGCGAGGGTCGTCACCGCGCCGCAGCATCCCGTTGACGCTGCGCCGGTCACGCTCACCCCCGCTCAGAGGGGCATCGGAATCCGTGCGGAAAAGGGATCATGTCTGCGGCAGCACGCGCGCGCGGGCGCTGCACCCGGATCGGGGTCCCGGCGGGCGGCGTGCCGTGCGTCAGCGCTCCATCGCGCCGAAGAGGAACGCCCGCGCCTTGCGCCACTCGCGCTTCACGGTCGCCGGCGAGAGCTCCAGCACCTCGCCGACCTCCTCGTTCGTGAGGCCCGCGAAGTACCGGAGTTCGACGATGCGATGTGCCCGCGCGTCGATCGCGGCGAGCTGCCCGAGCGCCGCGTCCAGCTGCTCGAAGTCCGCGACGTCCGCAGCCAGCTCGGGATGATCGGCGGCGAGCGTCACGCGTTCGACACCGCCGCCGCGCTTCGCGGCGGCGCGCTCGCGCAGGTAGTCCACGACTACGTTCCGCATCACGCTCGCGGCGTACGCGAAGAACTCGCGCCGGTCCTGCACCGGCAGCTCCGCGTTCCGCGCGAGTCGGAGATAGGCCTCGTGCACGAGGCCCGGCGCATCGATCTGCGTGAGCGGTGCGGAACGCGACAGACGCGCGCGTGCCATGCGCGTGAGCTCGTCGTAGACGAGCGCGATCAGCTCGTCGCGCGACCGCGCGTTCCCGGCGCGCGCCTGCTGCAGCAGTACGGTGATCTCACCCACTGCGGTGGGGTCTCCATCGCCGGAGGGGATGCGGCGTCAGAATCCACGAACGCCGAACGGCGCGCCCTTCAGGAGCGAACCGCGGCTGCGCCGCGGTTCGCGGGTCCGGAGCGCCGGCAGGCGACTCCGGACAATTCGACTAAAAGGCGTTTATGCCGGTGAGCTCGCGACCGATCGTGAGCTGATGGACCGTCTCCGTCCCTCGTACGTGATCACGCTCTCGAGGTTCAGCGCGTGCCGGATCGGCACGTACTCCGCGCTGATACCCGCGCCGCCGAGCATGTCGCGCGCATCCCCGCGCCACTTCGATCGCCGCGCGGCAGTTGTGCCACTTCGCCATGCTCACGTGGCTCGGCGTCATCTGCCCGGAATCCTTCAGGCGTCCGAGCTGGAGCGACAGCAGCTGGCTCGTCGTGATCTTGCGGCTCATCTCCGCGAGGCGGATCTGGATCGCCTGGTTGGCGGCGAGCGGCCGCTTGAACAGCACGCGATCCTTCGTGTACTCGATCATCTGCTGCAGGCACGCCTGCGCGGCGCCGATCACGCCCCACGTGATGCCGTAGCGCGCCTGCGTGAGGCACGACAGCGGGCCCTTCAGGCCCACGACGCCCGGCAGCATCTGCGACTCCGGCACGACGACGTCCTGGAAGAACAGGCCGCTCGTGACGGACGCGCGCAGCGAGAACTTGTTCTCGATCTCCGGCGCCGAGAAGCCCTTCGTGCCCTTCTCGACGATGAAGCCGCGGATGCCGTCTTCGGTCATCGCCCAGCACACGCACAGATCGGCGATCGCGCCGTTCGTGATCCACATCTTCGAGCCGTTGATCACCCAGTCGGAGCCGCGCTTCTTCGCGTGCGTCTTCATGTTCGCGGGGTCCGAACCGCCGTGCGGCTCGGTCAGGCCGAAGCAGCCGATGAGTTCGCCCTTCGCCATGCGCGGCAGGTACTTCTGCTTCTGCTCCTCGCTGCCGAAGGCCCAGATCGGATACATGCAGAGCGAGGACTGCACGGACACGAACGAGCGGATGCCCGAATCGCCGCGCTCGAGTTCCTGGCAGATGAGCCCGTAGCTCACGCCGTTCATGCCGGCGCAGCCGTAGCCCTCGAGCGAGGAGCCGAGCAGGCCGAGGCCCGCGAGTTCGGGCACCAGTTCGCGCGGGAACGTGTGGTTCTCGAAATGGTGCCGGATGATCGGCAGCACCTTGTCGTCGACGAGCCGCGCGACGGAGTCCTGCACCATCCGCTCTTCGTCCGTCAGCTGGCCCCGGACCCCGTAGAGGTCCATCGGATCGAGCGGGGCGGGCTTCGTCGACTTGGGATTCGGAACGGCGGCCACGGGGTATCTCCTGCAGGGACGCGGGATTCTAGCGGAGGGGTGCCCCCGGGCGGGGGCCCGAGCGTCCGCCCCCCATAGCCGCGAGTCACGGCTGGCGGTCCAGGACCGCCGGGCCGCGCGCGGCCGACCCCGAGGCCGGGGCCGGCCGGCGCATGCCGGACGGGCGGATCAGCCGGCCGGAGCGGCCGCCGGCGCGGCGGGCGCGATGCCGAGCACGTTCACGAGCTCGTCCGCGCGGGCCTTCACGCCGGTCGCCTTCGTCACGGCTTCCTCGAGGTTGCCGGCGCTGAACGCGGTGGTGGCTTCGCCCCACAGCGTCTTCGCCTGCTCGAGACCGGACTTCGCGTTCGTCAGCACGTCCTTGGTCACGCCTTCGGGGAGCTTGCGCGCCTTCTCGAGCACGCCGAGCCGCGTCTCGATCTCGGTCACCTGCTGCGGCAGCGCAGCGGACAGCGAGGTCCACTGGCCGTTCAGCTTCTCCATGAACTCCTTCTTCTTCGCGGCCGCGGCGTCCGCGAGGCCCTTCGCCTGCGTGAGCAGCTCGGGCGCGCCGGTGATCACGGCCTTGTAGTCCTGCTTTTCGAACGCCGCCTTCAGCGCGGCGAGCTTGTCGTTCACGGCGCGCAGGTCGTCCGGAACGTACTTCGCCGCGTCGGCGCCGTTCGTCGCGAGCGTGCTCTCGACTTCGGCGAGCAACTTCTGCGCCGGTTCCATCTGGTTGGCGCAGCCCGCCAGCGCGAGCGTGGCGACGAGCGCCGTGAAGAAAGTGGTCCGCATCTGCAGCTTCATGGATGTGCCCCTCGGCAGGAGGTGAGTGTTGCGCGCCGGAGGGTACGCCACCGACTCCATCCGGACAATTCCGGCCGGACGAAGAGCGACGAATCCGGGCGGCGGCGGCTGCCGGCTCCCGGTCCGCGGGCGTCCGCGGCGCCGCGATCGGAGCGTTCAGACCGCGGTCGGGGCCGCTTCGTTCCGCGGGCGCGCGAGCAGCCGCGAGATCGACGCGGCCACGCGCGCGACGCCGACGCGCAGCTCGGGGACCGCGGTCATCTCCCAGTGCTGCGCCCGCCACAGCGGGCCGGCGTACCAGAGATCGTGCTGCGGGGTGCCGCTCGCATCGAGCAGGCGCCCGTCGGCGTCCGTGAGCACACCGAGCCCCAGCGGGTCGCGACGCGCCCCGCCGCGCTCGATGAGCGGCGGCCACGGCGCGTCGAGCGGTGCGCCGGCGCTCGGACCGGTGCAGTCGACGATGCGACCGACGTCGAAGCGCCGCGTGTCGCGGTGGCCGCGCAGCCGCACGTCGACGGCCAGGCCCCGTGCGCCGCGGTCGACGTGGACGATGCGGCCCGCATGCAGTTCGAGCCCGCCCGCCTGCCGCTCGTGCACGATCGCGTCGCCGACGTGCGCGGGGACGCGGTGCCGGTGAGTGTCCCAGTAGGCGCGCGCATGGCGCAGCAGGCGGCGGCGCTCCGGCAGGTCGAGCGCCGCCCACAGTTCCGGGAGTCGCGCGCGCACCGCCGCGACCGCGGCGCGCCAGTCGCGGCCGCGAGCTTCGAGCGCGCGCGCGTGCGCATGCAGTGCGCGCACGAGCCGCGATGCGCGCAGCCGCTCGCCCCCCGGGAGCAGCTCGGGCGGCAGGTCGCCGGGCTCGGGCGCGAACGGCGCGCCGCGTTCGGAGTGCGGCAGCAGGCCGCGGCGCGACACCGCGACGATCCGGCCGGCGTAGCCCGCACCGCGCAGTTCGACGACCTGGTCGACCATCGTGAGTCCCGCGCCGAGCAGCAGGACGGGTTCCGCGTCCACGGCGACCGCGCCGGGCTGCCACGCGGGCGCGTAGCGGCGCTCGTCGATCATCCACTGCGCGCACCAGTCCGGCGGTCGCGTGACGACGTTGCCCGTTGCGAGCAGCACGGCGTCCGCGAGCAGTTCGGTGGACTCGGCGCCGGTGTCCAGGATCACGTGCGCGCGTCCGAGCGCATCGCGCTGCACGTCGCGCACGTGGGCCGCGACCGGTTCGAAGCGTACGCGCCCGCCGCTCGCGGCAGCGGCCTCGCGTGCCGCGGCGTCGAGCCTCGCGGCGAGGTATTCGCCGAAGTCGCGGCGCCGCGCGAAGGTCGCTGCGTCCACGCCGGGATCGCGGGCGCGCAGGAAGTCCAGGAAGTCCGTGGGGTGCTCGTCGAACGCGCTCATGCGCGCCGCCGGCACGTTCAGGAGCAAGCGCTCGCTCACGGCGTCGTACGCGACGCCGCCGATGCCGTGCCCGGGACGTTCGACGAGCACGATCCGCGCGCTCGCGAACGAGCGATCGCGCAGCAGGCGGATCGCGGCGACGGTGCCCGTGAAGCCCGCGCCGACGATCACGACGAGCGGCGATCTGTCCATCGCGTGCATGATCCGGTACGCACCGCGTCGCTGCAATCGCGCCGGCCGCGCGCCTCGATTCCACGCAACCGCGGCCCGCGCTACCATGCCGGCCGTGCATCCGGTGCTCATCTCCTGCGGCGGCCTTCGATGCGAGTGAGCTACCACCCGGAATACCAGGTCGAACTGCCGGCCGCCCATCCGTTCCCGATGAGCAAGTACCCGCTGCTGCATGCGCGGCTGCTCGCGGACGGCACCGTGCGCGAGCACGAGGTGATGGTGCCGGACGAGGCGCCGCTCGCGTGGCTCGCCCGCGTGCACACGCCCGGGTATCTCGCGAAGCTCGAGAGCGGCGAGTTCACCGCGCAGGAGATCCGCCGGCTCGGCGTGCCCTGGTCCGCGCGACTGTGGCGTCGCTCGCGGCTCGCGGTGCACGGTACGTATCTCGCCGCGCGCGCCGCGCTCGAGCACGGCGTGGCCGGCAACCTCGCGGGCGGCACGCACCACGCGTTCGCGGATCACGGCGAGGGCTTCTGCGTGCTGAACGACGTCGCGATCGCGATCCGGCAGCTGCAGCGCGGGCCCGGCGCGGATGCCGCGATCGAGCGCGCGCTCGTCGTCGACCTCGACGTGCACCAGGGCAACGGCACCGCCGCGCTCTTCGAGCACGACGCGAGCGTGTACACGCTCTCGCTGCACGGCGCGAAGAACTATCCGCTGCAGAAGACGCGCTCCTCGCTCGACGTCGGGTTGCCGGACGGCATCGGCGACGACGACTACCTCGAGACGCTCGACGCCGCGCTCGCGCGGGCGTTCGCGGAGTTCGCGCCCGATCTCGTGTTCTATCTCGCGGGCGTGGACGTCGCGCGCGGCGACCGCTACGGCAAGCTCGCGCTCACGGACGACGGCGTGCGTCGCCGCGATCGCACGGTCGTGCACGCGGCGCGCTCGCGCGGGCTGCCGCTCGCGATCGTGCTCGGCGGCGGCTATGCGCCGACGAAGGAGCGCACCGCCGAGCTGCACTCGTTCGCGTTCCAGGAGGCCGCGGCGCATGCCGGCGGCCGCGCATCCACTTCCGGCGACGCCCGTGCGTCGTCGTTCGAGAGAGACGGCGCGCGCGCGCCGCAGACGCCATGAAGATCCCCGAGATCCTGCTCATCGAGACCGTCCACCAGCCCGGCAGCCTCGCGAGCGTGCTGCAGGTGATCGCGGAGGCCGGACTCACGATCGAGCACCTGAATGCGCTCCGTCGCGAACAGGGCCGCACGCTGTGGGAGATCACGCTCGAGATGGACGAGGCCGCGGATCGCAGCCTCTACCAGCGCATCGACGACCTGCCGAACGCGCAGTTCATGGGCAAGTCCGACCGCGTGTTCAACCGCCACCGCGGCGGCAAGATCCAGATGTCGCCGAGCCTGCCGATCAACACGCTGCAGGTGCTGCGCGATATCTACACGCCCGGCGTCGCGCGCGTATGCCTCGCGATCCAGGACGACCCCGCGAAGGCCTGGGACTACACCACGCTCGGCAACACGGTCGCGATCGTCACGAACGGCACCGCGATCCTCGGGCTCGGCGACATCGGGCCGCTCGCGGGGCTGCCCGTGATGGAAGGCAAGGCGGCGCTGTTCGCGGCGCTCGTCGGCATCAACGGCATTCCCATCCTGGTCGAGGAGAAGAACCCGAAGAAGGTCGTCGACATCGTGATGTCGATCGAGAAGTCGTTCGGCGCGATCCAGCTCGAGGACTTCGCCGCGCCGCACTGCTTCGAGATCGAGCGCACGCTGCGCGAGCGGCTGCGGAAGCCCGTGCTGCACGACGACCAGCACGGCACCGCGGTCGTCGCGCTCGCGGCGCTCCACAACGCCGCGCAGCGCGTGGGTCGGAAGCTCGAGGACAGCGTGATCGGGCAGATCGGACTCGGCGCCGCGGGGCTCGGCATCGTGCGACTGCTGCGTGCGCACGGCTGCGGTCGCGTGCTCGGTGCGGATCGCGCGCCGGACGCGCTCGACCGGCTCGAGGCGCTCGGCGGCGAGCGTTCGACGCTGCAGGGCATCATGGCCAGCTGCGACATCGTGATCGCGACGACGGGCGCGAAGGGGCTCATCAAGCCGGAGTGGGTGCGCAAGGGGCAGGTGATCCTCGCGCTGTCGAACCCCGATCCGGAGATCGAGCCGATCGTCGCGCTCGAACGCGGCGCCGCGTTCGCCGCGGACGGCAAGGGCATCAACAACGTGCTCGGGTTCCCGGGGCTCTTCAAGGGCGCGCTCGCGGCGCGCGCGACCGCGTTCACGGATCGCATGCTCATGGCGGCGGCGCACCGGATCGCGGAGCTCGCGCCGGGCACGGATCTCGTGCCGGATCCGCTCGATCCGAAGGTGCACGCGGCCGTGACGGCGGCCGTGCACGAGGCGGCGCTGGCGGGTTAGGCGGTGGTGCACACCGGTCGAGGACGTACGCGGATGAACGGAAGCTTCGCGCGCATCGGTGCGCGGGTCTCGGCTGCGCTCGCCACGGGAGCGGCGCTGTCGATCGTGGCGCCGCCGGCGGTCGCCGCGCCCGCGGAGGTCCGTCCGCCCGGTTCCGGCGAGTTCCTCGCGACGGTCGTCGTCGACGCAACACCGCTGCCCGGCGCGGGCATCGACCGCGCGGACGTGCCCGCGCCGGTGCAGACCGCGACCGCGGACGATCTCGAGCGCACCCGCGCGCTCGATCTCTCCGCGTTCATGAACCGCACGCTCGGCAGCGTGTACGTGAACGAGGTGCAGAACAATCCGCTGCAGCCGGACGTGAACTACCGCGGCTATACCGCCTCGCCGCTGCTCGGGACGCCGCAGGGACTCTCGGTCTACCTGGACGGCGTGCGCCTGAACCAGCCGTTCGGCGACGTCGTGAGCTGGGACCTGATCCCGCGCGAGGCGATCGCGACGCTCACGCTCATGCCGGGCTCGAATCCGCTGTTCGGCCTGAACACGCTGGGCGGCGCGCTCGCGCTCGCCACGAAGGACGGGATCGCCGCACCCGGCTACGCGGTCGAGCTCAATCACGGTTCCGAGCGGCGGCGCCGCGCGGCGGTCGAGGCCGGCGGCGATGCGTCGAACGGGCTGCACTGGTACGCGACGGCGAACGAGCTGCGCGACGACGGCTGGCGCGCGGAGTCGCCGACGGCCGCGCGACAGGCGTTCGGCAAGCTCGGCTGGCGCAGGGGTGCGACCGGTCTCGCACTGAGCGGCGCGTACGCGGACACCGACCTGAACGGCAACGGGCTCCAGGACCTGGAGCTGCTGCAACGCGACTACGCGAGCGTGTACACGAAGCCGGACAACACGCGCAACGAGGCTTTCCTGGTGAATCTCGTCGCGACGCATGCGCCGAACGACGTGCTCGCGCTGTCCGGCAACGCGTACCACCGCGCGATCGACACGGACACCTACAACGGCGACATCAACGACGACTCGCTCGGCGAGTCGCTGTACCAGCCGACGGCGGAAGAGCAGGACGCGCTCGCGGCCGCGGGCTACACCGGCTTCCCGACCGCGGGCGAGACGCAGGCGAACACGCCGTACCCGCGGTGGCGCTGCATCGCGAACGTGCTGCTGAACGACGAGCCGAACGAGAAGTGCAACGGCCTCGCGAACCGCACGCGGACACGCCAGCACGAATCCGGCATCGCGCTGCAGGCGACGTTCACCGCCGCGCTCGCGGGTCGCGCGAACCGCCTGACCGTCGGCGCCGCACACGTGCGCAGCCGCGCGCGCTTCGTGCAGTCCTCGCAGTTCGGCCATCTCGCGCCGGATCGCGGCGTCGTGCCCGTCGCAGGTCCAGGCGCGTTCGCGGACGGCACGCAGGCGTCCGAGGACGCGATCGACGCGCGGGTGGAACTCGCGGGACGGACGCACACGACGAGCGTGTATTTCACGGACACGTTGCAGGTCCTCCCCGTCGCGCATCTCACGGTCTCGGGCCGATTCGATCGGAGCGACGTCGAGACCGCGGATGCGATCACCCCGGGCGGCGGTCCGGGCTCGCTCGACGGTCGGCATCATTTCGCGCGCTTCAACCCCGCACTCGGCCTCACGCTGGCGCCGAGCGACGCGTGGAACGCGTACGCCGGCTACACCGAGGGCAGTCGCGCGCCGTCCGCCATCGAACTCGGGTGCGCGGACCCGGAGAATCCGTGCCGTTTGCCGAACGCGATGGCGGGTGATCCGCCGCTCGATCCAGTCGTCACGCGCACGCTGGAACTCGGCGTGCGCGGACGCGCCGGCGACGTCGTCGCCTGGAGCGCCGGCGTGTTCCGCGCGGTGAACCGCGACGACATCATGTTCGTCGCGGACGACACCTCGGGCTTCGGCTACTTCCGCAATTTCGGGAAGACGCGCCGTCAGGGCGCGGAGCTCGGCATGACCGCGCGCGTCGGCGCGTTCGATCTCGGCGCGAACTACACGTTCCTGGACGCGACGTATCGCTCGGCCGAGGAGGTGCTGGGCGAGGGCAACAGCACGAACGAGGAAGGGCCGGGGCTCGAGGGCACGATCGACGTGCGCCCGGGCGATCGCATCCCGCTCACGCCGCGGCACGTGTTCAAGGCGCACGCGACGTGGCGGGTATCGCCGCGGTTCACCGCGAGCGTGGACGCGATCGCGATCGGCGGCAGCCATGCGCGCGGCAACGAGAACAACGCGCATGCGCCGGACGGCACGTACTACCTCGGGCCCGGCCGCACCGGCGGCTACGCGGTCGTGAACGTCGGCGTGGACTACGAGCCGCTGCCGTCGCTCACGCTCTACGCGCAGGTGAGCAACGCACTCGATCGCGAGTACGCCACGGCGTCCCAGCTCGGGTCGACCGGCTTCGACGCGAGCGGCAGGTTCGTCGCGCGTCCGTTCGACGGGCCGGTCGTCGACGGCGAGCTGCCGCTGCGTGGCTCGACGTTCGTGGCGCCCGGCGCGCCGCGCGCCTACTGGATCGGCGTGCGCTGGGCGTTCGGCGCACGCGAGGGCGCTGCGGTCCGGTAGCCGGCCGCGGCGCGCTGCGCGCCCGCGCGTCGAGTCCGGCGCGGGTCGCTACGCGGCGCCCGCCGAAGCGTCCGCCGCCGCGCGCATCGCCTCCCACAGCTGTTCGACGTGGCGGCGCTCGGTCGCCGCACTGCCGATCGACACGCGGGTCATCCAGCGGCCGTCGAGCACCGCGGGCGTGACGTAGGCGATGCCCGAGTCGTTGAGCTGCTGCGTCCAGCGCCGCGTGTGCGCGTCGAGCGCCTCGCCTTCGAGTCCGCGCGGCGCGTGCTGCACGCACACGGTCTGCAGCGCCACCGGTGCGACGCAGCTCCACCCCGGCGCGCGCGCGACCTCGCCCGCGAGCCACTGCGCGTTCGAGAGGTCGCGCCGCAGCCGCGCGCGCAGCGTCGCCGCGCCTTCCGTGCGCAGCGTCATCCAGATCTTGAGTGCGCGGAAGCGACGGCCGAGCGGCACGCCCCAGTCGCGATAGTTGCGCACCTGCGTGTCGACCGCGGTGCGCAGGTAGCTCGGGTTCGTGGACATCACGCGCACGAGATGCTCGGGATCGCGCACGAAGTACGCGGAGCAGTCGAACGCGATCGCGAGCCACTTGTGCGGGTTCACGACGATCGAATCCGCGCCCTCGATGCCGGCCCAGTGGTGGCGGTACTCCGGCAGGAGCATCGCCGCGCCGCCCATCGCGCCGTCGACGTGCAGCCACAGGCCTTCGCGCCGTGCGATCGTGGCGAGCGGTGCCACCGGATCGAACGCGGTCGTCGTCGTCGTGCCGCTCGTCGCGACGATCGCGCACGGCCGGCGGCCCGCGGCGCGATCGCGCGCGATCTCCGCTTCGAGCGCCGCGACGTCGAGCCGGTATTCCCGGTCGAGCGCGACCGCGCGCACGTGCTCGCGCCCGAAGCCCGCGAGCACCGCGGCCTTCTCGATCGAGCTGTGCGCATGCGCGGAGGTGTAGACGACGAGCGGCGGCGAGCCGTCCTGCAGTCCGCCGCGCGCGGCCGCGTAGCCGGTCGTGCGTTCGCGCGCGCACACGAGCGCGACGAACGAGGCGGTCGAGGCGGTGTCCTGGATCACGCCCGCGAAGGTGGCCGGCAGACCGAGCAGGTCGCGCAGCCAGTCGGTCGTGACCTGCTCGAGTTCCGTGAGCGCGGGGCTCGCCTGCCAGTTCAATCCCACGACAGCGAGGCCGGTGCTCGCGATGTCCGCGAGCACCGAGGCGAGCGAGCCACCGCTCGGGAAGTAGCCGAAGAAGCGAGGATGCTGCCAGTGCGTGACGCCGGGCATGAGCACGGCGTCGAGATCGCGGAGCACCGCGTCCCACGGCTCGGGCTGCTCCGGCGCCGCGGACGGCAGTCGCGCGACGATCTCGCCGGGCGCGGTCGCGGCCTGCACGCGCGGTTCGCCGCGCTCGAGCTGCTCGCGGTAGCGCGCAACCCATTCGACCAGCTCGTGGCCGGCGCGGCGGAACTCGTCGGGAGTCATCGTCGGTCTCCTGGCTGTGCTCGTCGGCGACGGCGTCGACGATCGGTACCGGATCGCGCGCGGGTCACGCGGCGCGCCTCAGGCCGTCCGCGGGCTCTCGGCGCGGCTCGCGCGCTCGCAGAAGAATGCGCCGATGGCGAACGCGACCGTGACGATGCCGACCGCCGCAACCGCACCGCCCATCTTGCCGAGGCCGAACGCGACCCATGCGACGGCCGTGCCCGCGAACCCTCCGATGCCGAACTGCATCGACCCGAGCACGGCGGACGCGCTGCCCGCGCGCGGTCCCTGCTGCGCGAGCGCGCGCGCGGAAGCGTTCGAGCTCGTGAATCCGATGCAGGCGAGCTGGCAGAACCACGCGACGGAGATTCCCCACGCGCCGCCGAAGCCCGTCCACGCGACGACCAGGATCGCGAGCGACACGACCAGCAGCGCGGCGACGCCGCGCTGCAGGATCCGCACCGGTCCGTGCGGCCGCAGCAGGCGCGCGTTCACCTGCGAGGCCGCGATGAGCGCCACGCCGTTCAACCCGAACGCGATCCCGTACACGTCCGGCGCGAGCCCGTAATGATCGATGAGTACGACCGGCGAGCTCACGATGTAGGTGAACAGCGTCGCGTGCCCGAGCGCCGCGACGAGCGCGGGCAGGAGGAACGAGCGGTCGCGCAGGATCGCGAGGAACGTGCGCGCGACGACGGTCGGTCGCGCGGCGGAGGGCGTGCCGGCGTGCGTCTCGGGCAGTGCGAACCACACGGCCGCGATCATCGCGGTGCCGAACACCGCGAACGACCAGAACTCCGCACGCCAGCCGAACCACTCGAGGATCCACGCGCCCGCGAGCGGCGCGAAGATCGGCGCGACGCCCATCACGAGCATCATGCGCGCGAACATGCGCGCCGCTTCGACCACGTCGAACAGGTCGCGCACGACCGCGCGTACGATCACGATCGCGGCGCAGCCGCCGAGCGCCTGCACGAGACGGCCGAGCCACAGCGAGCCCACGTCCGGCGCGAGCGCGCACGCGATCGAGGCGAGCGTGTACAGCAGCAGCCCCGCGAGCAGCGGCTTCCGGCGCCCGAAGCGATCCGCGAGCGGCCCGTACGCGAGCTGGCCGACCGCCATGCCGGTGAAGAACACCGAGAGCGTGGACTGCACGGACGCGAGCGAGGCGCCGAGCGCGCCCGCGATCGTCGGCACGGCGGGCAGGTAGAGGTCGGTGGAGAGCGCCGCGGTCGCCGTCAGCGAGCCGAGCAGGATCGTGAGTCCCACGGTGCCGTGGGTCTTCGCGGCGGTCGTCATCTCGTGCGCGGCCGCGTCAGTACCGCAGCCCGAGGCGCCGGTACACGAAGGCGAGCAGCCAGAGCGGTCCGATCATCAGGAACTGCACGTCCTCGAAGAACGAGGGCCGCTTGCCCTCGATCGCGTGACCGACGAACTGCCCGACCCAGGCGACCACGAACGCGACGAGGCACACGAGCCACAGCGGTGTCGCGAGCGACTCGAGATTCGCGAGCGCGTACACGAGCACGAGCATCACGGGCACCATGCCGAGCGCGAGTCGCGGCGAGAGCGCGGCGTAGTACACGAGCCCCGCGCCGACCACGAGCGTCGCCCAGTTCAGATACGGCGAGGCCCCCGCGAACGCGGCGGGCACCGGGATCGTCCAGAAGAACCCGAGCACGCAGAGCACGATCACCGGCACGCAGATCCAGTGCAGCAGCTTGTTGGTCGGATGGCGGTGGCTCGTGCCGTAGTGGTCGAGCCAGTCGTGCACGGTACGCATCGGCTGGGATCCTTCGCTCCCGGTCGCGGCGCGGGCGGCGTCCGGTCCGGTTCGCGCAACTCTACCAACTCCGGCGCCTCGCGGGCCGGCCGGCAGGGAAAATGCGTCGCCGGGCGGCAACACACGCCACGGCGCCGCCCGGGCGTCCGCGCCGGTATGATTCGCGACCGGATCGCGCGCCTTCGGCGAGCATTCAGCCCGCGCCACGCACGGTGGTCGGCGGCGCGTCCGGCACCACACCAGGAGAACGTTGCATGCGGTCGAACCACGGTCCTGCCCACGACACGAAGACGACCACGAAGCTGGCGGTGCTCGCGCTCGCGGCGCTGTTCGCGGCAGGCTGCTCGACGATCAATCCCTACACCGGCGAACAGCAGACCTCGAAGGCCGCGAAGGGCGCGGGCATCGGCGCCGCGGTCGGCGCGGTCGCGGGCTGGATCTCCGGCGACGACCGCAAGGAGCGCAGGCGTCGCGCGCTCATCGGCGCGGGCGTCGGCGGCCTCGCGGGCGGCTCGATCGGCTACTACATGGACGTGCAGGAAGCGAAGCTGCGCCAGCAGCTGCAGGGCACGGGCGTGTCGGTCACGCGCGTCGGCGACAACATCACGCTGAACATGCCCGGCAACGTCACGTTCCAGACGAACAGCGCCGACCTGAACGCGAACTTCTTCGGCGTGCTGGACTCCGTGTCGCTCGTGCTGAAGGAGTACGACAAGACGATCATCGAGGTCGCCGGTCACACGGACAACACCGGCAGCGACGAGCTGAACCAGGCGCTGTCCGAGCGCCGCGCGTCCACGGTCGGTCAGTACCTGCAGTCGAAGGGCGTGCGCGGCGACCGCATCCTCACGGTCGGCGCCGGCGAGTCGCGGCCGGTCGCGTCGAACGACACGCCGGAAGGCCGCCAGCAGAACCGCCGCGTGGAGCTCACGCTCGCGCCGCTCAAGGCGGGCTGAGGCAGTACTGTCCGCGCGGCGCGCGTCGCAGCCGGCGCGCGAATCACGGGGCACGACGGTGGAAATCGTCGCGCCCCGTGTCTTTCTGGAGCCCGCCCGCGTTCAGTGCTTCGCCGCGTCCGCGCCGGATTTCGCACCCGGCAGCGGCGGGCCGGTGAACTCCGCCTCGATCAGCACCTCCACCTCGTCGCCCACGCCTATCTTCGAGCCGGGCGCGGGGATGCCGTACGCGATCCCGTACTGCGAACGCAGCAGTTTCGTCGTCGCGGAGAATCCGATGCGGGCGTTCGGGTCCATCGGGTGGCCCGCGTAGCCGCCGTTGTACTTCGCTTCGATCACGAGCGGATGCGTGACGCCGTGCAGCGTGAAGTCGCCCGTGATGCGCAGGCGGCCACGCCCCGCGGGATCCACGCGCGTCGAGCGGAACGTGATCGACGGGTACTTCGCGGCGTCGAGCCACGACTCGCCGCGCAACGCATCGAGGAAGCCGGCGGGCGCGTTGTCCGCCTCGAGCGAACGCGCTGCGATGCTCACGTCCACGCGCCCCCGCGCGGGCCGGGCCGGATCGAACTCGAGCTGCGCGTCGAACTTCGTGAAGCGCCCGACGTAGCGCGTGAACCCCAGGTGATCGACCCGGAACAGCACGGTCGAATGCGCGGGGTCGAGCCGATAGCTGCCCGCCGGCACCGGCGGTGCGGCCGGCGGGGTCGCGCCCGCTCGTGCGTCGGGCACGAGTGGCGCGGCGCCCGTGAGCGCGAGGAACGCGAGCAGCTGCAGCGTGGTCGAGTAGCGCATCGGCGAATCTCCCGCGACGGTTCACTGCGAGGACGCACGCAGCTTCGCCCGTTCGACACCCGCGTGTCGACCCACCGCAGTTCGCAACGCGTGCCGCCGCTCGCGCGGCGGTCGGCCGCTCAGACGCCGGACGGCGCCGCGTCGGGCACGCGTTCCAGGCGGCTGGCGTGCGCCTGTGCCGCGGCCGCGAACGCCGTGCGCCATCGCGCGAGGTCGCTCTCGCGGAACCGAGGAAGTTCCACTTCCAGCGTCGCCGCGTTGTCGAGCGTCCATCCGTGGAAGTCGTCGAAGCGATCGAGGCACGCGGCACGCACCACGCGGGCGACGAAGCCGTGCGCAACCAGCACGAGCCGTCGCTCCGCATAGCGCTCGCGGAGCGACTCCAGGCCGCGCACCACGCGCGCCGCGACGGCACCGATGCTCTCTCCGCCGGCGGCGCCGCGTCCCACTGCAGCATGATCTGCCGCGCCCACAGGCGGGCGTACCGCTCGCGCGCCTCCGCGAAGGTCAGGCCCTCGAACACGCCGCCGCCGCGCTCGTGGAAGCCGTCGACGACCTCGAGCGGGAGCCCGCGCGCCGCGCAGAAGATTTCGGCCGTGCGGCGCGCACGACGCAGCGGCGAGCTCGCGACCGCGTCCACGTCGCGCGGCAGCACCGCATCGAGCGCGCGCGCCTGCTCGACCCCGACCTCGTCGAGATCCGTGTCGATCGAACCCTGGTAGCGGCCTTCGGCGTTCGAGCGGGTGCGGCCGTGACGGACTACCAGCAGCTTCACGACGCGACGCCGCCCGTCGCGACGCCACCGCGCACCGGGAGCGACACGGCCACGCGCGTGCCGCCGCCGGCCTCCGGCCCGATCGTGAACTCCGCGCCGATCGAGCGCGCGCGTTCCGCCATGATCGTGAGGCCCATGCCGTGCGCGCCGACCGACGTCGCGGACAGCCCGCGCCCGTCGTCCGCCACGCTCACCTCCACGCGGCCCTCGCCCGCGTGCAGCCCGATGCCGACGCGAGTCGCTTCGGCATGGCGCCGCGAATTCGTCACCGCCTCCTGCACGATCCTGTAGATCTGCTGCGCGGCGGCGTCCGACACGCTGTCTCGCGTCCAGCCGGAGGTGCGGCACTCGACGTGGAGCCCGTGCCGGCGGCTCACGTCGGCGGCGAGTTCCTCGATCGCGAGCCGCAGGTCGCCGTGGCGCAGGCCCGGTGCACCGAGGCCCTGCGCGATCGCACGAGTCGTGTCGATCGCGCCGCGCACGAGCGCCTGCGCGTCCTCGAGCACGGCGGCTTCCTCCGGCCGCACGGAGCGCAGCCGGTTCGCGACGCTCGCGAGCAGGAACTGCACGCCGGTCAGTTCCTGCCCGAGCCCGTCGTGCAGGTCGTAGCCGAGTCGGCGGTGCTCCGCCGCGACCGCGTCCGCGAACGCGCTCTCGAGCGTCTTGCGCGCCGTCGCGTCCTGCGAGGTGCCGCACACGGCGCGTGGCCGGCCGTCGTCGTGGCGCTCGGTGATGCGCGCGCGGTCGTGCAGCCACAGCCACCCGGCCGACGTGCGCAGCCGGTACTCGATCTCGTAGAAATCGACGCGCCCCGCGAGGCAGTCGTCCCACACGCGCCGCACGCGCGCGCGATCGTCGGGATGCAGGCGCGCGTTCCACGGGTGCGCATCGCGCTCCCACTCCGCGCGGTCGATGCCGAACAGCGACCAGAAGTTCGGGCTCATCTCCGCGCGATCGTCGTCCACGGTCACGCGCCAGTACGCGGCCTTCGAACCCCACAGCGCGGTCTCGAAGTGCGTGCGCGCCGCGGCGGCGTCCGCTTCCGCGATCTTGCGGCGGGTGCAGTCGCGCGCGTGCAGCACGATGCCGCGCACCGAGGGGTGGTCGAGCAGGTTCGACCCGGTGATCTCGAGCCAGCGCCAGGTGCCGTCCGAATGCTGCTTGCGGATCTCGAGGTCGTGCATGACGCCGACGCGCACGTCCGCGACGAGCCGCGCGAACATCTCCCGCGCGCGCGGCAGATCGTCCGGGTGCATCAGCCGGAACGCACTGGCGCCTTCCATGTTGCCGCGGCCGAGGATCCTCTCGACCGCGGGGTTCGTGAACGTGACCGTGCCCTGCGCGTCGCAGATCACGACCGCATCGCGCGTCTCCGACCAGATGGCGCGGAAGCGCTCCTCGCTCCGCCGCAGTTCGCGTTCGGCCAGCACGCGGCTCGTGATGTCCTCCGCGACGGCCGTCACGGCGCACACGGTACCGTCCGGGCGGCGGACCGGCCGCATGCGCAGGAAAAAGCAGCGCCGGGTGTCGCCGCAGACCGTCTCGAACTCCTCGACGTCGACGCGCTCGAGTTCGCCGGTGAACAGCGCTTCGTGCTCCCGCGCGCGGGCGCGCGACTGCGGGAACAGGTCGTACCAGCAGCGACCCTCGACCTGCTCGCGAGCGAGGCCCAGTTGCCGGCAGCCGAGCGAACTGATCCAGCGAACGATGAACCCCCGCTCCAGCAGCGTCATCGGAATGGGCGGGTCGAGTTCCTGGAGAGAGAGGCCCAGGTCGGACTCGGCGGTGAGAGGCGTGGAGGCGCGATGCATTGCGCGAGGGGCGCTCGGATCCCTGTGCCGGTAGGAATCTAACACGCACCGCCGCCCGGAGACGAAGCGGCCCCGCAGTGCGGGGCCGACGGACGAGCGTTTCGCTCCGGTTCGTCGGGCGGCCGCTGCAGGCCGCCCGGATCGCCCACCTCACGCCATCGCGGTGCGCAGCTTCTTCAGCGCCTGCGCCTCGATCTGGCGGATGCGCTCCGCGCTCACACCGTACTCCGCCGCGAGCTCGTGCAGCGTCGCCTTGTCGTCCGCGAGCCAGCGGCGGCGGACGATTTCCTGGCTGCGCGCGTCGAGGCCCTCGATCGCGTGGCCGAGCCGCTTCTGCGAAGCGTCTTCCCACTCCTCGTTCTCGACCGCGACCGCGGGGTCGGAATCCGGCGCCGGCAGGTACGAGGCGGGCGAGTACACGCCTTCCTCGTCGTCCGCGTCCGGCGCGGGGTCGAACGCGACGTCGCGCGCCGCGAGCCGCTGCTCCATTTCCGTGACTTCCGCGGGCGTGACGCCGAGTTCCTTCGCGACCTTCTGCGTCTCGTCCGCCGACAGCCACGCGAGGTTCTTCTTCTGCTTGCGCAGATTGAAGAACAGCTTCCGCTGCGCCTTCGTCGTCGCGACCTTCACGAGCCGCCAGTTGCGCAGCACGTACTCGTGATCTCCGCGCGGATCCAGTGCACGGCGAACGACACCAGGCGCACGCCGACCGTCGGGTCGAAGCGCTTCACGGCCTTCATCAGGCCGACGTTGCCTTCCTGCACGAGGTCGCCGATCGGCAGCCCGTAGCCGGTGTAGCCGCGCGCGATGTGCACCACGAAGCGGAGGTGCGACATCACGAGGCTGCGGGCCGCATCGAGATCGTTCTCTTCGCGATACCGACGCGCCAAGCGGACTTCCTCGTCCTTCGAGAGAACGGGGATCCGGGAGACCGTGTCGATGTACGCGTCGAGGCTGCCGCCGGGCCCACGCAGCGCGAGCGCGCCGAGGGAGATCGAGGCGGAAGTCGTCGGAACGGGTGCAAGGGCCAGGTCATGGGTGTCTCTGTTCCTTCTGTACAGACCGCTACGGGTCTGGTGTCGGCACAATCTAGCACTCGCTTGAGTAGAGTGCTAACCGCCCCGAAGGTTCCCGAATATAACCTGATTCAAAACAGGTACTTATGTAGGCGGCTGGCGCTGCTTCAAGTACGTATCTTGTGCAGTTCCGGAGGGATTCAAGGCCCGCGGGTCGCGGACCGTCCGAGGGGGGCGCCGATACGGCGGGATCCGGCCCGCGCGCCGCCGCCGCGCGGCGGCGGCCGGCGAAGGCGCGCCGCGGCGGATGCCGGGTCCCCGCGCGACCCGACCGGGCTAACCCGGCTCCGCCCCGGGCTCGATCGCGCGCAGGTGACGCGTGGCCGAGATCCAGGCGCCGAGCCAGCCGAGCAGCGCACCGCCGCCGAGCAGCAGCAGCGAGCCGCCGCCGCCGAGGCCGACCAGTTCGAAGCGGCTGCCGTACGCCTCCGCGATACGGCCGACCGGACCGGACATCGCGGCCACGAGGAGCACGATCAGCGCCCACGCGATGAACCCCCCGCCGAGCCCGTACCAGAACCCGCCGTACAGGAACGGGCGGCGCACGAACGCATCGCTGCCGCCGACGAGCTTCGTCACCTCGATCTCGGTGCGCCGCGTGTCGATGTCGAGCCGGATGGTGTTGCCCACGATCATCAGCACCGCGATCGCGAGCACGAGCGAGGCCATCCCGACCGTGCGGCGGAGCGCATCGAGCAGCGCCTCGAAGCGGCGCACCCAATCCGTGTCGAGCTGCACCTGGTCCACGCCCGGCACGCTCTTCAGTTCCTCGACGAGCGCGGTGACCTTCTCCGCATGGCCCTCGACGTCGGGCAGCTGCGGCCGCACGACGATCGCGGCCGGCAGCGGGTTGTCCTGCAGCGCGTCGAGCGCGGCGCCGAGCCCGGACCACTCGCGGAACTGCTGCATGCCTTCTGCCGCGGTGACGAGCTTCGCGCCGAGCACGTCCTCGCGCTCGCCGATGCGCGCCGCGATCTGGCGCGCTTCCGTCTCGGGCACGCTCGGCTTCAGGTACACGGTGAAGTCGAGCGAGCCTTCCCAGCCGCCGGACAGCGCGCGCGCGTTCACGACGAACACGTGCAGGCACGCGGGCAGCGCGAGCGCGACGCCGATCACGCCGATCGTGAGCACGGTGCCGAACGGCTGGCGCGCGAGCCGGCCCAGGGACGCGACGAGCGTCTGCAGGTGACGCTCGAACCAGCTCGCGACGAGATCCCTCACGCCGCGACGTGCGCCGGCGGGTGCCGCGCGCACCGCGCCTTCCTTCCCGGCGCTCACGTGCGCACCGCCGTGGCCGCACGTCGCGCGAAGGCGCTCACGCGGCCTCCGCGAGCCGGCCGTTCGCGAGCGCGATGCGCCGCACGCCGAACTGTTCGACGAGATGCAGGTCGTGGCTCGCGATCACGACGGTGACGCCGACCTCGTTGAAGCGCTTGAAGAGCCGCATGACCTCGAGCGCGAGATCCGGATCGAGATTGCCGGTCGGTTCGTCCGCGATCAGGATCGGCGGCTTCGCGACCACCGCGCGCGCGATGCCGACGCGCTGCTGCTCGCCTGTGGAGAGCTCGACCGGGAAGCTCGTCTCGCGGCCGAGCAGCCCGACCTGGTCGAGCGCCGCGCGCACGCGCTTGTCGAGTTCGCGTCGCGGCGTGCCCGCGATCACGAGCGGCAGCGCGACGTTGTCCCAGATCGGGCGATCGTGCAGCAGCTTGTGGTCCTGGAAGACCATGCCGACCTGGCGGCGATACCACGCGACGCCCGGCCGCGAGATGCCCGCGAGGTTCTGGCCCGCGACGAGCACCTGACCGCGCGTGGCGCGCTCGATGAGCGCGATGAGCTTCAGCACGGTGCTCTTGCCCGCGCCGGAGTGCCCCGTGAGGAACACCATCTCGCCGGCCTGCACCTCGAGCGAGACTTCCGCGAGCGCCTCGCGCCCGCTCGGATAGCGCTTCGCGACGCGATCGAAGCGGATCACGGCGCGCCGTTCTTCGTCGCGAGCAGCGCGTCGACGAAGCCCTTCGCCTGGAATTCGTCGAAGTCCGTCGCGTCCTCGCCGATGCCGATGAAGCGCAGCGGGATGCCGAGCTTCCGCGCGATCGCGAGCACGATGCCGCCCTTCGCGGTGCCGTCGAGCTTCGTCAGCACGATGCCGGTGACGCCGAGCGCCTCGTGGAACACCTGCGCCTGGTTCAGCGCGTTCTGTCCCTGGCTCGAATCCAGCACCAGCAGCACCTCGTGCGGCGCGGTCGGATCCACCTTCGCGAGCACGCGCTTCACCTTCTTCAGCTCCTCCATCAGGTGACCCTGGTTCTGGAGCCGGCCCGCGGTGTCCGCGAGCAGCACGTCCACGCCGCGCGCCTTCGCGGCCTGCAGCGCGTCGAACGCGACCGCGGCGGGATCCGCGCCCGTCGCCTGCGCGATCACGGGCACCTGGTTGCGTTCGCCCCAGGCCTGCAGCTGCTCGACCGCGGCCGCGCGGAACGTGTCGCCCGCGGCGAGCATCACCTTCAGGCCCTGTCCGTGTAGCGCCGCGCGAGCTAGCGAGCTTGCCGATCGACGTGGTCTTGCCCGAGCCGTTCACGCCGACGACGAGCACGACGAACGGCTTCCTCGCGCGATCGACGACGAGCGGCTTCGACACGGGCTCGAGGATGCCGGTCATCGCGGTGCCGAGCGCCGCGAGCAGCGCGTCCAGGTCGTCGAGTTCCTTGCGCGCGACGCGCTTGCGCAGGTCCGTGAGGATCTCGTCGGTCGCGTCGACGCCGACGTCCGCGGTGAGCAGGCGCGTCTCCAGCTCGTCGAGCACGTCGGCGTCGATCTTCCGGCCGGGCAGCAGCTCGGTGATGTCCTTCGTGAGGAAGGAATTGCCGGAGTTCAGCTTCGCGCGGAGGCGGGTGAAGAAGCCGGGTTTCTTCGCGGGCTCGGTCGCGGACGGCGCGGGCGCAGCGGCGGCCGATGTCGCAGCCGCTGCGGCGGCGGGCGACGCGGCGGCGGGTGCGGCATCGGCCGCGGACGGTGCATCGGCGTCGGCGGGCGAGGGCGGCAACGCGGGGTCCGCGGCCGGCTCGCCCGTCGGTGGGCGGGGCTTGCGTTTGAAGAGGTCGAACATCGTGGGGTTCTCGGCTGGAATCCATTCTACCGAGTGGACCGCGCCGACGGCCGGGAGTTGGGGCCGGAGCGCGAGTCGCGCTGCGGGCGCGAGTCCGGGCCGGAGCACGAGTCGCGCCACGAGCGCGAAGCCGGGCCGGAGCGCGGGTGGTGGCCGACCGGTGCCGGCCCCGACCGCACCCCCGAAACGACACCGGCCGCGCGAGGCGGCCGGTGCGTGCGTGCCGGCGGGTGCCGGCCGCGACTGGCGGAGCGGGGCGCGAGGCCCCGCCGACGCCTCAGGGCTGGACGTTGGTCGCGTCCGTGATCGGGTAGCCCGCGCCGTTCGCGACGACGAACGACACGAACTCACGCTGCATCTCGACCGTGACCGCGGCCGGGTTCGGCACGAGCAGCGAGCCGTGCGTGCCGGCGGTGAACGTCACGTACGAATCCGCGGGCCAGTTGCCCGCCGCGTTCGCCTTCAGGAGCCCGCCCGCGGCGATCAGGCGATCGGTCGCGCTGTTCGGCACCACCGTGTCGCCGACGACCTTGTGCATCAGGATCGGCTTGTTCGCGACCGCGGCCGCGACGTGGTTCAGCGGATCGCCCGCGTCCGCACCCGCCTGCGCGTCGCGGAAGAAGATCTGGTACAGCAGCGTGTTCAGCCCGAGCTGCGACGCGACGCCGGCGCTGATCGACGGGCCGAACGTCGGCGAGTCGAGCAGCAGCTGCGCGATGCCGCCGCCCGGCACCGACAGCGCGAACGTGTGATCGCGGACGGCAGGCTCGCGACGTTCGTGCCGGTGATGCCACCGAGCGAGAGGCCAGACAGGTGGATGCGCGCGCCGTCGAACAGCGGCAGCGTCTGCCCCTGCGCGCCGGCCGCGCTCGCGATGGACCGCGCGAGCGTGAGGTGGTCGATCGCGGACTGGCGCAGGTTGTCGCGGCTCGTGGTCGGGCTCGACACCTGGATGAAGTTGCCGCCCGAGGGATCGACCGCGCCGTCCGCCGGCGGCTGGCGCGAGGTGTTGTTGATGTAGTCCGCATCGAACGTGCGTTCGGTCACGCCCGGGATGCGCAGTGCCGCCGCGCTGTCGGTCGGCGTGATGCCGTGCAGCGGCTGGTCGATCGCGACGACCGCGAAGCCCTGGCTCGCGTACGACTCCGAGATCGCGAGCATGTTGCTGCGGTTGCCGCCGAGGCCGTGGATGAAGATCACGACCGGCCAGCCGCCGACCGGCTTCGTGCGGCCGCTCGCCGCGTTCGGGAACGTCGCGAGCACCGGGATCGTCACGTCCGCGACCTTGCCCGGCACCGGGTTGTAGCGCGTCACGAAACGCGTGCACGACGCCGGCGTCGGCGTGGCGGCGCAGTTCACGGTCGGCAGCAGCGAGAACGGTGCGGTCGACAGGAACTGGCCCGTGAGCGGCGGCGCGGGATTCGCGGTCGTCGCCTGCGCGGGCGTCGGCAGGTAGTACGGCAGCGTGATCGTGCCGCGTACACGTCCGCGATGCCGAACAGCGCGGGATTCGTACCGCCCGGATCGAGGATGTTCTTCGACGTGAGGATGCCGCCCGCGCCGTTCGGCAGCGGCTGCAGGCCGAGCGTCGGCGGCGTGGCGAGGTTCTGCACCGCCGTCGCCATCGCGACGAGCGTGTCGCGCGTGGACTGCGTGGTGAAGCTGAACGACAGCACCACGTTCGACACGGTCACGCCCGCGCCCGCGGCGATCGCGAGCTGCGGCGCGATCTGGTTGCAGAGGCCGTTCGACGTCGGGTCCGTGATCGCGGCGCAGTTCGCCGGATTCGGCGGCGAGCCGATGACCGCGCGCAGCTGCGCGAAATCCGTGTCCGCCGCGGCGGTCCGCGCCGCTCGCGCTCCGGATCGCGTTCGTGAGGATCACGAGGTAGCCGACGCCGCTCTGATCGACGAGCGCGCCGTTCGGTGTGGCCGCGCCGGTGGAGGGCACGAGCGGCTTCAGCGGCTTGATCGACACGACCTGGCCGCCCGCGTCCACCGCGGTCGAGAGACCCACGCTGTAGTCCGTGCCGGCGACGAGCGGACGACGCACGCCGACCGGCACGCGCGCGACGGTGGTGCCGGCGACGACCGTGCGCATCGTCGTCTCGAGCACGATGACCGCGCCGGGCGCCGAAAGCGTGGCGGCGTCGATCGCGCCCGAGAAGCGCGCGGTGATCTCGCCGTTCACGCCGAAGCCGTCGAGCGTGTTCACCGCCGTACCGTTCGGCGCGACGGAGAGCGACGGCGCGTTGAGCGTGCCGTCCGTGCTGCCGTTCATGTAGAGATCGGTGGGGTACGGCAGGATGCCCTGCGCCGGCTGGAACTGCGCGCGGAACGCCGTGGGCGGTGGGCTCGGCGGCGCGTTGTTGCCGGAGGTGGGATCCGTCGGCCGCGGATCGTTCGGGCCGTCGGATTCGGAACTGCTGCCGCAGCCGCCGAGCAACATCGCGGCAAGCGCGAGCGTGGCGACGTGAAGAGCCTTCATGATGGTTCGCTCCGCGTGGGTCGTGCGAGTCGTGACGGCGCGTATGATCGCGCTTCTATGTGAGGCGCAAGGGTACGCCGTGGCTTCGAAATCTGGCAAGGACGAACGGCCTCGTCCGCGCCGCACCGCGTCGCATACTGCACCGCAAGAAGCCGCGCGTGCGCCGCGCAATTCCGTGCGCATCGTCGGTGGCGTGTGGCGCAGCCGCCGCATTCGCTTCCCGACCGTGCCGGACCTGCGGCCCACGCCCGATCGCCTGCGCGAGACGCTCTTCAACTGGCTGCAGCGCGCGGTGCCGGACTCGCGGTGCCTCGATCTGTTCGCCGGCAGCGGCGCACTCGGATTCGAGGCGCTGTCGCGCGGCGCCCGCGCGGTCACGTTCGTGGAGTCCGATCGCGCGGCGGCGACGCAGCTCCGGGCCTCGCTCGCGGAGCTGAAGGCGACGGGCGCGGACGTCGTGAACGCGGACGCGTTCGCGTTCCTGCGCGGCGCCGCGCGGCCGTACGACGTGGTGTTCCTCGACCCGCCCTTCGCGCGGGGTGGCTGCCGGAATTGTGTACACTCCTCGAAGCGCACGGCTGGCTCGCGCCGCACGCCTGGATCTACCTCGAAAGTGCCGCGCGGGACGGGCTCCCGCCGCTGCCGGCGGGCTGGTCCGAATGGCGGCACGCACGCGCCGGCGACGTGGAGGCGCATCTGGTGCGGCGCGGCGTGACCGAGCAGGCGTGATGTTCAAGAAGAATGCGGTGTACCCCGGCACGTTCGATCCCATCACGAACGGCCACGCGGACCTGGTGCGGCGCGCCTGCACGATCTTCGACCGCGTCGTGATCGCGATCGCCGCGAACCCGAACAAGGCGCCGATGTTCCCGCTCGAGAAGCGCGTCGAGATGGCGAAGCGCGTGCTCGCGGACCTGCCGAACTGCGAAGTGATGGGCTACACGGGCCTCACGGTCGAGTTCGCGCGACAGAACGGCATCCAGGTCGTCGTGCGCGGCCTGCGCGCGGTGTCGGACTTCGAGTTCGAGTTCCAGCTCGCGAACATGAGCCGGCACCTCTCGCGCGAGATCGAGACCGTGTTCATGACGCCGCAGGAGCAGTTCACGTTCATCTCCTCCACGCTGGTGCGCGAGATCGCGACGCTCGGCGGCGACGTGAAGGAGTTCGTGCACCCGCTCGTCGCCGAGGAGCTCGCGAAGCGCGCTCCGCTGTTCGCACGCAAGGCTCCGGGAGCGACGCAATGATCCACGCGATTCGAAACCGGCGGCCCGCGAGTGGCCGCCGCGGCAGCCTTTTCGCCGGCGTTTTCGGCGACGTCTTCGCGCCGCGTTCGCCGTGCTCGCGGTCGCCGCGGTCGCGTTCGCGCCCGCGACGCCGGCGGTCGCCGCGGAGCGCCCTTCGCCGAAGGCCGCGATCGCGAGCGCGCATCCGCTCGCCTCGCAGGCGGGACAGGAGGCGTTCGCCGCCGGCGGCAATGCCTTCGATGCGGCGATCGCGATCAGCGCCGCGCTCGCGGTCGTCGAGCCCGGCAGCTCCGGCGTCGGCGGCGGCGGGTTCTACCTGCTGCATCTCGCGGCCGACGGCCGCAACCTGATGGTGGACGCGCGCGAAACCGCCCCGGCCGCCGCCACGCGCGACATGTACGTCGACGAGAAGGGCCAGGTGCGTACCGCCGCGTCGCGCGACGGCCCGCTCGCGGCCGGCATCCCGGCGAGCCGGCCGGCTGGGTGTGGCTCGCGCAGAAGTACGGGAAGCTCCCGCTCACGAAGAGCATGGCGCCCGCGATCCGCCTCGCGCGCGAAGGCTTCCCGCTGTACGCGCGGCTGCAGAACGCGATCCGCGTCAAGAAGGAGCGCCTGAAGGCTTCGCGCGACGCGTCGCGCATCTTCCTCGTGAAGGGCGAGGTGCCGGAGATCGGCACGGTCATCCGCCAGCCCGACCTGGCGCGCACGCTCGAGCTGATCGCGACGCAGGGGCTTCGACGGCTTCTACAAGGGCCGCTTCGCACAGCGGCTCGCGGACGGCGTGCAGAAGGACGGCGGGATCTGGACCG
Source organism: Ottelia alismoides (assembly GCA_037367405.1). Classification (NCBI taxonomy): domain Eukaryota; kingdom Viridiplantae; phylum Streptophyta; class Magnoliopsida; order Alismatales; family Hydrocharitaceae; genus Ottelia; species Ottelia alismoides. Next base: position 76,155 of record JAZKJV010002354.1, on the reverse strand, counting down.
TCGCCGACCTCGCGGGCTACGAGGTGAAGGAGCGCGCGCCGGTCGAGTTCACGTATCGCGGCGCGAAGATCGTGTCCGCGGCGCCGCCGTCCTCCGGCGGTCTCGTGATCGCGAACGCGCTGAACATCCTCGCGGGCTTCGACCTCGCGGCGATGAACGCGACCGATCGCCGGCACGTCGTCGTCGAGGCGATGAAGCACTCGTTCCGCGATCGAGCGGAGTACCTCGGCGATCCGGACTTCGTGAAGATCCCGACCGCGCAGTTCCTGAGCGCGGACTACGCGGCCGGCCAGCGCACCTCGATCCGCATGGATCGCGCGCTGCCCTCCGCCGCGCTCCGGCCGGTGTTCGTGCAGGGCGAGGGACCCTCGACCACGCACTTCTCCGTGCTCGACCGCGACGGCAACCGCGTCGCCGGAACGATCTCGGTGAACCTGTTCTTCGGCGCCACGTACATCGTGCCCGGCACGGGCTTCTTCCTGAACAACACGATGGACGACTTCTCCGTGCGTGCCGGCACGCCGAACGCGTTCCAGCTCGTCGGCGCGGAAGCGAACGCGATCGCGCCCAGGAAGCGCGCGCTGTCGTCGATGACGCCGACGTTCGTGGAGTCCGACCGCGGGCTCATGATCATCGGCTCGCCGGGCGGCAGCACGATCATCACGAACGTGCTGCTCGGCGTGCTCAATTTCCTCGACGGGAAGAGCGCGCAGGAGATCGTGAGCGCGCGGCGCTATCACCACCAGTACCTGCCGGACTCCATCATGTACGAGGCCGGCGCGTTCGACGCGGACACGGTCGCCGCGCTGCAGGCGCGGGGCCACACGCTCCGCGAAGGGCGGGAGTGGGGCAACACTCAGATCGTGACGTGGGACTACGCGAGCGGGCGCGTCGAGGCCGCCTCCGATCCGCGCGGCTTCGGCGCGGGGCTCGTCTACTGAACGCGCGTCGCCGCTGCCGCCGCATCCCCGCGCCGTGAAGTCCGCGCCGATCGCCGGCCTCGCGCCCTCGATGGTCACCGCGGTCGGCGGCTGCCTCGCGGTGCTCGGCCTGCTCGGGTCCACGTTCGCGAGCTGGCAGCTGCTCGCGTGGGCGCTCTGGCGCGGGGCGCCCGTGCTCTCCGACGTGTGGTCGCACTACGGGCTCACCGGCGGCCTGTTCGCCGTGCTGTTCGACTGGCTGCCGCTGTGGCTCGCGCTCGCGATCGGGTTCCACACGTTCGTCGGCTGGCTCGGCCTCGGACTGTTCCGGCGCGCGCCGTGGGCGCGTCGCGCGGCGATGGGCTTCGCGTGGGCGTGGTCCGCGCTCGCGCTGCTCGCGTGGGCTGCGCTGTGGTACGCGCTCGACGACCTGCAGCGCGGCTATCCGGATCGCGCGCAGTTCGCCGGCGTCGCGAAGGTCGTGCTCATGCAGGTTTCGCTGCTGAACCTCGGACTCGCGGCGGCGCTGCTGCTGCTCATGATCCAGCCGAGCGTGCGCGCGCAGTTCCGGCGCTAGTGCGGCGCTAGTGCGGCGCTAGTGCGGCGCTAGTGCGGCGCGAGCGCGCGGCCACCGCGCCGGCTCAGCGCTGGCAGGCCGGGCACCAGTACGTCGAGCGCTGTCCCTGCACGCAGTGCTTCACCGGCGTGCCGCAGCGGCGGCACGGTGCGCCCGTGCGCTCGTAGACGTAGAGCTTCTGCCGGAAGTAGCCCGGCATGCCGTCCGCGTTCACGTAGTCGCGCAGCGTCGTGCCGCCGACGCGGATCGCTTCGCCGAGCACCTTCTTCACGGCGGCGACGAGCGCTTCGATCTGCGTGCGCGACACGCGGCCCGCCGCCCTGCGCGGCGAGATGCCCGCGCGGAACAGCGCCTCGCTCGCGTAGATGTTGCCGACGCCGACCACGACGTGCGCGTTCATGAGCAGCAGCTTGATCGCGACGCGCCGGCGGCGCGCCTTCGCGTACAGGTAGTCGGCGTCGAACGCGTCCGAGAGCGGCTCCGGCGCGAGTTTCCGCAGCAACGCATGCGCGTGCGGGTCGCCGCTCGTGAAATGCATGCTCCCGAAGCGCCGCGGATCGTTGAAGCGCACGCACTGGCCTGAATCCAGCACCAGATCGACGTGGTCGTGCGCGAGCGCCGGGGTGTCGGCGGGCAGCACGCGCAGACTGCCGGACATGCCGAGGTGAACGATCAGCGTGCCGGTATCCGTGCGCAGGAGCAGGTACTTCGCGCGTCGGCCGACCTCGAGCACCCGTGTGCCCTGCAGGTCCGCCTCGAACCCGCGCGGCAGCGCCCACCGCAGCCGCCGTTCGCGGACCCGGACCTCCTGGATCACGCGGTCGCGCAGCGCCGGTTCGATGCCGCGGCGAGTGGTCTCGACTTCGGGCAGTTCAGGCATGGTGCGGTGCGTTTCGTGGGTGAGCGGTAGGTTCCAACGGCCGGCAAGCATGATTTTGCGCCTTTCAGGCGCGAAATGCGCCGATCGTGCGCTGATCGGATGCGACTGCCGGCCATCGGCGTCGCCGCCGTCCGGATGGCGCCGCCCCGCGCTCTGCGGACGGCTCGCGCCCGACCGCGCCGGTGGCCTGTGTATAGTGCCCCGGAGGGCGCGTTCGCGTGCGGCGCGGATGCATCCCTCGACGTGCATGCAGTTCCCGACGCCGCTCGCCAGGAGTCCCGTCCACGATGAATCTCGACGCCATCCTCTTCAGCCCCTGGCTCTACGGCCTGGTCGGCAAGCTCGGCTTCTGGAGCTACGTCGGCATCACCTTCGTGCTCGTGCAGATCACGATGATGGCCGTCACGCTCTACCTGCACCGCGACGCGGCGCACCGCGCCGTGGACCTGCATCCGGCGCTGCGGCACTTCTTCCGCTTCTGGTGCTGGGCCACGTCCGGAATGCTCACCCCGGAGTGGGTGGCCGTGCACCGCAAGCACCACGCCCATTCGGACCTCCCCGGCGACCCGCACAGCCCCGTGCTGCTCGGCATCCGCAAGATCCTGCTCGAAGGCGCCGAGGTGTATCGCGAGTCCGCGCGCGATCCGGAGATCGTCGCGAAGTACGCGCGCGGCACGCCGGACGACTGGCTCGAGCGCAACGTCTACTCGAAGCACCGCAACCTCGGCATCGTGCTGCTCGTGCTCACGGATCTGCTCGTGTTCGGCGTGCCCGGCATCATCATCCTGTCGGTGCAGCTGATCGCGATGCCGCTGTTCGCCGCGGGCGTGATCAACGGCCTCGGCCACTGGTGGGGCTATCGCAACTACGAGTGCGACAACGCGGCGCGCAACCTCGTGCCGTGGGGCCTGTTCACCGGCGGCGAGGAGCTGCACAACAACCACCACGCGTTCCCGTCGTCCGCGCGCTTCTCGATGCGGAAGTGGGAGTTCGACATCGGCTGGATGTGGCTCACGATCTTCTCGGCGCTGCGGCTCGCGAAGGTGCGCAAGGTCGCGCCGCGTCCCATCGTCGACACGCCGCGCTCGCACATCGACCTCGATACGGTGAAGACGCTGATCACCACGCGCATGGACGTGCTGCGCGACTACGCGCGCACCGTCACGCTGCCCACGCTCAAGGCGGAGGTCGCGCGCAACGCGGGCGCGCTGAGCCTGCGCGTGCGCAAGCTGCTCGTGCGGCATCCGGCACTGCTCGACGACGCCGCGCGCGCGAAGCTGCAGGCAGCGCTCGATCAGAGCGCGGCACTGCGCACCGTGCACGAGTTCCGCGAGCGCCTCGCGGTGCTGTGGTCCGGCAAGATCGGCAACAACGAGCGGCTCACGGAGCATCTGCGCGAGTGGATCCGCGAAGCCGAGGCCAGCGGCATCGAGCGGCTGCAGGAATTCGCGCGGCAGCTGCGCGGGTACCGGCTCGCGGGCGCGGCAGCCGACTGAGTCCGGCCGCTGCGAGCGGCGGGGCGGCGTGCGCACGGCGCGTGCCGCGTAGCGCGCGTCGCGTAGCGCGCGTCCAGCGTCTCGCCGCGCCGTCCCGACCGCGCGCGCATCCTCGCCCCGCCTGCCGTCCGCAATGCCGCCCGGGTTCGTCACCGTCATCGACTTCGTCGGCACGTTCGCCTTCGCGCTCAGCGGGGCGACGGTCGGGGTGCGCAAGGGCCTCGACCTGTTCGGCGTGCTCGTGCTCTCCTTCGCGGCCGCGACCGCCGGCGGCATCGTGCGCGATGCGCTGATCGGCGCCACGCCGCCGGTCGCGCTGCTCGATCCGCGCTACGTCGCGATTTCCACGCTCGCGGGGCTCGTCACCTTCTTCCGCCACCGTGCGGTCGAGCGGCTGCGGCATCCCGTGCAGCTCAGCGACGCGGTCGGGCTCGGCCTGTTCGCGGTGCTCGGTGCGCGCAAGGCGCTCGACCACGGTATCGGGCCCGTCGGCGCAGTGATGCTCGGCGTTCTCACGGGCGTCGGCGGTGGCATCGCACGCGACGTCCTCGTCGCGGAGATCCCGCACGTGCTCCGGCGCGAGCTCTACGCCGTGGCCGCGCTCGTCGGTGCGTCGATCGTCACGATCGGCGACGCGCTCGCGCTGCCCGCGGCGCCGGTCACGATCGTCGGCGCGACCGCATGCTTCGCGCTGCGGTTCTGGGCGATGCGTCGAGGCTGGCAGCTGCCCGTCGCGAAGGGCCACTAGACGACGAAGCCCGCACGAGGCGGGCTTCGGGAGGATCGAGAGACCGCGACCGTCGGTCGCGCGGACCTCACTTGATCTTCGATTCCTTGTACGCGACGTGCTTGCGCACGACCGGATCGTACTTCTGCACTTCCATCTTTTCCGGATGGAGGCGCTTGTTCTTGGTCGTCGTGTAGTAGTGGCCGGTGCCGGCGCTGGAGACGAGCTTGATCTTGTCGCGCATGGTTCAGTTCCTTCCCGGTCCGCTCAGACGTGCTCGCCGCGGGCGCGCAGGTCGGCGACGATCGCTTCCACGCCCTTCTTCTCGATGGTGCGCAGGCCGCGGGTCGAGACGCGGAGCGTGACCCAGCGCTTCTCGCCCTCGAGCCAGAAGCGCTGCTCGTGCAGGTTCGGCAGGAAGCGGCGACGGCGCTTGTTGTTCGCGTGGGAGACGGTGTTGCCCACGGCCGGCTTCTTGCCGGTCACCTGACAGACTCGGGACATGGCTGCTTCCTGGATCGCCGGCCGCGCGCCTCCCGGGTTTCGGTGGGCGCTGCGGGCCGATGGGTGGTCAAAGAGCCGCGTATTTAACCAGCGGGGCCGGGCGCTTGCAACCGCGTCGCGGGGCGGTCGCTCCGGCCAGGCGGGGGGGCTTCCCGGGTCGGGGGGCACTTCCGGAGACAGGGAACGGGCTGCCGGCTTCCCGGGCAGGGAAGTGGCGCCCGGGGTCCCGAAGGCCGGTGTTACCGATCGGCGGCTCGGTGTAGGCAACTGCGACGCCGCCCCACGCCCACGCGCCCACGACGCCCCGCGTCCCGCGTCCCGCGCCGACGTCTGCGGCAGCGCCGACGCCGGCGCCGCGGCCGCGGCGCGGGCGCGAAGGCCCTCCGCGGAGTCTGGTCGCAACGATGCGGACCGATCTATACGTCAGCACAGGCCCCTCTCGGCAAGGCTGACGCATATACCATCCCCGACGATCAAGTGATCGACGACCCGGACGTCGACGAGCGCCAGCGCGTCCCGCAGGCGCGCGGTGATCACCTCATCCGCCTGACTCGGCTCCGCGATGCCGCTCGGGTGGTTGTGGACGAGGATGACTGCCGCCGCGCGCCGCGAGAGCGCCCGCTTCACGACCTCTCGCGGGTGGACGCTCGCGCCGTCGATGGTGCCGCGGAAGAGCTCCTCGAACCCGAGGAGGCGGTGACGGTTATCCAGGTACAGGCAGCAGAACACCTCGTGATCCCGATCGCGCAGCTGCGCGACCAGGTAGTCCCGCGCGACCCGCGGGGAGGTGAGCGGCGGCCCCGCCTGCAGCGTTTCGAGGTGATGCCGGCGGACCAGTTCCAGCGCCGCCTGCAGCAGGGCGTACCGGGCCGGCCCCATGCCCCGGTGCTCGCATACCCGGTGCTGGTCCGCGGTGAGCAGCCCGCGCAGCGACCGGAACTCGGTCAGCAGCGTCCGGGCGAGGTCCACCGCACTGTGGCCCGGCCCGCCGTGGCGCAGGCAGATCGCGAGCAGCTCCGCCTCGGTGAGTGCGGCCGGGCCTTGCCGCAGGAGCTTCTCCCGGGGACGTTCTTCGAGCGGCCATTCGTCGATGCGCATGGGCGCAGTGTCGCCGCGGCGCAGCCGGGACCCGCGCGTGATTGGTCGCCTCTTCGCGCAGATTGGGGTTCATAACCGAAAAGTCTGCCCGCGGCCTCGGATCGCGGAGCGCCTCGCTTCCGTGCCCGGGGTCGCGCCCCGATAATCGAAGCATGAACGATCCGTCGCGCCCTCACTGTCCGCGCCGCATCCTGCTCGGCGTCACCGGCGGCATCGCCGCCTACAAGGCTGCGGAACTCGTCCGCCGCCTGAAGGAGCGGGGTGCGGACGTCCAGGTGGTGATGACGCACGGTGCGCGGGAGTTCGTCACGCCGCTCACGTTCCAGGCGCTCTCGGGCCGCCCGGTGCGTACCGAGCTCTGGGACGAGGCCGCGGAAGCGGCGATGGGCCACATCGAACTCGCACGCTGGGCCGAGCTCGTGCTCGTCGCGCCGGCGAGCGCGGATTTCCTCGCGCGCCTCGCCGCCGGCCGCGCCGACGACCTGCTCGCAACGCTGTGCCTCGCGACCACCGCGCCGCTCTGGGTCGCGCCGGCGATGAACCGCGTGATGTGGGCGAACGCGGCCACGCAGTCGAACGTCGCGACGCTCCGCTCGCGCGGCGTGAGCGTGCTCGGCCCCGCGAGCGGCGAGCAGGCCTGCGGCGAAGTCGGCGAAGGCCGCATGCTAGAAGCGGAGGAGATCGCGGCGGCCGTGTACGCGCGCGAGCTCGCGGGTCCGCTCGCCGGCAAGCACGTCGTGATCACCGCGGGCCCGACGCGCGAAGCGCTCGATCCCGTGCGCTTCATCAGCAACCGCAGTTCCGGGAAGATGGGCTACGCGGTCGCGGCCGCCGCGCGCGACGCCGGCGCACGCGTCACGCTCGTGAGCGGGCCGGTGAGCCTGGCCACGCCGCCGGGCGTCACGCGGGTGGACGTCGAGAGCGCGCAGCAGATGTACGAAGCGGTGCACCGCGCGATCGGCGACGCGGACATCTACATCGGCGCGGCCGCGGTGGCGGACTACACGCCCGCGTGCTGCGCGGAGCAGAAGATCAAGAAGTCGAGCGACTGCCTCGAGATCTCGCTCACGAAGGCGCGCGACATCCTCGCGTCCGTCGCGGCGCTCGAGCGCCGGCCGTTCACGGTCGGCTTCGCGGCGGAGACCTGCGACGTCGAGAAGCACGCGCGCGACAAGCTCGCGCGCAAGAAGCTCGACCTGATCGCGGCGAACGAGGTCGGCGCCACGAAGGCCTTCGACAAGGAAGACAACGCGCTGCTCGTGCTGTGGCCGGGCGGCAAGCAGCAGCTCGAGCTGAAGTCCAAGGCGGACCTCGCGCGCGAGTTCGTCGCGCTCATCGCCGAGCACTACGCGGCGCGCGCCGCGAGCCGCTCCTGCCCGCTGCAGGCCTCGCTGCAGGCGAGCGCGCTGGAAGCGATCGCGCCGGGCGCGCCCGCCAAGGCCACGCACTGAGTCGGACGCCGCGCGCGAGCGTCGTCGCTCGCGAGGATCGGTCGCGAGCCGCGCGCCGCATCGCTACACTCGCGCGATGCGCCCACTGAAGATCCGCATCCTCGATCCGCGCCTCGGGCGCGAGTTCCCGCTCCCGACGTACGCGACCGAAGGCTCCGCGGGCCTCGACCTGCGCGCCTGCCTCGACGCACCGCTCACGCTCGCGCCGGGTCGCACGGAACTCATCCCGACCGGCCTCGCGATCCACCTCGACGATCCCGGCCTCGCGGCGGTGCTGCTGCCGCGCTCCGGACTCGGCCACAAGCACGGCGTGGTGCTCGGCAACCTCGTCGGCCTCATCGACTCCGACTACCAGGGGCAGGTGATGGTCTCGACGTGGAACCGCTCGTCGGACCCGTTCGTGGTGCAGCCCGGAGAACGCATCGCGCAGATGGTCGTCGTGCCGGTCGTGCAGGTGCGGCTCGAGATCGTGGAGTCGTTCGAGTCCAGCGCGCGCGGCGCCGGCGGTTTCGGCAGCTCCGGGCGGAGCTGACAGGCCTACGAGCGCGGCTGCACGCTGCGCGCGTAGTCCGACTCGATTTTCTTCAGCTCCCTGAACCGCGCGATGTCGCGGCCGAACTGCTCGCGGAGCTTCTGCGTCTCCGTGCGCTTGGTCTCGAGGTTCCGTTCCTGGCTGCGCACGTCGTTCACGGTGCGTACGAGGTCCTCGGCGAGATGCTCCGGCATCGCCGGCGCGTCTTCGGCCGCGTTGTACGGCTTGAAGTTGAGCGCCTGCTTCTCGAGTCCCGCGAGTTTCGCGCGCAGGCCCTCGAGGTACTGGATCGTGACGCGCGCCTGCGCCTCGAGGATGTCGACGCGGCGATCGCGCAGCGCCTCGATCTCCTCCACCGTGAGGTAGGTCGCGAGCAGGTTCTGGTCGCGCTGGCGCGCGAGCACGGCGTCCTGCTTGGCCTTCTCCTCGGCGGCCTTCTTCCGCGCGGCTGCTTCGATCTGTTCGGGCGTGCGGTGGCCTTCGATCGTCGCGATCGGCACGCCGCGCGAGTTCAGCACGGTCTTGTCCTGCTCGGCGTACTCGGCCGGCACGGAGTCACCGAAGTGCTGCACCCCGTCCTTGTCGACCCAGGTGTAGACGCGGTCTTCCGGAGCGCCGCTGCGGGTCGGCTTGTGCTGCTTGGTGGGTTTCGGCCGGGGCTTCGGCTCCGCCGCCCACGCGCCACCGATGGACGTGCCGGCCAGCACGGCGCACAGCAGGAGAACGACCCGGGAACGGCGGGGCGGGGTGGACACGGTGCGAGGCAGTCTAGCGATTGGTCATATTCCGATGGCCCCTATTCTGCCCGTTCCGCCTCCCTGCCACGAGACGGACGTCACGCTTGCCGACCGTCAGGCGCCATACCGGTCACGATATGCGCGCATCGCGGCCAGAGTGTCGGCGGGCGCGTCCGCCGGAACCCCGGCCAGCCCCTGCTCGAGGCCGGCGATCAGGTCCGCGAGCGTCAGGATCGCGACGACCGGGATCCCGTACTGATCCCGGACTTCCTGCACGGCCGACCGGACGGTCTCGCGCCCCTGTTCCTGCCGGTCGAGCGCGAGCAGCACGCCCGCGGGCGTGGCGCCGGCCGCGCGGATCAGGTCCACGGACTCGCGGATCGCGGTACCGGCGGTGATCACGTCGTCCACGATCAGCACGCGGCCGGCGAGCGCGCGGCCGACGATGTTCCCGCCCTCTCCGTGGTCCTTCGCTTCCTTGCGATTGAAGCAGTAGGGCACGTCGCGGCCGTGGTGCAGCGACAGTGCGTGCGCGGTCGCGGTGACGAGCGGGATGCCCTTGTAGGCGGGCCCGAACAGCAGGTCGAACTGCAGTCCGGACGCGACCAGCGCATCCGCGTACGCGCGACCGAGGCCTGCGATCGCGCTGCCGGTGTCGAACAGTCCCGCGTTGAAGAAGTACGGGCTCTCGCGCCCGGACTTCAGCTTGAAGTGTCCGAAGCGCAGCACGCCGAGGCGCAGTGCGAGGTCGAGGAACTGGCGTTGATGGAGCTGCATGGCGGCGGCGGGCGCACGGCGGCGCGGTGGCGGCGGGGCGCGCAGTGTCCACCGAAAGCGGGCGCGCTCACAAGGCGCGCGGCGCGCCGGTATCATCGCGCGATGCGCATCGCGACACTGAACTGCAACGGCATCCGGTCCGCGGCGAAGAAGGGGCTGTACGACTGGCTGCCGACGCAGGACGTCGACGTCCTGTGCCTGCAGGAAACCCGCTGCTCGGACTCCGACCTCACGCCCGAACACTTCCACCCGAAGGGCTACCACCACGCGTGGCTGCATGCGGAGACGAAGAAGGGCTACAGCGGCGTGGCCGTGTATTCGCGGCGGAAGCCCGACAAGCTGATCCGCGGCTTCGGCTCGCGCGAGTTCGATCGCGAAGGCCGCTATCTCGAGGCGCAGTTCGGGAAGCTCTCGGTGGTGTCGGTGTACCTGCCGTCGGGGTCGTCGAGCCCGGAACGCCAGGAAGCGAAGTTCCGCTTCCTGGCGGAGTTCCTGCCGCATCTCGAGTCGCTGCGACGCAGGCGCCGGCACTACGTGCTCTGCGGCGACTGGAACATCGCTCACAGGGAAATCGACCTGAAGAACTGGCGTTCGAACCAGAAGAACTCCGGCTTCCTGCCGGAGGAGCGCGCCTGGCTCGACGAACTGTTCGGGCGCGTGAAGTACGTCGATGCGTTCCGCGCGGTCGACCCGCGGCCCGAGCAGTACACGTGGTGGTCGAACCGCGGGCAGGCGTGGGCGAAGAACGTCGGGTGGCGCATCGACTACCACGTGACCTCGCCGGACTTCGGCGGGCGTGCGCGGAAGGCGGACATCTGGAAGAAGACGCGGTTCTCGGATCACGCGCCGCTGACGATCGACTATGACTGGGACTTCTGACGGCGCGCCGGCCGGCGGCTGGCGCAACGCGCTGCCCGCCGGACTGCGGCCGTATACCGAGAAGGCGCCGCTCGCGGCGTTCTTCCTCGGCGTGTCCTCCGGAGCGCCGTACGCGCTCATCGCCGCGACGCTCACCACGCGGCTCGCACAGGACGGCATCGAGAAGCGCGCGATCACCGCGTTCGCGCTCGCGTTCCTCGTCTACAACCTGAAGTGGCTGTGGGCGTGGGTGATCGACTCCGTGCGCCTGCCGCTGATCGGGCGTCTCGGCCAGCGTGTGTCGTGGCTGCTGTTCGCGGGCATCGGCGCGATGGCCGCGATCGCGAACCTCGCGCTCGTCGATCCGAAGGCGAGTCTCGCGGCGACCGCGTACGCGGCGATCCTGGTCGCGTTCGCGGGCGCGACCTTCGACGTGGTGATCGACGCGTACCGCATCGAGGCGCTCGAGCCGCGGCAGCTCGGCGTCGGGGCCGGAATGTCGCAGTACGGGTGGCGAATCGGGTCCGTGGCCGCGGGCGCGGTCGCGCTCGTCGTCGCGTCGAGCGCGGGGTGGGAAGCGGCGTATCTCGCATGCGCGCTGTTCGCACTGCCCGCGATGGCCGTGGGCCTGCTGCTCGGCGAACCCGCGCGGCATCGCGCACCGGCGCACCGCGAAGGGCTCGCCGCCGCGTGGGAAGCGGTCGCGGGCCCGCTCGCGGAGTTCTTCCGCCGCAGCGGTGCGTGGCTCGTGCTGCTGTTCGTGCTGCTGCACAAGATCGGCGACACGCTCGCGAGCCTCACGTTCCGCCTGCTGTTCGATTCGCAGGGCTACACGAACGCGGAGATCGCGCTCTACGACGTCGGCTTCGGCTTCTGGGCGTATCTCGCGGGCATCTTCCTCGGCGGCGTGCTGTTCGCGCAGATGGGCATGAAGCGGTCGGTGCTGCTGAGCCTGTGGCTCATGGCGCTCTCGAACCTGAGCTTCGCGGGGCTGGCCGCGATCGGGCACGACAACTGGGCGATGGCCGGTGCGATCTGCTTCGAGAATCTCGCCAGCGGGATCGGCGGCGTCACGGTCGTCGCGTACTTCTCGGCGCTCTGCGACCTGCGCTACACCGCGAGCCAGTACGCGCTGATCTCCGCGGCCGCGAGCGTGGTCGGCCGCGTGCTCACCGGGACGACTGCCGGCTGGCTCATCGAGTCGGTCGGCTACGTGAACTTCTACCTGCTCACCACGCTCGTGGCGCTGCCCGGCATCCTGCTGTTCTGGGTGATGATGCGGATGGGCTTCATCGACGCGTCGGTCGGCAGTGCGGCGACGACGAGCGCGGGCGAGGCGGCGGCGAGCGGCGATGCCGCGTCCGCAGGCCGCGGCGATTCGCGCGGCGCACCGGGCCGATGAGCGGCGCGCTCGACCTCGACCTCGAGCGCGTGATCTGCGCGGTCGCGGATCTGGACGATCCCGGTTCGCGCGCGTTCACGATCGGCCGCGGCGACTGGCCGCTGCGCGGCCTCGTCGTGAAGCGGCACGGCGGCGTGCACGCGTACGTGAACCGCTGCCCGCACGCGGGGCATCCGCTGAACCTGCGGCCGCACGAGTTCCTCACGCCGGATCGATCGCTGATCGTCTGCAACTCGCACGGTGCCGTGTTCGAGATGTCGACCGGTCTCTGCGTGTCCGGGCCCTGCGCCGGCGCGAAGCTGCGCGCGGTGCCGATCGAGGTGCGTTCGGGCTACGTACTGCTCGCGACCGGCGCGGATCCGGACGAACTGGAGCGGCAGTGACGACCTACCTGCTGGTGAAGTGGCTGCACGTACTCGTGATGGGCTACTGGATCGGGAGTGATCTCGTGATCAACCAGTACGCGCACTACACCGCGCGCACGCGCGGCATGCCCGGGCCGGAGCGCGCGCGGCTCTGGAATTTCCTGATGCACGTGGACCAGCATCCGCGGAACGCACTGATCCTCTCGGTGCCGCTCGGTCTCACGCTCGCGGCGCACCTCGGGATCTCGCCGATCACCGGCGGCTGGCTCGCGCTCGCGTGGGCGCTCAGCGTGCTGTGGTTCTGGCAGATGTGGCTCGTGCACCTGAAGGGCGCCACGCCGTCCGGCCCGCGGCTGCGCGCCTGGGACTGGCGGATCCGCTATGTCGTGATCGCGGCCTGCGTGGCGAGCGGGGTCGCCTCGCTCGCGGCCGGCAGGCCGTTCGCGACACCGTGGCTCGCCTGGAAGGTGATCCTGTTCGGCGGCGTGATCGCGTGCGGGCTCGGCATCCGGCACTACCTCCGGCGCTACCTCGAGATCTGGCCGCGCGCGGTCGACGGTACCGCTACGGATACGGACGAAGCGGGCCTCGTGCGTACGATGCGCCAGGCGACGGCCGTGCTCGTGCTGCTGCATGCGCAGGTGATCGCGATCGGTCTGCTCGGCGTACTGAAGCCGGAGTTGAATCCATGAAGCCTTCCGTTCCACATCGCACGATCCGCGGCGAGCTGCTGTACACGAGCCGCAAGCCCGGCCGCGAAGGGCACGAGCGCGGGCGCGAGTTCTTCACGATCGTCGTGCACGCGGACGGACGGCGCACGCTGAACGCGCACTGCGAGATCGACGACCCGCCGCCCGTCGTTCGCGACGTCACGCTGTCGTTCGACGCGGAGCGGCGGCCGACGGACGCGCTCGTGCGGCTGTCCGTCGGCGATCGCTTCATGGGCGCGAGCTGGTTCCGGTTCGGCGCGCGCGAGCTCGAGTGCGAGGGCTACACCGCTCTCGAGGGTCGCGTGTCGCAGCGCGCCAGCGTGGACGCGCCGATCGGCGCGTTCGGCACGCACCCGATCCAGGCGGATGCGATGCTCGTGTCGCTCGCGCGGCGCGATACCGGCCCCGCATGGCAGCGGTTCCCTGAATTGTGGATGTGCTCGCTCGATCATCGCGGCGCGACCGGGCCGATGCTCGTGAAGCACCCGAGCGGGCTGCGGCTCGCGTTCGTCGGCGAGGAGCGGATCACCGTGAAGGCCGGCACGTTCGACGCGTGGCGCTTCCGCATCGGCGACAACGTCGCGGCGGAGGCGATCGAGGAGGGCTCCGCGAACGAGCCCGGCAAGCACCCGCCGTACGAGATGTGGTGCACCACGGACGGCGACTACGTGTGCCTGAAGGCGCAGGTCACGGGATACATGCAGACGCATTACGAACTGGTGGCGCTGGCGCGCTGACCGGCGGGCGCCGGCAGGTCGGCGCGACGGGATCCCCGGCACGCGGCATCGTTCTCGCGTGCGAGCGCCGGCCCGCGCGGCACTGCTATGCTGCGGGCCCGTTCCCGGCTGCCGCTCCATGCTCGACGAACTGCTGAAATTCTTCGTCGTCCTCTTCGTCGTCGTCGAGCCGCCGTCGCTCGTGCCGATCTTCGCGACGATGACCGAAGGTGCGAGCGAGGGCTATCGCCGGCGCATGGCGCTGAAGGCGAGCGCGATCGCGCTCGGGATCCTCGTCGTGTTCGCGCTCGCGGGCAGCTGGTTCATCGACCTGATGGGCATCAGCATCGACGCGTTCCGCATCGGCGGCGGACTCATGCTGTTCCTCATCGCGCTCGACATGGTGTTCGCGCGCGAGGAGAAGACGACCGCGGAGGAGAAGGCCGAGACCCGACGCCGCGCGGACATCTCGGTGTTCCCGCTCGCGTTCCCGCTGATCGCCGGGCCCGGCGCGCTCGCGACGGTGCTGCTCACGTTCGGTTCGGCGCAGGCCGATCCGCTGCTGTACGCGGGCCTGGTCGCGGTGATCTGCGCGGTGGTCGTCGTCACGCTGCTGTTCATGCTGTCCACGCCGCTCGTGATGCGCGTGCTGGGCGTCACGGGCGCGAAGGTGGTGTCGCGGCTCGCGGGCGTGATCCTCGCCGCGCTCGCGGTGCAGTTCGTGATCGACGGACTGAAGGGCGCGTTCGGGGCGGCGCTGGGCTGACCGGCGCCGTCACTGTCCCGGCGGCGGCTCCCACAGTTCCACCTTGTTGCCCTCTGGATCGACGACCCACCCGAACTTCCCGAACTCCGAGTCGTCCGTCTTGTCGAGCACGTGGCAGCCTTCCGCGCGCAGCGCCGCGAGCAGCGCGGCGAGATCCTCCACGCGGTAATTGATCATGAACGGCGCGGTGCTCGGCGCGTAGTAGTCGTTGTCGAGCGCGCCGACGGACCACACGGTGGTGCCGGCGTACGCCTCGCCCGCGGCGTCCGTCCAGCGGAACGACGTGCCGCCCCACGACTGCACGTCGATCCCGAGATGCCGGCGATACCACGCCTGCAATGCCGCCGGGTCCTTCGCCTTGAAGAAGATGCCGCCGATGCCGGTGACGCGTCGCATGGCCAGACCTCCGTGGCGGGCCTCGACGAGGCCGTGAGTGCGACGATGCCGCAGCCGCGGCCGGCAGTCCACGCGATCCTGCATCGCTGCCGCGACGCCGCACTCCGGCTCACCCGGCGCGCTCGTACTCCAGGTCGCGCGCCGTGTGCCCGAGCCGCGTGCCGCGGCGCTCGAACTTCGTGACCGGCCGCTCCGGCGGCCGCGGCACGTAGCGGCCGTCCGGCGCGCAGTTGCGGAACTCCGTGCTCGTCGCGAGCACCTGGAGCATCCATTCCGCATACGGCTCCCAGTCGGTCGCGAGCCGCAGCCGCGCGCCGGGCTTCATGCGGCTCGCGAGCAGCGCGACGAATGCGGGCTGCACGATGCGGCGCTTGTGATGCCGTTTCTTCGGCCACGGATCCGCGAAGTACAGCAGCACCTCGTCGAGCGCACGCGGCGGGATCGCGTGCTCGAGCACCTCGACCGCGTCGTGCCGGATCACGCGCAGGTTGCGCAGGTGCGCGAGGTCCGCCGCGAGGAGGCAGTGACCGACGCCGGGCGGGTGCACTTCGATGCCGAGATAGTCGCGCTCCGGATGCGCCGCGGCGAGCTGCACGAGCGTATCGCCGTCGCCGAAGCCGATCTCGAGCACGCGCGGCGCGGTGCGGCCGTAGATCGCATCCAGGTCGAGCGGCGCGGGCGACCACTCGAGGCCGTAGCGCGGCCACAGCTCCTCGAGCGCGCGCTGCTGCGCGATCGTGATGCGCCCGCCGCGCTTCACGAACGAGCGGATCGCGCGAGGGGGGCGGTCGGGGGCGTCGGCGGTCATCGGCGTTCTTGCGGTGCGGAAGGCCCCGCGGGGGCGCGCAGGATCGCAGTCCGTCACGTTTCCGACAAGTCGCCCCGCACGGACAGGTCCCCGTGCGCCCGCGCGGCGGCGGCTCGCTTATGATCCGCCGGTCCGCCGAACGACTGCCGGGTGCACCATGACGCGACTGCCTTCGATCCTCGGGTTCTGCGCCGCGATCCTCACCGCGACGCTCGCCGCACCGCAGGCGCACGCCGCTGCGGACGTCACGAAGCTCGAGGTCCGCATCGTGACCGGCGAGGACGGCGCCAGCGCCGGCGCCGCCGTGGAGCTCCGCATCCGCGAAGCCGGCAGGCCGGAGCGCCGCCTGCCGATCGGCGCGGGCGAGGCGTGGCCGCGGGGCTCGACGCGCGTGATCCCCGTGACGCTCCCGACGCCGCTCGACCCCGACACCGTCGCGCGGCTCGGCCTCTGGTTCCGCGGCGCGCCCGGCCCCGCGGATGCATGGACGGTCGCGAGCGCGGAAGTCTTCGCGCTCCGCGGCCGCGAGCGCGTGAAGCTCGCGAACGCGACGATCTCCGGCGTGCTGATGCGCGAGGGCGAACTGTCGACCGCGGAGCGCGCGGCCTCCACGCTCACGTGCGTCACCGACGTGGAATGCAGCGACGGCCGTACGTGCAACGGTGCCGAGCGCTGCCAGCCCGGTGCGCGCGGCGCGGACACGCGCGGCTGCGTGCGCGGTGCGCCCATGCAGTGTCCGACGAACGAAGTCTGCGTCGAGGGGCAGGGATGCCGTGGGCTCGGCGAAGGCGCCGGCGGCAGCCTCGCGCTCGGCGGCCGCGCGGGCAACGCCTCGCCCGCAGCCGCGGTGCGCGGTGGAGCGCCGGCGACGCAGACCTGCAGCGGTGCCGACGTGCTGCTCACCGAGGCCGGCGGCGCAACGCGGATCGCGAGCTGCCCGACCGGCACGACGTGCATCCCGCAGCCGAACGGAACCGGGGTCTGCGCGCGGAACTGAGGCGCACGTCGCGCGAGCCGTCGCGCGCGGCGGTCCTCAGGGCGCGGTCGACCACGGCGCCATCTGCGCCGCGGGCAGCACGAGCACTTCGAAGTCCGCGATGCCCGCGCGCAGCTTGCGGATCTCGGCGTACTCGGGCGAATTCCAGAACGTGCGCACCGCGTCGAGGCACGGGAAGCGCGCGATGATCACGCCGCGTCCCGGCGGCGGCGCGCCTTCGAGCGTTGCGAGCGCCGGCGAGACGGCCTCGTACCAGCCACCGTACTTCGCGTAGAGCTTCGACTCCGCGAGCGCGCGCACGTACGCGCCGAACGCCTTGCGGTCGCGGATCTCGCCGTAGACGAGCAGGCGCACCGGCGCATCGCAGGTCGCGGGTGCGTCCGTGCGCCGGAAGCGATAGCCGCCGTGCTCCGGGCCCCAGCGCAGCCGGCCCGCGGAGTCGAACCCGCGATCCCAGTTCACGATGCCGTCCGCAGTCAGCACGGTGTGCGAGATCGCGTAGCTCGCGCCCTTGTAGTCGTTGCGGCACTCGGCTCCCAGGGTGCCGCCTTCCCAGCGGCGCTCGCCGGTGCGGGCGAGCACGACGTCGCAGCCGCCGAGCGCCGGCGTGGCGGCCGGTGCGAGCGCAGCGAGCCGAGCCGGCTCGCGCCACGCGCCCACGTACTTCGCGGGCTCCGGCAGCGCGTGACGGCGCAGCAGGATGGAGCCGTCCGGGCGAACGCTCGCGCGCACGAGCCGCTGTAGGTACGGCGCGGTCGCGTCCTTCATCCAGCTCTCGACGTAGAGCCAGCGCTCCGCCGTCGCGGCGTCGGTCGGGATCTCCGCGACGTGCCACTCGGCGACCGCATGACGCGCGTCCTGCTGCGCCTGCGCGGCGTTCGTGAAGGTGCCGGTCTGCAGCGAGACGAACTCCGCGAGCGCGGAACTCCGGGTGTCCGGGGCCGCGAGCGTGCCCGCGCTCGCCGCGTCCTCCGCCTGCGCCGCGTACGCGGCGTGCGCCGCGCACGTCGCCGCGAATGCGATCGCGGTGGCGAAGAAGGACAGGCGTGAGATTCCCGGCCTGCGGTGGCGCATCGCGGTCTCCGAGTGCACTGGGGCGGCGGGCCGACGATGCGGCGTCGCCCGCGCGGGTGTCAACGCGAGCCGTCGCGACGTGCGCCGCCCGGGAGTGCCACGGGCCGCCGGAGTGGACGCGCGGGCCCCACGCGTCGCACGATGCGCACTCCCGTCTCCACCGGAAGCCGTCGTGAATCCCAGCCAGTCCGTCGCGCGTCGTTCGCCGTCCTTCGTCGCCTGCGTCGTCGTCGGGTTCGCAGCGCTCGCAGCCTCGCCGGCCCGCGCAGCGGCCGACCCCGCGGCGGATGCGCTGCGCGCGGACGTCGACCGCATCGCGCGCGAGCTCGACCCGCGCGTGATCGAAACGCGTCGCTATCTCCACGAGCGCCCCGAGCTCTCGAACCGCGAGGTCGAGACCGGCAGGTACCTCGCGAAGCGGCTGCGCGAACTCGGCCTCGAGGTGCAGCATCCGGTCGCGAAGACCGGCGTGGTCGCGGTGCTCCGCGGCGGCCGGCCGGGTCCGGTCGTCGCGCTGCGCAGCGACATCGACGGGCTGCCCGTCACGGAGGAAGTCGACGTACCGTTCCGGTCGAAGGTGCGCACCACGTTCGACGGCAAGGACGTCGGCGTGATGCACGCGTGCGGTCACGACGCGCACATGGCCATCCTGCTCGGCGTCGCGGAGACGCTCGCGAAGGTGAAGGACCGTGTGCCCGGCACCGTGAAGTTCCTGTTCCAGCCGGCGGAAGAGGGACCGCCCGCCGGCGAGAAAGGCGGCGCGCCGCTGATGATCGAGGAAGGCGTGCTGAGCAACGAGCCCGCGCCCGCCGCGATCTTCGGCCTGCACGTCGTGTCGGCTCTCGAGACGAACGTGATCGGCTGGCGTGCCGGCGGGATCATGGCGAGCGCGGACGACGTGCTGATCACGGTGAAGGGTCGCCAGACGCACGGTGCGCAGCCGTGGAACGGCGTCGATCCGATCGTCGTGGCCGCGCAGATCGTCAGCGGGCTGCAGTCGGTCGTGAGCCGGCAGATGGACCTGACGAACGGACCGGTCGTGCTGACGATCGGGAAGATCGAGGGCGGCACGCGGTTCAACATCGTGCCGGAGCAGGTCGAGATGAAGGGCACGCTGCGCGCGCTCGATCCGGCGATGCGCAAGGACATGCAGGAGCGGGTGAAGCGGACCGCCGAGCACATCGCAGCCGCGTCCGGCGCGAGCGCGGACGTCCGCATCGGCACCGTCGCGAACATGCCGGTCACGTACAACGACCCGGACCTGACTGCGCGCATGCTGCCGACGCTCGAGCGCGTGGCGACCGGAGCGCCCGGCGGTCGCGTGCTGCAGATCGCCCCGGTCACGATCTCCGAGGACTTCGCGCAGTACCAGCGCGTGATCCCGGGCCTGTTCGTGCACCTCGGCATCCGCAAGCCCGGCGCGACGCTCGACGACTATGCGCCGAACCACTCCCCGCGGTTCCGCATCGACGAGAGCGGCCTCGGGCTCGGCGTGCGCACGCTCGCGCACCTCGCGCTCGACTGGCTCGTCTCCACCCCCGCCGCGCCGAAGTAGCGACCGACGCCGGGTTGGCCGCCCGCGTCCGGCGAAGCGCCCTTCAGTGAGCGACCCGCAGGCCGCCCTGCGGGTCGCGCGCTCGCAGCGCCGGCAGGCGACTGCGAGCCATCAGAAAGCAAACGTCAGCCGCGCGCCGTAGGTGCGCGGCGCCTCGATGAACGCGTCCGCGTACGGGCCGAACTGGCCCGTCGTCGTCGCGGCCAGCACCGCCTCGTTCTCGATGTTCCGGATCCAGAGTCCCGCGCTCCACGTTTCGCCCGCGCCGTGGTACGTGAGCGAGGCGTCGCTCTTGAAGTAGGCCTGCTGCTGCGTCCCGCGCGCGTGCAGGAACGTGCCCCAGAACGAACTCTCGTAGCGCGTCTCCGCGCGTGCACGCAGGTAGCCGGCACCCATCGCGAAGTCGTGCTGGTAGCCGGCGGTGACGGTCCACTCCGGCGCGTACTGCAGCGCGTAGCCGCGGAAGTCGCGCTGCGGCGTGCCGATGTTCACGTTCGCGGGCACGATGAACTCGCGGTTGCGCGCGTGCAGCCAGCCCACGCTCAGGTTCAGGCGCCCTTCCGGGAGCGGCTTCCACAGCAGGTCCAGCTGCTGGCCGTAGATCTCCACCTTCTGCGCGTTGAACGTCGTCAGCAGCGCGGTGTTGAGGTTGAACGACTGCACGAAGAGGTCGCGGTAGTCGTAGTAGTACGCCTCGGCGTTCAGCTGCAGCGTGTCGTCGAGGAAGCGGTTCTTCGCGCCCATCGTGTAGGACGTGAGCTTCGCGGGCGCGACGCGGTTGCTCTGCGTCGCCGTGGACGCGAACAGGTTGTACGTGCCGGGCTGGTACGCGGTCTGCACGGTCGCGTACAGCATCGACTGCGCGCGCGCGTCGAACTCCACGCCGAGCTTCCAGTCGACGCGGTCGTAGTCCTCGTCGGACGAGTACGGCTGGCCGAACGCAGTCGCGCCCGCGCCTTCGCGTCCATCGCGCGAGACGCGACCGCCGAGCGTGAAGCGCGTGCGGTCCGTGAAGTCGAAGGTCGCCTGGCCGAACGCCGCGATGCCGTCCAGGCGGTTGCGCGTGACGTTCGCGAGCGGGAACCCGCCGACCACGAAGTCGCCGGAGTTCGTCACGCGGTAGCCATAGAGCCCGACGAGCCACTGCCAGCGCGCGCCCGGATCGCCGGTGAGCCGCAGCTCCTGCGTGACCTGGTCGTACTTCGCGGTGAGCAGCGCGGGAATGTTCTCGAGCCAGTAGTCGCCGCTCCAGTCGAGGTGGAAGTAGGCCGGGATCCACGTGAGCGTGTTCGCGCCCAGCTTCCAGGTGAGTTCGGCGCCGCTGACGAAGTTGTCGTAGTCCTGCGGCGATGCGGTCGGCGCGTTCGCGTCGATGCGATCGTCCCACGGGTCGCCGTGATCGAAGGCGTTGGGATCGCCGGCGAACGTGCCGCCGTTGTAGCCGCGGCGTACGAGGTTCGGCGAGCGGCCGTCCTTGTTCGCGTAGTGCGCCCACCAGTAGAGGTCGAAGCGCTCCGACGGGGTCCACTTCGCGGACAGGCGCGTCGCCCAGTCGTCGCGCGAGTCCGCGCCGGTCGCGAGATAGCCGTCGTGGTCGATGTAGTCGACGGCGGCGCGCACCGCGAGCGTGTCCGTGAGCGGGACGTTCTGCACGAGCGTGCCGTGCACGAGCGAGTAGTTGCCCACCTCGAGCACGCCCTCGGTCGAGAGTTCGCGCGTGGGGCGGTTGAACGTGACGTGCACCGCACCGCCGAGCGAACTGCGGCCGTAGAGCGTGCCCTGCGGGCCGGGCAGCAGTTCGAGCTGCGCGATGTCGAAGAAGCCGACGCTCGTGCCTTCGCGCGGGATGTAGACGCCGTTGAACTGGAACGACGTCGGCGGCTCGATGTTCGGCAGGTCGAGCGTGGACCCGACGCCGCGCACGTAGATTTCCGTCGAGGCGTTCTCCGCCTGGAAGCGCACCGAGGGCACGAAGTTCTGCGCGCCGCGCACGTCGAGCACGCCGAGCGCCACGAGCGAGTCGCCGGGGATCGCGGTCACCGCGGCCGACGCCGACTGCTGCGTCTCCGCGATCTTCCGCGCGGTGATCGTGATCTCCTCGAGCGTCGTGTCCGCGGCGCCGCGGGCGGCAGCATCGTCCGCGCGGGCGGCGGCGGGAACGAGTACGGCGGCGATCGCCGCCGCGAGTGCGGCGGAGGCGAGGCGGAACGCGGGCATCGTCTGGACCTTCCACTGGCGGCGTGCGCGATGCACACGCGAATGAATCGCAGCCTAGCCGCGGCACCTGCGTGCGTCGATTCGCGGTTCCGCGCGCTGACTGCGGGAAGGCCGGAGCCGGGTGAGGGTTTGCCGCAATTCCGTACGCGGCCGGAGCGGTACCGGCGCGAAGATCTTCTCGAGGCGATCCGCGCCGCGCTCTGCCAGGCGCGAGCGCGCCGTCTAGCCGACCGCGTCAGGCCAGAGCGCGCGCGGCGGCTTCGCGTCCGGGCGGAGGAAGCGCTTCTCCAGTTCGCGCGCGGGCAGCGGCACGGACAGCAGGTACCCCTGCGCCTGGTGGCATCCGCGCGCGCGCAGCCATTGCAGCTGCGCCGGGCGCTCGATGCCTTCCGCGGTCACCTCGATCCCGAGGCTGTGCGCGAGCGAGAGAATCGCGCTGGCGACCGCGCCGTCGCTCGACGACTGGTCCACGTTCCGCACGAATGCGCGGTCGATCTTGATGCGATCGGGCGGGAAGCGGGTGATGTACGCGAGCGAGGAGTAGCCGGTGCCGAAGTCGTCGAGCGCGATACGGCATTCCAGGCGGCGGAAGCGCTCGAGCGTGCGACGCACGGCCGCGGAGTCCTTCACCAGCACGACTCCGTGATCTCCACCTCGACGAGGTGCCCCGGCACGCGGAACTCCGCCAGCGCGATCTCCAGCACGCCCGCCGGGTCGCCGTGCAGCAGTTCCTTGCCCGAGACGTTGATCGCGATCGAGGTCGTGATGCCCGCATCGAGCCACGTGCGCAGCTGCCGGCACGCATTGCGGATCACCCATTCGCCGATCTCGACGATCAGCCCGCTTTCCTCGGCCATGCCGATGAAGTTGCTCGGCGGCACGTCGCCGTGGTCCGGGTCGTGCCAGCGTGCGAGCGCCTCGACGCCCGCGAGCGAGTCGTCGGCGAGGCGGAACTTCGGCTGATACGCGAGTGCGAGCCGGTCCTCGCGGACCGCCCGGCGCAGGCGCGCCTCCAGGTCGAGCCAGTCGCGCAGGCGGCTGCTCATCGCAGGCGTGTAGAGCGAAGTGAGCCACGCGCCGCCGGCCTTCGCCTGGTGCATCGCGGTATCGGCGTTCTTGAGGAGCGTCTCGACGTCGGGTGCGTGCTCCGGGTAGACCGCGACGCCGATGCTCGGCGTCGCGAAGAACTCGATGCCGTCGTGCGTGACGGGCTTCGACAGCGCCTCCTGGCACGCGTCCGCGACGCGCAGCCCCGCGAGGCGCGCGTCCGCATCGCGGGCGAGGATCACGAAGTCGTCGCTGCCGAAGCGCGCGAGCGCCATGCGGCCGCGGCCCTCGTCGTGGCGGAGCACGACCGAGCGGAGCCGGTCCGCGATCGTGCGCAGCACGCCGTCGCCCGCCGTGTGTCCGAAGGAGTCGTTGATGCGCTTGAAGCCGTTGAGGTCGAGATACACGGCGGCGACCGACTCGAGCGTGCCCGCGTCCGCGAGCATGCGCTCGGCCGTCTCGATGCATCGCTGACGGTTCGGCAGGCCGGTGAGCGTGTCGAAGTACGCCAGCCGCTCGATGCGTTCCGCCGCGCGCGTGCGCTCGCTGGTGTCCTGCCGCACCACGAGTACCGCGTCGGGTTCCGAGCGCACGAAGCGCAGCTCCAGCGAGCGCGCGGCTCCGGTGGCGTCCGCGCGCCGCACCTCCAGCGTGCGCGGCTCGCCGTCGAGCGCGGTGAGCCGCACGTGCCGCAGCACGTCCGGCATCAGGTCGGGCGGAGCGATCGCGTCCGCGTTCGCGTCCGCGCCCGCGCCATCCGCGGCGTCGCGCGAGGCCGCGCCGTAGGTGCGCGGATGCCAGCGCACCTCGCCGTCCGGCGCGACGAGCCAGAGCTCGTCCGGCACCGCCTCGAGCAGCGCGTGCACCTTCGCCTCGCGGTCCGCGAGCGTCTGCGTCGCGGCGGCGTTGCGCAGGATGTAGCCGAGGCGATGCGGCAGCAGCGCCCAGTTCACGGGCTTCGTCACGAAGTCCGTGGCGCCGGCCGCGAACGCGACGTCGATCGCGGCTCCGTCGTCGTGACCCGTGACCATCACGACCGGCAGCATCTGCAGTTCCGGATCGCGCCGCAGCTCGCGACACACGGAGAAGCCGTCGAGCACCGGCATGTCGACGTCGAGCAGCACGATCGCGACGCCGGGCTCGCGCGCGGCCGCGAGCGCGTCGCGGCCGTTGTCGAACGCGAGCGGCGTGAGGCCCGCGCGGCAGCACGCTTCCGCGAGCAGCAGGCGGCCGAGATCCTCGTCGTCGGCGATCACCGCGATCGTACGCGGCTGCGGCTGCGTGCTCATGCGGTCGCCTGCCAGCGCTGGTCGCGCAGCGCCGCGAGCAGCGCGGGATGCGCGGCGGCGAGCTGCGCGTGCAGCTCGTCCGCGCGCGCCTCGAGCGACGCGTGGCAGGCCTGCTCGAGTTCGCGGATGCGGTTCGCGTACGCGACCGCGCCCACGTTCGCGGACGAGGACTTCAGCTTGTGGCACACGGCCGCGGCGGCGGACCAGTCGCGGGCCGCGAGCGCGGCGCCGAGTTCCGCGAGTGCCGCGGCCGAGGTGCGCTCGTACAGTGCGACGAGCCGGGGTACAGATCGGACTGGCGCCCGGCGGCGAGCGACCCGAGGCCCGCGACCACGCCGGCGTCGATGCTCGTGAGCGTCGCGACCAGCGCTTCGCTCTCGCGCGACGCATCCGGCTTCGTGACGGCGACGCTCGTGGAGCCGTGGGCGGGGTTGCCGGCGACGGCCGCGCCGCCGACCCAGCGCCGTACGAGCGCCGCGCACTCCGCCAGCGTGTACGGCTTGCCGAGCACGTCGTCCATGCCGGCCGCCTCGCAGCGCGCACGCGAGTCCGACGCGCCGTGCGCGGTGAGCGCGACGATCGGGACGCGCGCCGCGCCGCTCTCGCGCTCGCGGAGTCGCATGAGCTCCGCGGTCTGGTAACCGTCCAGCGCCGGCATGTTGATGTCCATGAGAACGAGGTCGAAGCGTTCGGCGGCGCTGCGCGCGACCGCCGCAGCGCCGTCGACGACCCACACGCTGCTGCAGCCCAGGACCTGCAGGTACCCCTCGGCGACCGTCGCGTTCACCGGGTCGTCCTCGACGATCAGCACGTGCCCGCGCGCCGGCGTCGCGAGCGTCGCGGGATCGTGTCCGGCCCCGGTGCGGGCGCCGAGCGAGCGCTCCAGCGCCGACTGGAGCACGTCGAGCTTCACCGGCTTGTGCAGCACCGGACAGCGCTCGTCGTAGCCCTCGGAGTCGAGACCCCACGTGCGCATCGTGGCCGGCGTCGCGAGCACGATCACGCCGCTCACGGCGCCGCGGCGCTGCACGAGCGCCTGCGCGTCGGGGCCGTGGCTGTCGGCGTCGACGATCACGAGCGCGCCGTCCGCGGCCGCGTCCACGGCGTCGACGAGGCCGCGAGCGCGGTCACGCCGAGCGCGGCGAGATAGCGCTCGAGCGACTCGCGCAGCGCGGGCCGCCGCGTCTGGATGCGCGCGAAGCGGCCGTTGAGGAGCGGCGGCACGGTGCGCAGCGCGGCCGGCTCCACCGCGAGCGGCAGCGTGACGAGGAAGGTCGAGCCCGCACGGGGCCGGCTGTCGACGCGGATCGACCCGCCCATCAGCTGCGCGAGCTCACGGCAGATCGCAAGCCCGAGGCCGGTGCCGCCGAAGCGCCGGCTCGTGGACTCGTCCGCCTGCGCGAACGGTTCGAAGACTCGTGCCGCGACCGCGGGCTCCATGCCGATGCCGGTGTCGGCCACGGAGAGCTGCACTTCGGCGCGTCCGGGTGCGACGACGAGCACGTCGGCCTTCACGACGATCTCGCCGTGCTCCGTGAACTTCACCGCGTTGCCGATCAGGTTCATCAGCACCTGGCGGATGCGCAGCGGGTCGCCGAGCACCGCGAGGTCCTGCCGGTCGGGCGGCGACACGACGAGCTCCAGCCCCTTGCGGTCGCATGAGCCGGCGAAGAGCGCGGCGCATTCCTCGAGCAGCTGCGTGAGGTCGATGCTGAGCGTCTCGAGTTCGACCTTGCCGGCGTTGATCTTCGACAGGTCGAGCAGGTCGTTCAGGATGCGCAGCAGGCTCTCGGCCGACGAGCGGATCGTGTCGGTGAGCTGCTCCTGGGCCGGCGTGAGCGTCGTGCGGGCGAGCAGCTCGGTCATCCCCACCACGCCGTTCATGGGCGTGCGCAGCTCGTGGCTCATGCGCGCGAGGAAGCCCTCCTTCGCGCGCGCGGCTTCCGCGAGCAGGCGGTTGCTCTCGACGAGCTCCTGCGTGCGCTTCGCGACCTCCTCCTGCAGTGCGCGCTGGCGGGCGACCGCGCGGTCGATCCGCAGGCGCTGGATCCAGAACCGGTACGCGACGAGGCCGCCGAGCAGCAGTGCGTAGAAGGCGTATGCGAGCGGCGAGCGCCACGGGCTCGCGGACTTCACGATCGTGATCGCGAGCGGTGTCTCGCTCCACACGGAGTCCGCGTTCGCGGCGCGCACTTCGAGCACGTGCCGGCCGGCCTCGAGGTTCGTGAGCGTCACGCGATGCTGCGTGCCGAGGTCGATCCAGCGGTCGGTGAGGCCCTGCAGCCGGTAGGCGAGGCGGTTGCGGCGCGGCGACTGGAAGTCCAGCGCCGCGAAGTCGAGCGTCACGATGTTCGCATCGTGTCCGATGTCGATGCGGTCCGTCAGCCACGAGGGGACGCGCGTCGCGAGCGGCACGCCCATCACCTCGATGCGCGTGAGCGCGATCCGCGGCGACCTGCTCGAGTCGGAGAGGCGTGCCGCATCGAACACGTTGAAGCCGCCGGGCCCGCCGAAGGCGATGCGCCCGTCGCGCAGGCGATGGTACGCGCCGGTGTTGAACTCCTCGCCCTGCAGGCCGTGCTCGCGGTGGAAGGTCTTCACCGTCCGGGTCGCCGGGTCGAAGCGCATGAGTCCGGCGTTGCCGCTGAGCCAGAGGCCGCCGGCCGGGTCCACGACGATGCCGTAGATCGCATCGCTCGACAGGCCGTCGGCGCGCGACAGGTTCTCGAACCGGATCGAGTCCGGCGCGGCCGCGGATCCGGCGACGAGATCGAGCCCCGCATCGTCGGTGCCCACCCAGATGCGCCCGTCGCCGTCGGCCGCGAGCGCGTACACGGTGTCGCTCGACAGGCTGCGGGCGTCGCGCGGATCGTGCCGGAACGAGCGCAGCACGGTGCCGTCGGGACGTGCGACGTTGAGCCGGCGCCGTCCGTCGCGATCCACACGTTGCCCTGCGCGTCCTCGGCGAAGGCCATCACGTTGGGACCGCTGATCGCGCCCGGGCCATGTCCGAAGGGGAGCTGGCGCACGTCGCCGGTCGCGGGGTCGAGCACGTTCGCGCCGCCGCCGTGCGTGCCGATCCACAGCAGGCCGTTGCGCGCCTCGTAGATCGTCATGATGCCCGGCGCGCTGATCGCGCGCGGGTCGCCCGGCTTCACGGGAACCGAGACGAGTCGACCGTCCTTGTCGAGCGACTTCAGCCCGTCGGCCATCGTGCCGATCCACAGCACGCCGCGACGGTCCGTGCGCAGCGCCATCACGCGACGGTCGGAGAGCACGTTGCGCCGGCCGAGGACTTCGTCGACGTCCTGCGCGTCGCCGGTGTCCGGATCGAAGCGCACGAGCCCGCCGCCGTGCGAGCCGACCCAGAGCCGGCGGTTCGAAGCGTCCGCGAACGCCGTGACCATGCGTCCGCCGAGCCATTCCGGACGATGCCCGCCGAGTTCCCAGCTGTGCGGGTTCCAGCGGCTCACGCCCGCGGAGCGCGTGCCGACCCACACCAGTCCGTTCGCGTCCTGGTAGAGCGACATCACGAACGAATCGGGCAGCGAGGACGGATCCGCGCGGTCGTGGCGATAGTGCGCGAAGCCGCCGGTCGCGCGGTCGAGCAGCGAGAGACCGTCCGCGGTGCCGACCCAGAGCCGTCCCGCCTTGTCCTCGAGCAGGCCGCGTACGTCGTCGTGGGCGAGCGAGGACGGGCGCTGCGGATCGTGGCGGAACGAGCGCAGCACGCGGCCCTGCCAGTCGATCTGGTACAGCCCGGCGTCCAGGGTTCCGACCCACAGCCGACCGGCGCTGTCCTCGAGGAAGCGCGAGACGCGCTTCTCGCCGAGCGCAGCGGCGTCGCCCGCGCCGCGGCCGACGTGCGCGAACGTACGCGATTCCTCCTGCCAGCGCTCGATCCCGGAGTCGGTGCCGACCCAGACGTTGCCGGCGCGATCGAGCGCGATCGAGTTCACGCGATCGTCGGCGAGCGATCCCGCGTTCGCGGGATCGTGGCGCAGCTGCTCGACGAGCCCCGTCGCGGGATCGAGCAAGCCGATGCCGGAATCCACGCTCGCGACCCACACGCGACCGCGCGCATCCACGAGCAGCGCGCGCGTGGAGTTGCTCGCGAGCGAGCGCGGATTGCCGGGCTCGTGACGATAGGAGGTGAACGTGTCGGTCGCGCGATTCCACCGCGCGACGCCCGCGTCCTTCAGCGCGATCCACAGGTCGCCACGGGCATCCTCGGCGATGTCGCGCACGAAGTTGCCGGGCAGACTCGACGGAGTGCCGCGCACGTAGCCGTAGCGCACGAACTCGTGGCCGTCGTAGCGCACGAGCCCGTCCTCGGTCGCCATCCCACACGAAGCCCTGCGAGTCCTGCAGCGTCGCGTAGACGGTGCCCTGGGTGAGGCCGTCGGCGGTGGTGAGGTGCTCGAGCGTGAGCGGACGGGTGTCGGTGACCGCGTGCGCGGCCAGCGGAGCGGTCGCCAGCAGCAGTGCGCAGGCCAGCGCGCGCGCGCGCGCCGCCGGAATGTCGTTCGTGCTCCAGTCACCGGCAATACCGAGGGATCGGTGGATCCCGATCCCTTCAGTATCGGCAACCCCGGGCCCGGGATTGCGCGCACTCGCTCACAGTCTCGTCATTCGTTCGGAACCCAGCGCGGCGCCGATGCCGGAGCGGTCGTCGACGGGCTCGTTCCGGGCGCGTCCCACCACGGGGCGCTGCGGCTCCAGGTGTAGCCCTTGCCCCAGGTGTAGCCCTGAGTCCACGTGTAGCCGCGACTCCAGGTGTAGCCGCGGCTCCAGGTGTAGCCCGCATTCCACGTGTAGCCGCTCGACCAGGTGTAGCCCTGGTTCCACGTGTAGCCGCGCGACCACGTGTAGCCGTCGCCGGCGAGCGGCTCGCCCCAGTACTGCGAGCCCATGTCCATCACGTAGTAGTTGCCGTCGGCGTCCTGGTTCGCGGGGCCGCCGAAATGTGCGCTGCCGCTCAGATCGGCCGCGACGTCGAGTCCGCGATTCGCGCAGCCCCTGGCGCCCGAGCGCGCCGCCGCAACGGCATCGATCAGCCCGGAGCCCTGCTGGAACACGCTGTAGGCGAGGCGGCCGCTCGTGGTCGTCGCGGCGCGCGCGCTCGCGATCAGCCGGCACTTCACCTCGTCCGGCGACATCGCGGGGTCGAACTGCAGCAGCAGCGCGACCACGCCCGAGGTGACCGCCGCCGCCTGCGACGTGCCCGACATCGTGAACAGCGACTGCGGGCCGTTCACCGAGCCGGGGTCGAGGCCCGCGAGCGTCGTGCGCGGATTCATCGAGGCAACCATGTGGCCACCCGGCGCGACGAGCTCAGGCTTCACGAAGCCTTCGAACGTCGGGCCGGTCGAGGAGAACGACGCGAGGCGATCGTCGCTGCCGTCGAGCGGCGTGCCGTTGTCGGTGAGCGCCCCCGCGGTGATCACGTAGGGCACGTTGCCGGGCACGCCGATGGTCATCGGGCCCGGGCCCTCGTTGCCGGCGGAGGCGACCACGACGATGCCGGCCTGCCATGCGGCCATCACCGCGCGGTTCAGCGGGTCGTCCCAGTAGTACGACTGCGGCGGGGCGCCGAATGACAGGTTCAGCACGCGGACGCGATACCGCGCGCGATTCGCGACGATCCAGTCGATCGCGGCGATCACGTCCGCGTAGCTGCCCGCACCCGTGTCGTCGAACGCGCGCGCGACCACGAGCCGCGCTTCGGGCGCGACGCCGAGCCAGCGGCCGGCGATGTTCTTCGCGCCGCTCGCGGCGATCGCGGTGACGTGGGTGCCGTGGCCGTACGGATCGCCGGAGAGCTTGCTCTGGGTACCGCCGACGAAATCCGCACTGGCGAGGATGCGGTTGGGGAAGCCGTCCTGCCCCCCGAACCACAGGCCGCTGTCGACGACCGCGATCGTCACCGTCTTGCCGGTGATGTTCGCGCGATGGAACACGTCCGCGCCGACGAGCTGCGGGTAGTTCGTGTCGTAGAGATAGCGCGGGGCGCTGACGGTCGTGCCGTCCGTGAGCGTCTGCGACGTGGTCGTCGTCGATACCAGCGACGTCTTCTGCGCGGCCGACTGGCCCGCAGCCGCGGTGCGCACCGCGCGATCCGCGTACACGCGGACGCCGCCGCGCGCGCGCAGTGCATCGACCTGATCCTGCGTCAGCGTCGCGACGACGCCATCGACGATCGCGAGTTCGCGCTCCGGTCGGGCGCCGACGCGCAGCACGTCCGCGCGTGCGGTCGCGACGCTCGAGTCCGTCACGATGTAGCGCGAGCCGGCACGCTCCGCCGCGGCTTCGCCCGCCTGTGCCTGGAGCGCGCACATGAGCGCGGCGCAAGTCGTTCCGATCCACAAGGTCCGCAGGGTCATTTCGTCTCTTCCGGTGGTGACGTCGGGGCGGCCGTGTGCCGCGATGGGGCGCATTTGACGCCAACCGGCGACAGCGGGGCTCTCGTGCAGGCGCCGCGGCGCATGGGCCGAAGCGTGACGTGGATCTCTTAATCGAAAGTCAAATCGCGACGGCCGGGTCCGCGCCTGCGGCGTGCGACGCTCGCTCGCGTGGGCCCGATTTGACACCTCGATTATTCGAACCGCGTCACGCTTCGGCGGTGCTGCGTACGCGGGCGTCGCGCGATGGCGACGCATCCCCCTACCCACAATGCGCGCACTCGAAGGATCTCGACGACGGGTGACGCATGGCGATCGCGAAGCGCATCGGAATGACGGCGGTGGCGGCGGCGGTGACGGCGACGCTGTGGTCGCTCGTACCGCAGTCGCAGGACACGGCCGTGCCGGCGCGCGCCGCGGTGGTCGCGCCGACGCCGGCCCCCGTGCCCGCGCAGCCGGCCGCCACCGTGTCGCCGGCGGAGCCGCGCCGCGCGGATGCGGGCGAGGCCGCGCAGGTCGCCGGCTTCACCTGGGGCCATGCGCCGGGCGCGCACGCGGAGCGCGACGCGCCGCTCGCGATCCAGCGTGCGCAGGATGCGGGCCCGCCGTTCGAGGACCCGCGCATGAGCCGCCGCGTCGTGGAACTCGCGCGCTCGGAGTCGCCGCAGCCGGTCGACGTCGTGCTCCGCTTCGAGGGCATGGATGCGGCGGCGATCGCGAAGACGGTGGACGCCGCCGGCGGTCGGGTCGTGAAGAGCTACCGCACGCTGCCGCTCGCGGGCGTGCGCATTCCCGCCAACCGGCTGGCGCTGCTCGCGAGCGCGGAAGGCGTGAACTTCCTCGAGGTCAACGCGCCGGTGCAGGCGGCGAGCGCGAGCGCGCTGCAGACCGCGCGCGTGCCGGCTCCGGGCGCGGCGAACTACCTCGTGCCGTCGGCGAACGTCGGGGTGGCGGTGCTGGACTCCGGCGTGTCCGCGCACGCGGACGTCGCGGTCGCTTCGCGCACGATCCTCACCGAAGGGCAGAACGGGCTCGGCGGCGAGTTCCTCGACCAGTTCTGGAAGATCGGCTACGCGGGCAGCGACGGCGCGGATCCGTGGAGCGACACGCCGTGGGTCGAACGCGGCGACGACGGCAACGCGGCGAGCGGCAGCGATCACCGTCGAGCGTGACTTCTGCCCCGACATGTTCAGCACCTGCATCGAGTTCGACGCGAACGCGCCGCTGAACACGGCGATCGAGCGCGCGGTGAATCTCGAGAACGCGACCGCCGCGTGGATCACGACGGACTTCCGCGTCTGGGGCTCAGCGGCGACGTGAGCTACGTGCTCGAAGCCTCGGCGAACGGCGGCGCCGGACCTGGTCGGCGCCGCTGGGGCGGCGTGACCACCAACGGTCTGTGTGGGGCCAGAGGATCGACATCACGCCGTTCATCTCGAAGAACACGCGCGTGCGCATCCGCCTCGCGAACACGGACGGCGGCGCGCGCCTCGCGGTCGACAACGTGCGGGTGACCTACCGCGCGACGACGCAGGCGCGCGACGAGTTCGTGGGGGTCAATTGGAACGGCAATCGCGGCACGGATGCATGGGTCGGCGCGTGGGTCGAGCAGAGCGACGACAACGTCGCCGCGAACGGCAACGTGCGCGTGACGAGCGGCGCGTGCCCCGACACGAGCAGCACGTGCGCGCGCATCGACGCGCGCAATGTCGGCATCGGCCTGCAGCGCGACGTGAACCTCGCGAACGCCTTCGGCGCCGCGCTGTCGTTCGACTACCGCCTCACGGAACGTGTGGGCTTGGACGGAGTACTGGGTCGAAGCGTCGACCAACGGCGGTGCGAGCTGGACGACGCTGCAGACGATCAACAACTGGTCGGACCGGCTCGGCAGCGTGCTGGTCGACCTGACGCCCTACCGCGCGGCGA
This sequence comes from Ottelia alismoides, assembly GCA_037367405.1. Lineage (NCBI taxonomy): Eukaryota > Viridiplantae > Streptophyta > Magnoliopsida > Alismatales > Hydrocharitaceae > Ottelia > Ottelia alismoides. The sequence goes on along the minus strand of JAZKJV010002354.1, from coordinate 43,929 downwards.
GCACCCGCATCCGCATCCGCACGATCTCGCCGGACGGCGGCGCGCGCCTGTGGATCGACAACGTGACCGTCGACGCCGACCGCGGCAACGCGGACGACCGCTACGGCCACGGCACCCACGTCGCCGGCATCGTCGGCGGCACCGGCGCGGCTTCGGGCGGCGCGTTCCCCGGCGTCGCGCGCGGCGCGCGCATCCACGACGTGCGCGTGCTCGACGGCCGCGGCCGCGGCGATCTCATGAGCGTGCTCGACGGCCTCGACTGGGTCGCGTTCAACGGCGCTGCGCGCGGCATCAGGGTGGTGAACCTGTCGCTCGGCACGCCGGTGTTCGAGAGCATCGCGAGCGATCCGCTGGTGTTCGCGGTGGATCGCCTCGTCGACCTGGGCTTCGTCGTGGTCGCCTCGGCCGGCAACTACGGCCGCTACGGCAACTTCACCGTCACGAGCCCGGGCAACTCGCGCAAGGTGATCACGGTCGGTTCGATCACCGACAACGGCACCGGCACGAACTTCGCGGACGACTCCGTGTCGACGTACTCCTCGATGGGCCCGACGCTCATCGACCACGTGCTGAAGCCGGACCTCGTCGCACCGGGCAACCGGTTCGTCGCGCCGATCGCCTCGTCCTCGCGTCTGCGCGGCAGCCTGCCGGATCGCGTGCCGGGCTGCGGCAACTCTTGCGGCGCCACGAACTACCTGCAGCTCTCGGCACGAGCATGGCCGCGGCCGAGGTGTCCGGCGCGGCGGGCGCTCATGCTCACTCGCGATCCGACGCTCTCGCCCGCGACGGTGAAGGCGCGCCTGATGCGCTCCGCGCGCAAGGTGAATTTCGACGCGGCGGCGGTCGGCGCCGGCGTGCTCGACGTCGGCGCGGCGCTCGCGGACACCGGCCGCGTGTGGCTGCCGGCGCTGTCGCCGAAGCTGCAGCGCTCGAATGCGGGCTCGGTGATCCTGGTCGAGGACACCGCGAAGCTCTGGGGCGATCCGGCCTTCGCGGCCGGCTTCCTGTGGTCGAACGGCTACCTGTGGTCGAACAACTACGCGTCGAGCGCGGGCTACCTCTGGGCCGACGGCTACCTCTGGTCCAACGGCTACCTGTGGTCGAACGGCTACCTGTGGAGCAACGGCTACCTGTGGTCGAACGGCTATCTCTGGGCCGACGGCTACCTGTGGAGCGATTCGGTGGTCGGCGCCGACACCGTGCTGAAGATGTCGGTGCAGAACGCCGAAATCCACGACGACTGAGTGCGGCGCGAGCCGGCGCTTCGGGCCGGCACCGCACTGCGGCGTGCGACGGATCGAAGTGCGACGCAGGTCGCATTCCCGGGCTTAAGTCGCACCGCGTTGCGGACGAGTACCGGTTGTCGGCAACCGCGGCCGCATAAGCTGCGAAGAGCGGAGCGGTGCGACCGTCGCCGCCGGGTCATTTCGCAGGGACGACGAGCATCGTGCTGATCGACGAGACCGCGCCTCACGAGCCACGTACGCCGTACAGCGGCGTCCGCTCGTTCGCCCGTGCTTGCCGCCGCGCGGTTCGCGCCGCCGCGCTCGTGCTCGCCGTCGCGCTGGCCGGCCGGCGCGCAGGCGGAGCAGATGCTCTTCACGCGCCTCGGCAGCGAGGACGGCCTCTCGCAGGGCAGCGTGCTCGCGCTCCAGCAGGACGCGCGCGGCTTCGTGTGGCTCGGCACCGAGGACGGCCTGATCCGCTACGACGGCTACGAGCTGCTGCACGTCCGTCCGCGATCGCAAGCTCCCGAACAGTCCTGCCGAACAACTGGGTGGCCGCACTCGCGCTCGAGCCCTCACCGGCCGCCTCTTCGTCGGCACCGAAGGCGGCGGCATCGCGTGGCGCGACGAGCGCGACGGACGCTTCCACGTCCCGACGGGCGCGGGCGGCAGGCCGCTGCTGGACCCGCAGGCGCGCGTGCGCACGCTCGCGTTCGACCGCGGCGGCCGCCTCTGGGTCGGCACGCGCGGCAGCGGCGCGTTCGTGGTCGATCTCGGCCGTGGCACGGCGCACGCGCTGCGCGGGGATCCGTCACGCGGCGGGTCGCTCGCGGGCGATTCGGTGTTCCAGTTCGTCGAGGATCCGGAAGGTCGAATGTGGGTCGCGAGCCAGGGCGGCCTCGATCGGGTGTCCGAGACCGGAGCGATCGAATCCTGGGGCCCGCGCCTGCGCGAACTGCTGCCCACGGCCGCGAGCGCGAAGGTCAATGCGATCGCACTCGACGACCGCGGCACGCTGTGGATCGGGACGACGCGGGCCTCGTGCGCCGCGATGCCGCGACCGGCGCGCTCAGCCTGCTCCGCCATGCGCCGGCGGATCCCTCGAGCCTCCCGGACGATCGCGTGCAGGCGATCCTGCAGGATCGCGGGCAGCGGCTGTGGATCGGCACCGCGAACGGACTGTCGCTGCTCGATCGCCGCAACGCGAAGTTCCAGGTGTTCCGCCACGACCCGGCGGACGCGTCGAGTCTGCCGGACAACAACGTCGTCAGCATGCTCGAGGACGCGAGCGGACTCCTCTGGATCGGCACGAAGACGGGCGGGCGTGGCGCGCTGGAATCCGCGTTCGTGGTCGTTCGGTCATCATCGTCTCGACGGCACGACCGGCGGCGTGACCTCCTTCGTCGAGGACGCGCGCGGCGTGCTGTGGCTCGGGACCTTCGGCGGCGGACTCCTCTCGGTCGACCGGCGCACGGGCGCGACGACCCGCTACGGCCGCGCCGGCCCGCGCGGAATCGGCGACGACAACGTGATGGCGCTCGCGATCGACGACCACGACCACGTGTGGGTCGCGACGATGCGCGCCGGCGTCACGCGCCTCGATGCGTCCACCGGCGAAGTACGCCGCTTCGAGGCGAACCCGGACGACCCGGACGCGTTGCCCGTGCCGGGCGTGATGTCGCTGCTGCACGATTCGCGCGGCAACGTCTGGGTCGGCACCTTCGGCGGCGGCCTGGCGCGCATCGACGAGCGCACGGGCAAGGTGCAGCGCTACCCGACGCTGCGCGACGGTCCGGGCGGCCTGTCCGCCGATCGCGCGACCGCGCTCGCCGAAGACCACTCGGGCCTGATCTGGATCGGCACGGACGGCGGCGGCCTCGACGTGCTCGATCCCTCCACCGGCACCTTCCGCCGCTACTCGCATTCGCCGGACGATCCGCGCTCGCTCAGCGCGAACACCGTCTACAGCATCCACGTGGACGCCCAGGGCCGCGTGTGGATCGGCACGCGCAGCGGCGGCCTCGATCTCGCGATCGGCGCGCCGCTGTCGCGGCAGGGCCTGCAGTTCGAGAACCACTCGGAAGCGGACGGCCTGCCGAACAGCACCGTGTACGGCATCGAGTCCGACGGCGCGGGACGCCTGTGGCTCTCGACGAACCGCGGCCTGTCGCGCTTCGACACGCGCACGAAGCAGTTCCTGAACTTCCGCCGCAGCCACGGCCTGCAGGGCGACGAGTTCAACTTCGGCGCGCACTACCGCTCGCCGTCCGGCGAGCTGTTCTTCGGCGGTTCGGACGGCTACAACGCGTTCTATCCGGAACGGCTCGCGTTCAACGAGCGCCCGCCACCGGTCGCGCTCACCGACGTGCTGAAGCTCAACGTGCCCGCGGATCTCGGTGCCGCGCACGAGAGCCTGCAGTCCGTGCACTTCGGCTACCGCGACGACGTGCTCACGTTCCGGTTCGCGGCGCTCGACTACACGGCGCCCGGCGAGAACCGCTACGCGTACAAGCTCGAAGGCTTCGACCCGGACTGGGTACAGGCGGGCACGAGCCGGCAGGTCACCTATACGAACCTCGACGGCGGGCAGTACGTGTTCCGCGTGCGCGCCGCGAACAGCGACGGCGCGTGGAGCGGCGATGCGCTGTCCCTGCGCGTGAACGTCGAGCCCGCGCCGTGGGCGACCTGGTGGGCGTACTCGCTGTACGTGCTCGGCGGCGTGTTCGCGCTGTGGAGCGTCTGGGCCGCGCAGCAGCGGCGCGTCGAGCGCGAGGCGGGCTTCACGCGCCGCCTGCAGATGGAAGTCGGACGCGCGGACGGCGGAGCTCGCACTGCGCAACGACCAGCTCGAGAAGGCGAACCTGCGTCTCCAGGAGGCGAGCGTCACCGATCCGCTGACGGGCCTCGGCAACCGGCGCGCGCTGCAGGAGACCGTCGAAGCGCTGCTTGCGAGCGCGCGCGCCGGCGATCCGAACGGCGTCGCGGGCTCGCGCTTCGTGCTGATGGTCGTCGACCTCGACCGCCTGAAGCCGATCAACGACCAGCACGGCCACGAAGCGGGCGACCGCGTGCTCGTGCAGGTGGCGGAGATCCTGCGGACCGTCTCGCGCACCTCCGACCGCGTGGTGCGCTGGGGCGGAGACGAGTTCGTCGTGCTCTGCCGCGACGCCGACATGGTCATCGCGAGCACGCTCGCGGAACGCGTGCGCGCCGCACTCGCCAAGCAGATCTTCCGGATCGGCGACGGCCAGGTCGCGCGCACGAGCTGCTCGATCGGCTTCGCGCCGTATCCGTTCGTGCCGCCACGCGCCCGAGCACCTCGACTGGGAGGATTCGCTCGCGCTCCGCCGACGCGGCGCTCTACGACGCGAAGCGCACGCGCAACACCTGGGTCGGCTGGAGCGGCACGCTGCGCACGACGCAGGTGCCGCAGCTCCTGGAGGCGGTCGAACGCGATCCGGTCGAGCTCGAGGAGGGCGGCTTCCTCGACGTGCGGCGCCGCGCCACCACGTTCGAGGACACCGTCGACAATCTCGTCGCGTTCAAGGGCTCCGGCGACCGATGAGCGAAGACTCACTGGTCCGCGCGCTGCCCGATCTGGCCGCGTTCGTCCGCCGCGACGGCACCGTCGCGGGCGTGATGGCGGCCGCGGCGTGGACCTGCCCGAAAGGCGCGGATCTCGAAGGCCGCCGGCTCGGCGAGGTCTGGCCCGACGAGGTCGCCGGTCTCGTGCTGCGTCTCGTCCGGCGCGCGCTCGCGGAGCGCGGCTCCGCCGAGGCGCGCTTCGAGTACGACGGCCGCGGCTACGAGGTGAAGGTCTCGGCGCACGGCGTGGACCGTGCGCTCTGCGTGGTGCGCTCCGCGACCGGTGCGACACCGGTGGAAGGGCGCGGCGAGGGCGTGCGCGACACCGGGCGCGGTGCGCTCGAGCGCCGCGCGCTGTTCACGCGCCTCGACCAGGCGATCACCGAAGCCGCGCTGCGCGAGCGGCGCGTGGCGGCCTGCGTGATCCACGTCGACGGCCTGCGGAACGTCGGCAGCGTCATCGACTACGGCCTCGCCGATGCGGTCGCGAGCGCGCTGCTCGCGCGCCTGCCCGCGCCCGGCGTCGCCGGCGAACGCGCGTCGTGGTGCGTCGGTCGCCTCGCCGAGGACGAGTTCGCGGCGATCGTCGAGGACTTCGGCGACCGCGAAGGGCTGCGGGAGATCGCGGCGCGGCTGTGCCGCTCGCTGGACGAGCCGATCGCGGCCGGCGACGCGACGTTCCGGCTGCGCGCGAGCGCCGGCATCGCGGTCCTCGGCGAGGACGCGAGCCGCGCTTCGGCGCTGCTCGAGCACGCGCGCAGCGCGATGCACGAGGCGCGTCGCGGCGGCGGCGACGCCGTGCGCTTCTACTCTGACACGCTGCGCATGCACTCGCTCGCGCGGCTCGACCTCGAGCGCGAGCTGCGTCTCGCGATCGACGAGGACGGGCTCGCGCTCCGCTACGCGTCGCGCTGCGACCTCGCGACCGGCCGACTCACGGCCGTGCACGCGTACCTGCGCTGGCCGCACGCGCTCCGTGGCGAGGTGCGTGCGGCGGAGTTCCTGCCGATCGCCGACAGCACCGGGCTCGCGGGCCCGCTGTCGCGGCTGGGCGCTGCAGCGCCTGCGACGCGACCTGCCGCGCCTGCGCGAGCTCGCGGGCCCGCGCGTGCGCTATTCCTTCGGCGCGCTGCGCCAGCACCTCGCGTCCGACGCGCTCGCCGCCGACATCGATGCCTGGCTGGAGACCGAAGAGATCCGGCCGGAGGAACTCGAGCTGCGGATCTCGGAGCACGCGCTGGGCTCGCTGCCTTCGGCCGGCGCCACGCTGCGCAGGCTCGAGCGGCTCGGCGTCGCGATCACGATCGACGAGTTCGGCCGGGGGTACTCGTCGATGCCGCGCCTCGCGCGCCTGCCGCTGCACGCGCTGCAGCTCGATCGCACGCTCGCCGTCTCCGCGGCGGACGACCCGGTGGCGCAGCGCGCGGCGCGCGCTGCCCTGTCCATCGCGACGTCGCTCGGACTCGTGCCGATCGCGACCGGCGTGGACGACGACGAGCGGCGCGCGCACCTGCTGCAGCTCGGCTGGCTGGAGGGGCTGGGCGACCGGTTCGGGATGCTGCGGCTCGAGGCCGAAGCGACCGCGGCCGCGCCGGAGCCGAAGGCGCGCCGGAGCGGCCGGCGCCGCTGAGCGCGCGACCCGCGCTGCCCTGGACGCGCGACCGGGGCTGCCCGCGCCGCGCGCGTCCTCCGGACCGCGCGACGGCCCTTCGGGCGCCCCGGATGGACCTCGCCCTCCGCTTCGCGGACCATCGCAGAGGTTGCAGACCTCCGGATTCGACGTCCGTCCCATGGATCGCCGACACGCACTCGCACTCCTGCTCGCCGGCAGCGTCGCGCCCGCCACGTTCGGCGCGACCCCCGGCGAGGTCCCCGTCGGCTGCATGCTGCGCGACGCACCGCTGCGCGGGCTGAACGGGCCGTCGCGCCGGCTCGCGGAATTCCGCGGCCGGCCGCTCGTGATCAACGTGTGGGCGAGCTGGTGCGGTCCGTGCCGCGCGGAGACCGCGTCGCTGGAACGGCTCGCATGGAGCGAAGCCGCGAGCGGCTTCAGGATCATCGGCATCTCGACGGACGATTACGCGGACCGCGCTCGCGCGTGGCTCGCGCAGTCCGAACGCGACGATCAGCCACTACATCGACCATCGGCTCGAACTCGAGAACCTGCTCGGCGCGGATCGCCTGCCGCTGACCGTGCTCGTCGGCGCGGACTGGCGCGTGCGCGCCAAGGTGTACGGCGCGCGCGAGTGGGACCGGCCGGACGCCGTCGCCGCGATCCGCCGCGCGTTCGCGGGGACCGCGCAGGACTGAGCACGCGGGCCGGCGGGCGGGCCGCCGCCCGCGATGGTGCCGCGGAGACTCAGTCCGCGGCGGCGACCACGCAGACGGGGCACGATTCCTCGACCGTCGCTGCGCCTTCGAACTGCCGGGCCAGACGCACGCGGAAGTCCGGGTGCGGCGCCGGGTACGCGCGGCGGCTGGAGCCCAGACCGAGGCGTGCGGCCGCGAGCGTCGCGGTCAGCGCAGCGCGCGAGGCGCACACGACCGGCGCATCGAGCGCACGCGCGAGCTCCGCGTACATCGGCCCCATGCAGGTGCAGCCCAGCACGATCGTATCGGCGCCGCCGCGCAGAGCCGCGCGGCAGGTTTCCAGCGTGCGTGCGACGAGGCCGGGGCGGTCCACCTCCAGATCGGTGCGCACCGCGTCGATCCCGGCCACGGAGTCCGTGCCGGCGCCGCCGACGTAGTGGATGCCGGTGCAGCGCGACTCCGCATGGTGTCGTCGCAGACGGTCCGCATAGAGCCACGCCAGCGATTCCGGCCACACCGTGACGATCGCGAAGCGGCGCCCGACCACACCGGCTGCCGCGAACGCCGCCTCCGCGGCGCCGACGACCGGCACGTCGACGGCGGCGCGCGCCGCATCGAGGCCGTATTCGCCGAAGGTGTCGATGCAGATCGCGTCCGCACCGTCCGCTGCGGCGCGTACCGCCGCATCCACGAGCGAGAGCTGCACGAACGAGAGATCCGCCGGACCGTACGGGAACGCGGCGGCCCGGAGCGGCACGACCGCCAGCCGTTCGCCCGGTGCGAGGAGATCGAGGAGGTGCGCGGGCGGCCGGTCGATCGCCGTCGGTACGCCGCTGCCGTAGATCGCGATCTGCATGCGAATGATCCGGATGTGCGTCGAGGGTACGTCGATGATGCACGGGAATGCGTGCGTCCGCATTCCCGGCACCGGAGTTCCCGTGGATTCTGCCGACGCGACTGCGGCGAGCGCGCCATCCGGGGAAGTACGCTCCCGCGGCGTGCGCGAAGGGTGGACTCTGGCGCTGCCGCTCCGCGCGGACGTCGCCGGGTCCGCCGCTTAAGCGAGTGCTAAGCCGGCGAAGCGCACCCTGCGTGCGTCATCGACCGGAGATCACTCGCATGCGCGCCTCGTTCCCGATCGCGTTCCTCGTCGCCGTGCTCGCGGCGCCCTCGATCCATGCGGCGCCCGGGCCCGCACTCCCGCGCGTGGCGCCCGCACCCGCCGACAATCCGACGACGCCCGCGAAGGTTGCGCTGGGCCAGGTGCTGTTCTTCGATCCACGCTTCTCGTCGACGGGCACGGTCGCGTGCGCCTCGTGCCACAGCGTGATGGAAGGCGGCGACGACCATCGGCCGACGTCGATCGGCGTGCACGGGCAGGTCGGCGGACGCAACGCGCCGACCGTATGGAACGCGGCCCTGCAGTCCGCGCAGTTCTGGGACGGTCGCGCAGCCACGCTCGAGGACCAGGCGAAGGGCCCGCCCGCGAATCCGGTCGAGATGGGCATGAAGGACCTCGGTGCGGTGATCGAGCGCATCCGCCGCATCCCGGGCTATGCGCCGCTGTTCGAAGCCGCCTACGGCAAGGCGACACGATCACCGTCGACAACGCGTTCAAGGCGATCGCCGCGTACGAGCGCACGCTCGTGACGCCCGGCGGCGCGTACGACCGCTACGTCGCGGGCGACCGGAAGGCGCTGAACGCGCAGCAACTGCGCGGCATGCAGAAGTTCGAGAGCGTCGGCTGCGCGGCCTGTCACCAGGGCGTGAACCTGAGCGGCCCGGAACTGCCGACGGGCACGCCGTTCCTGATGCGCTTCCCGACGTATCCCGACAGCCCGTACGTCGCGAAGTACGATCTCGCGTCCGACCTCGGCCGCGCGGTGGCGACGAAGCAGTCCGCGGACGAGCACCTGTGGCGCGTGCCGACACTCCGCAACCTCGTGTACACCGCGCCGTACATGCACAACGGCCGGGTCAAAGACGCTGCCGGAAGCGGTGCGCGTGATGGCGTCGACCCAGCTGAACGCGCAGCTGAGCGATGCCGAAGTCGCGGATGTGGTCGCGTTCCTGGAATCGCTCACCGGTGAATTCCCCGCAGCAGAGGCTGCCGCGGCTGCCGGCCACGCCAGGCGATCTGCTCGACTGAGGGCCAGGGGGGGCGACCCGCGCGCGGCCCGCGCCAGGCGCCCCGCACGCGTCCACGCACGTCCTCCGGCCGCGCGTGCGGACCTCGCGAACCTGAGCGACACTGCGCGTCCGATGACGGACTACGCTCCATCGCCGCCGGAAGAAGCGCCGCTGCCCGCCGGCGAGTTCGGCGCGTGGCTCGCGGAGATCCGCGCCGCATTGCGCCACGACCTCGAGACGCGGGTCGAATGCGGAACGTGCGTCGGCTGCTGCGTGTCCTCGTACCACATCACGCTGCGACCCGGCGACGCAGCGGCGCGCGCGCGCGTGCCGGCGGAGTTCGTCGTCGAGGCGCCGTCGCTGCCGGCGGGCCACGCGCTGCTCCGCTACGACGCCCGCGGCCACTGCCCGATGCTGCGCGAGGGCGCATGCACCATCTACATCGATCGCCCGCAGACGTGCCGGACGTACGACTGCCGCGTGCTCGCGGCCGCCGGCATCCGGGCGGGCGGCCCCGACAAATCGGTGATCGACGAGCGCGTGCGGCGCTGGCGCTTCCATTACGCGGACGAGCATGCGCGGCGCGCGCACGAGGCGGTGCGCGCGGCCGCGCAGTTCGTACGGAACGACGCGACGAGCTTCCCGCCCGGACGTGCGCCCTCGCGACCGAACGACGTGGCGGTCACGGCCGTGAAGGTCTACGCGCTGTTCCTGGACGCGGCGGTTCCGGAGTCGAGCGCAGCGAAGCGGGAACTCGCGCAGCGCGTGCTCGCCGCGTGCGAGGCCTTCGACGCAGCATGAGCCGTGGCGCGCGGCGACGGCGCCGCGCGACTCCGCGGGCGCCGCAGCGTGGCCGCGCGGCGGCAGCCTAGGCTGCGCGCCGCAGCAGGTCCACGCGGATCGGCTGCTCGAAGCGCGCGGCCCCGCTCGCGTCGGCATGTCGCGCGAAGCGGGGCGGCGTCTCCGCTTCCTGCGCGGCCGTGAGCCGGTGACGCGTGTGCGTGACGCCGATCACCGTGCGCTCGAACTCCGCGTAATCGCGGAACTCGACCGGCGCCGCGAAGAACGTTTCCTGTACCAGCTCGAGCGTGCCGGTCGCGACCGCGTCCTGCACCGCCGCGAACGCGAGTTCGCGCACGCGCTGCTCGTCGTGGAACACGCGCACCACCTCGTTGAAGGCGCCCGCGAACACGGGCTCCGAGATCCACGCGAGGCCGCCCGGCTTCAGCACGCGGCGGATCTCGCGCAGCGCCTGCGGCATCGCTTCCGCCGGTACATGGTGCAGCGACTTGAACAGCAGCACGACGTCGAACGCGGCGTCGTCCGCCGGGATCGCTTCCGCGCCGCCGAGCGCGAAACGCACGTTCGGCAGATCCTCGATCCGCAGGTTCAGCGCGTGCTGTGCCGCGTCGACCTCGAGCGCGACGATCGATCGGTCGCGCCCCGCGGTCGCGATCGCGCGCGTGAGCTGCGCGCGGCCGCAGCCCAGTTCGAGGATGCGCGCACCGTCCAGCGGCAGGGTGCGCTCGAGGAGCGGGGGCTCGGGCGTGAGGGGCAGCGGGGCGTCGGTCGCAATCTGCATGGGCGGTCCCGGGAGGCGTCGCGCGAAGGCTAGCACCGGGCGCGGGCGCGCGCAGTGCGGCGAAATCTTCACACCGCGCCGCCTGCCCGCCGGTCGCGGGCCGCGCGAGCATCGCCGCCGTGCCGGTGCTGTGCCGCCGGACGGAGGCTCCGATGGACGTGTGGATGTTCCTGCTCGCCGGGCTGCTCGCGGGCGCGACCTGGGCGTTCCTCGCGCTCGTCGCACGCCTGGGGCCGCGGCCGTGAGTGCCTGGGCCGCACTCGGCATCCTGCTCGTGATCGCGCTCGCCGGCTACCTCGTCGTCGCGCTGCTCGCGCCGGAGAAGTTCGAATGACCGCCGCGGGCGCGCTGCAGATCGCGCTCTACTTCGCCGTGCTGCTCGCGCTCGCGTGGCCGCTCGGCGAGTACGTCGCACGCGTGTACTCCGGCGAGCGCACGTGGCTCACGCCCGGTGCTCGCACCGCTGGAGCGCGCGTGCTGGCGCGTCGCGGGCGTCGATCCCGCGCAGGAGCACGACTGGCGGCGCTACGCACTCGCGCTGCTCGCGTTCAACGCGATCGGGTTCGTGTTCCTCTACCTGCTGCTGCGCCTGCAGGCATGGCTGCCGCTCGATTCGCAGTCCTTCCCGGGCATGCCGCCCGATCTCGCGTTCGACACGGCGGTGAGCTTCGTCACGAACACGAACTGGCAGGCGTACGGCGGTGAATCGACGCTCGCCCCGCTCGCGCAGATGCTCGGGCTCGCGTGCAGAACTTCCTCTCCGCGGCCTCGGGCATGGCGGTGCTGATGGCGGTGATCCGCGGCTTCGCGCGCCGCGAGGCGGCGACGGTCGGCAACTTCTGGGTCGATCTCGTGCGCGGGACGCTCTACGTGCTGCTGCCGCTGTCCGTGGTGCTCGCGCTCGCGCTCGCGAGCCAGGGCGTGGTCCAGACCTTCGAGCCGTATCGCGAACTCGCGCCACTGGAGGCGCCGGCGGCCGCCGCTGCGCCGCGGACGCAGACGCTCCCGCTCGGCCCCGTCGCGAGCCAGGTCGCGATCAAGCAGCTCGGCACGAACGGCGGCGGCTGGTTCAACGCGAACTCCGCGCACCCGCTCGAGAATCCGACGCCGCTCGCGGAACTTCCTCGAACTGCTCGCGATCCTCCTGCTGCCCGCGGCGCTGTGCCACACGTTCGGCCGCATGGTCGGCGATCGACGGCAGGGCTGGCCCTGCTCGCGGCCATGCTCGTGATCCTCGTGCCGCTGGTGTTCGCGTGCGCCGCGGCGGAGCAGGCGGGCAATCCGCGGCTGGACGCACTGCACGTCGACGCGGCGCCGAGCGCGACGCAGGCCGGCGGCAACATGGAAGGCAAGGAGGTCCGCTTCGGCATCGCGAACTCGGCGCTGTGGGCGACCGCGACGACGGCGGCCTCGAACGGCTCGGTGAACGCGATGCTCGGCTCGTTCACGCCGCTCGGCGGTCTCGTGCCGCTATGGCTGATGCAGCTCGGCGAGGTCGTGTTCGGCGGCGTCGGCAGCGGGCTGTACGGGATGCTCGCGTTCGCGATCGTCGCCGTGTTCGTCGCCGGACTGATGGTCGGGCGCACGCCCGAGTACCTCGGCAAGAAGATCGAGGCCTACGAGATGAAGATGGCGAGTCTCGTGCTGCTCATTCCGTGCGCGGTCGTGCTGGTCGGTACCGCGATCGCGTGCGTCGTGCCGGCCGGGTCCGGCCAGGTCGGGAATCCCGGCGCGCACGGCTTCAGCGAGATCCTGTACGCGTTCACGTCCGCCGGGAACAACAACGGCAGCGCGTTCGGCGGACTGTCCGCGAACGTCCCGTTCTACAACCTGCTGCTCGGCGGCGCGATGTGGATCGCGCGCTTCTGGCTGATGATCCCGATGCTCGCGATCGCGGGCAGCCTGGTCGCGAAGCGCGCGGTGGCGACGACCGCCGGCACGCTGCCGACACACGGTCCGCTGTTCGTGTCGCTGCTCGTCGGCGTCGTGCTGCTGGTCGGTGCGCTCACGTTCGTGCCGGCGCTCGCGCTCGGGCCGATCGCCGAGCACCTGCAGCTGGTCGCACGCTGAGCGGCGACGGCGAGAGGAGAGCCCGAATGTCACCCGCAGTCCCGGAGCGTCGCGCGTTCGTCGGTGGGTCGCTGCTCGCGGAAGGTCTCGCGGCCGCATGCCGCAAGCTCGACCCTCGGGTGCAGGTGCGCAATCCGGTGATGTTCGTCGTCTGGATCGGCAGCGTGCTCACGACGGGTCTGGGCGTAGCGGCTGTGTTCGGCGCGGACGGCGCCGGGGCCGGCTTCACGCTCGCGATCGCCGCGTGGCTGTGGCTCACCGTGCTGTTCGCGAACCTCGCGGAGGCGCTCGCGGAGGGCCGCGGCAAGGCGCAGGCGGAGGCGCTGCGCTCGACGCGCCGCGACGTGCAGGCGAAGCGGCTGATCTCCTCGCGCGCCGCCGACGGCTGGCGCCCGACGCCCGCGAGCTCGCTGCGCAAGGGCGACCGTTTCCTCGTCGAGGCCGGCGACGTCGTGCCCGCCGACGGCGAAGTGCTCGAAGGCGTCGCGTCCGTGGACGAGAGCGCGATCACGGGCGAATCCGCACCGGTGCTCCGCGAGGCGGGCGGCGACTTCTCGTCGGTGACCGGCGGCACGCGCGTGCTGTCCGACTGGCTGATCGCGCGAGTGACGAACGATCCCGGGCAGTCCTTCCTCGATCGCATGATCACGATGGTCGAAGGCGCGAAGCGCGGCCGCACGCCGAACGAAATTGCGCTCGCGATCCTGCTCGCGATGCTGACGCTCGTGTTCCTGCTGGCCACGGCGACGCTCGCGCCCTTCACCGCGTTCGCGGTCGCGGCGAACGGCGCCGGCGAGGTCGTCCCCGTCGTCGTGCTCGTCGCGCTGCTCGTGTGCCTGATCCCGACGACGATCGGCGGACTGCTGTCCGCGATCGGCATCGCCGGCATGGACCGGATGGTGCGGGCCAACGTGATCGCGACCTCCGGCCGCGCGATCGAAGCCGCCGGCGACGTCGACGTACTGCTGCTCGACAAGACGGGCACGATCACGCTGGGCGACCGCCAGGCCGTCGCGTTCCACGTGGCGTCGGGCGTGAGCGAGCACGAGCTCGCGGACGTCGCGCAGCTCGCCTCGCTCGCGGACGAGACGCCCGAGGGCCGCTCGATCGTCGTGCTCGCGAAGCGCCGCTTCGAGCTGCGCGGCCGCGACCTCGCCGGCGTCCCGCACACCTTCCACGGGTTCAGCGCGCAGACGCGCCTGTCCGGCGTGGACATCGACGGGCGCCGGCTCCGCAAGGGCGCCGCGGACGCCGTGCGCCGTTTCGTCGCGGAGGCGGGCGGCGCGTGGCCGCCGGACGTCGGGCAGCGCGTGGACGAGGTCGCGCGCGCGGGTGCGACGCCGCTCGTCGTCGCGGACGGCCCGCGCGTGCTGGGCGTCGTCGAACTGCGCGACGTCGTGAAGGGCGGGATCCGCGAGCGCTTCGCGGAGCTGCGGCGCATGGGAATCCGCACCGTGATGGTCACCGGCGACAACCGCCTCACGGCGGCCGCGATCGCCGCCGAGGCGGGCGTCGACGACTTCCTCGCCGAGGCGACGCCCGAGGCGAAACTCGCTCTGATCCGCCGCTACCAGGCCGAAGGTCACCTGGTCGCGATGTGCGGCGACGGCACGAACGATGCGCCTGCGCTCGCGCAGGCGGACGTCGCGGTGGCGATGAACTCCGGCACGCAGGCGGCGAAGGAGGCCGGCAACATGGTCGACCTCGATTCGAACCCGACCAAGCTCATCGAGGTCGTCGACGTCGGCAAGCAGATGCTCGTCACCCGCGGCGCGCTCACCACGTTCTCGATCGCGAACGACGTCGCGAAGTACTTCGCGATCGTGCCCGCGGCCTTCGCGGTCACGTACCCGCAGCTCGACGCGCTGAACGTGATGCGGCTCGCGAGCCCGGAGAGCGCGATCCTGTCCGCCGTGATCTTCAACGCGCTCGTGATCGTCGCACTCGTGCCGCTGGCGCTCCGCGGCGTGCGCACGCGTGCCGCGTCCGCGGTGCAGCTCCTGCGCCGCAACCTGCTCGTGTACGGGCTCGGGGGCATCGTCGTGCCGTTCGTCGGCATCAAGCTGATCGACGTGCTGCTCTCGTCCACCGGGCTCGTGTGACGGGGAATCCTTCCGGGCCGACCTTGAGGTAATGTGATGCTCGTCGTCCTGCGCAGAGTGCTCGGTGTGTTCGCGGTGCTCACGATCCTCACGGGCGTCGTCTATCCGCTGGCGGTGACGGGCGTCGCGCGTCTCGCGTGGCCGGAGCAGGCCTCCGGCAGCGTGCTCGAGCGCAACGGCGTAGCGGTGGGGTCGGCGCTGCTCGGGCAGTCGTTCACGAGCGCGTCCTACTTCTGGTCGCGACCGTCCGCCACGCCGGGGCATCCCTACGACGCCGCGGCGTCCTCCGGCTCGAATCTCGCCGCCGGCAATCCGGCGCTGCGCGCGGCGGTCGCGGCGCGGGTGGCGGCGCTGCGTGCCGCCGATCCCGCGAACCCGGCGCCGGTGCCCATCGATCTCGTCACCGCGTCCGGCAGCGGGCTCGATCCGCACATCACGCCCGCGGCCGCGGAGTACCAGGTGTCGCGCGTCGCGCGGGCGCGCGGACTCGAGCCGCGCGTCGTGCGCGAGCTCGTGGCGCGGCACGTCGAGCCACGCACGTTCGGCGTGCTCGGCGAACCGCGGGTGAACGTGCTCGAACTGAACCTCGCGCTCGACGCGGAGCGCCGGTGACGGCAGCGCCCGATCGTCCGGATCCGGATCGGCTCCTCGACGCCGTCGAGCGCGAAGCCGCGCGAGCGGGCCGCGGGCGCCTGAAGATCTTCTTCGGCGCCGCCGCCGGAGTAGGCAAGACCTACGCGATGCTCGAGGCGGCGCGGGCCGCGCGCGCCAACGGCGTGGACGTCGTCGTCGGCTACGTCGAGCTGCACGGCCGGGCCGACACCGAGAGACTGCTCGACGGGCTGGAGCGCCTGCCGCCGCGCAGGGTGCGCTACCGCGGCGTCGTGCGCAGCGAGTTCGATCTCGATGCCGCGCTCGCGCGACGCGCGGCCATCACGCTGGTCGACGAACTCGCGCATTCGAACCCGGCCGAGGCCGAGCCCGCACCGCGCCACGCGAAGCGCTGGCAGGACGTGGAGGAACTGCGCGACGCCGGGCTCGACGTCTGGACCACGCTGAACGTGCAGCACCTCGAGAGCCTGAACGACGTCGTCGCGGGCATCACCGGCGCGCGTCAGCAGGAAACGCTGCCGGATCGCGTGTTCGACGAGGCCGACGACATCGAGCTCATCGACCTGCCGCCGGACGACCTGCTCACGCGGCTGCGCGACGGCAAGGTGTACGTCCCCGAGCGCGCGGGGGTCGCGCTGGAGCGATTCTTCCGCAAGCCCAACCTGATCGCGCTGCGCGAGCTCGCGCTCCGGCGCACCGCCGACCGAGTCGACGCCGCCGCGCGCGAGTACACGGTCCGCGACCGCGCCTCGCGGCCCTGGCTCGCGCGCGATCGCTTCATCGTCGCGGTCGCGCCCGACGGGCAGGGCGAGGCGCTGGTGCGTCTGGGCAAGCGCTTCGCGGATGCGCTCGACGCGCAGTGGACCGTCGTGTCGGTGGAGACGCCGGCGATGCAGCGGCTCCCCGCCGCGGAGCGCAACCGCCGGATCGACGTGCTGCGTCTCGCGGAGAGCCTCGGCGCCGAGGCCGTGACGCTCGACGGGCCGACTCCGGCCGCCGCGATCCTCGAGTACGCGCGCGTGCGCCATGCGACGCGGATCGTCGTCGGCGAGCCCGTCCGCCGCGGCTGGCGCGCGTGGTGGCGGCAGTCCACGCCGGTCGCGCTGCTCCGCGAGGCGCACGGCATCGACGTCTCGGTGATCGCGCGCCGCGAGGAGCCCGCACCGGCGCGCGCCCGCGCGAGCGCCTGGGACGACGCCCGCGCGGACGCGCGCCAGGTGCACTGGGGCCGCTACGCGTGGGCGGCCGGGATCAGCGCGGCGTGCACCGCGGTTGCGGCGCTGATGGATCCGTACTTCGCGGACGCCAACCAGGTGATGGCCTACCTGCTCGGCGCCGCGATCGCGGGTCTGCGCCTCGGTCGCGGACCGGCGGTGCTCACCGCGGTCCTCAACATCGCGTGCTTCAACTTCTTCTTCATTCCGCCGACGTTCACGTTCGTCGTGGCGGACGCGCAGTACCTCGTGACCTTCGCGGTCATGCTCGTCGTCGCGCTCACGATCGCGACGCTGATGGCGAACGTGCGGCAGCAGACGCGCGTCGCGGGTGCACGCGAACGGCGCACCGCGCTGCTGTATGCGATGAGCCGCGAGCTGGCGGTCGCGCCGGATCGCGCCGCGATGTGCGCGATCGCCGAGCAGCACGTGGCCGCCACCTTCGACGCGCAGGTGACGCTGGTCTTCCCGGCCCCCGGCGCCGGTGGGGCCGTCGCGACCTTCGCACCCGATCCCGCCGGATGGATCGACCCGTCGGTCGCCCAGTGGGTGTACGACCGCGGCCGGCCGGCCGGGCTCGGCACGGACGCGCTGCCGGGCACGAACGCCATCTACCTGCCGCTCGTCGGGTCGGAGCGCGCGCTCGGCGTGCTCGCCGTGCTGCCGGCGAATCCACGGCGCGTGCTGCTGCCCGAGCAGCGCCATCTGCTCGAGACGTTCGCGGGCCAGATCGCGCTCGCGCTCGAGCGCGCGGCGCTCGCGTCGGCGGCGGAATCCGCGAAGCTGTCGGCGGAGACCGAATCGCTGCGGAACACGCTGCTCGCGTCGATCTCGCACGACCTGCGCACGCCGCTCGCGGTGATCACCGGCGCGAGCAGCGCGCTCGCGGACCCGGCCGTGTCGCTGGACGACGCCGCACGCGCACGGCTCGCAGCCTCGATCGCGGGCACGGCGCGCGACATGGCCGGCCTCGTGTCGAACGTGCTCGACCTGATGCGCTTCGAAGCCGGGCACGTGCAGCTCCGCACCGACTGGCAGAGCGTCGAGGACCTCGTCGCCGCCGCGGTCGCGCGCGTCGAGACCGTGCTCGCGCCGCGCACGGTCGAGATCGAGCCGGCGGCGGACCTGCCCGCGCTCCGCGTCGATGCCGCGCTGGTCGTGCAGGCGCTCGCGAACCTGCTGGAGAACGCGGCGCGGCATACGCCGGCCACGACGCACGTGCGCGTGCGCTCGCACGCGACGGCCGCGGGCGTCGCGATCACGGTCGAGGACGATGGCCCCGGCCTGCCGCCGGGCGATCCCGCGCGGCTGTTCGAGAAGTTCCAGCGCGGGCGCGACGAGAGCGACGCGGGCGGCGCGGGGCTGGGGCTCGCGATCTGCCGCGCGATCGCGCTCGCGCACGGCGGCTCGATCGCCGCCGAAGCGCGTCCCGGTGGCGGGGCGCGCTTCACGCTCACGCTGCGCGCGGAGGCACACGGGGTGGTCCGGCACGAAGCGCCCGAGGCGCCGCCGTGACGGACGCGATGTTCCGCGTGCTGGTGGTCGAGGACGATGCGGGCATCCGCAGCGTGCTGCGCACGCTGCTCGAAGCCGACGGCCATCGAGTGGTGCTCGCGGAGACGGCGCAGCGCGGCGTCGTGGAAGCGCGCAGCCACAAGCCGGACGCGATCCTGCTCGACCTCGGCCTGCCGGATCGCGATGGCCAGCTGCTGATCCGCGAGGTGCGGGGGTTCTCCGCGGTCCCGATCCTCGTGCTCTCGGCGCGCACCATGGAAGCCGAGAAGATCGCGGCGCTCGATGCCGGAGCCGACGACTACGTGACGAAGCCGTTCGAGGCCGGCGAACTGCTGGCGCGCGTGCGCGCGGCGCTGCGCCGGGCGGCGCGCGCGGCGGGCGACCCGCAGCCCGTCCTCCGCTTCGGCGCCGTGACGCTCGATCTGGGGCGGCGCGAGGCGAGCGGTCCGGCCGGCGTCGCGCACTTCACGCCGGTGGAGTTCCGCGTGCTCGCCTGCCTCGCACGCAGCCTCGGGCTCGTCGTCACGCAGGAGCATCTGCTGCGCGAGGTCTGGGGTCCGGATCGCGTCACCGACACGCGCGGGCTGCGGCAGTACGTGAAAGCGCTGCGCCAGAAGATCGAGCCGGATCCGGCGCGACCGCGCTATCTCGTGACGGAGCCCGGCGTGGGGTACCGGTTGAACTCCGATCCCTGAGCGACGCCCCGGTCCCGACACACGCCGACACAACTGCGTCGCGGGTGTCGCGCGCTTTCGCAAACCGCCGACACGTGCGGAAACGACTCCGCTCGCGCTCCCGTCTACCGTGGGGTCACGGCGCTGCCCGCGCCGCAACGATCACCGGACACTGGAGCCTCGCACGCATCGTGGAAGGAAAGACGCGCACGATCACGGCCTGCAGTTCGACCTCGCCCGGAACGCGGCGATGCAGGAGCGCCGGCGCGCGCTGCGCTGGCTGCTCGCGGGCGGCGCCACCGCGCTCGCGACCGCGTGCGGCGGCGGCGGCTCGGCGACGGGCACGAGCACGACCTCGAGCAGTTCATCGAGCTCGTCGGGATCTTCCGGTTCCTCCGGTTCCTCCGGCGGGACGACGACCGGGACCTGCATCGCCAACGCGAGCGAGACCAACGGGCCGTATCCTTCCGACGGCTCGAACACGATCGGCGGGGTGGTTTCGAACGTGCTGACGCATAGCGGCGTGGTCCGCCGCGACATCCGCAGCAGTTTCGGCGGCTCCGCGGGCGTCGCGGAGGGCGCGCCGCTCACGCTCACGCTGCAGCTGCTGAACTCGAACAACCTCTGCTCGGTACTCGAAGGCTACGCCGTGTATCTGTGGCACTGCACGCGCGACGGCCTCTACTCGCTGTACTCGAGCGGCGTGACCGGCGAGAACTTCCTGCGCGGCGTGCAGGCGTCCGATTCCTCGGGGATGGTCACGTTCCAGACGATCTTCCCGGGCTGCTATTCGGGGCCGCTACCCGCACATCCACTTCGAGGTGTACCCGAGCCTCGCGCTCGCGACGAACTACACGAACCGCACGCTCACCTCCCAGATCGCGCTGCCGCGCGACGCCTGCACGACCGTCTACGCCAGCACGGGCTACGGCGCGAGCGCGACGAACCTGGGCGGCGCCACGATCGCGAGCGACAACGTCTTCGGCGACAACAACTCCGCGCAGATCGCGCAGATGACCGCCGCCCTCTCCGGCAGCGTGAGCGCCGGCTATCTCGGCAGCGTGGTGGTGGGCGTGCCCGTCTGAGCCGCGCGCGGGCGCTTCGCCTCGCCGGCACGCGGAACGTCGTGGAGCGTCTCCTGCGCCTGCTCAGCCGCGCGCGTCGAACTTCGTGATCGCGGACGCGACCCGCCCGAGCGGCAGTACCTCGTCGACGGCGCCGAGCGCGATCGCTTCCTTCGGCATGCCGAACACGATGCACGTCTCCTCGCTCTCGGCGATCGTCCTCGCGCCGCGGTCGTGCAGCGCCTTCATGCCGCGTGCGCCGTCGTCGCCCATGCCGGTGAGGATGATGCCGAGCACGTCGCGACCGGCGCACTCGGCCGCGGAGCGGAACAGCACGTCCACGGAGGGCTTGTGCCGGTTCACGGGCGGCCCGTCCTGCACCACCGCGAAGTACTGACCGCCGGCCTTGCGGAGCTGCAGGTGCCGTCCGCCGGGCGCGATGAGCGCGAGACCGCGCTCCAGGCGATCGCCGTCCTTCGCCTCCCGCACGGTCATCTGGCAGAGCCCGTTCAGGCGCTCCGCGTACATCGCGGTGAACTTCTCCGGCATGTGCTGCGCGATCGCGATGCCGGGGCTGTCGCGCGGCAGCGTCGTGAGCACGGTCTCGAGCGCCTGCGTGCCGCCGGTCGAACTGCCGATCACGACCGGCTTGTTCACGGCGAGCGCGTGCAGTCCCTCGATCGCGGGCTTCTGCACGGGCGAGGCGTGCGCGGCTGCGCGCGCCGCGCCGGCACGCGGGCGCGACCGGGCGGCGGTCTTCAGCGTCTGCACGAGTTCGCGGCGCGAATCCTCCAGGTACTGCTTGAGCCCGAGGCGCGGCTTCGACACGACCGCGACCGCACCGGCCGCGAGCGCGTCGACCGCGATCCGGCTGCCCTCGGTCGTCAGCGTCGAGCAGATCACCGTCGGGATCGGGTCCGTCTCCATGATCTGCCGCAGGAACGTGAGTCCGTCCATGCCGGGCATCTCGATGTCGAGCAGCAGGACGTCGGGCCGGTGACGCTTGATCGCCGGTCCCGCGATCAGCGGGTTCGGCGCGCTGCCGATGAACTCGATCTCCGCGACGCCCTCCATCAGGTGCGCCATCGTCTGCCGCACGACCGCGGAGTCGTCGACCACGAATACCTTGATCATCCAACGTCCTCCATGGCCACCGCGACGACCTCCGGGAGATCCGGACCGATCGTCCAGGCGACCCGGCGATAGCTCGTGCCGCCGAGGTCGCGAAGGCCGACGCGGATCCCGTCGCGCGTCAGCCGGTCGAGTACGCAGCAGGCGTTCGCGTCGCCGACGTGCACGTCGCGATACAGCCCGGGAAACATGTTGCCGCCGCCGTAGACCATCGCGTCGCAGAGCCGCGCGTTCAGGCCGCGCGCGAACAGCAGCGCGTACATCCGATCGATCGCCGCGTCCGCGCCCGCGGTCGGTCGCACCGGGCTCTCCACGCCGCCGCCGCAGTGGACGACGTGGCACATCGTGGCCACCGTGCGCTTGCGGTCGGTGAGGACCACCGCGATGCACGAGCCGAGCAGCGTCTCGAAGCGATCGCCGCGCTCCGCGCAGGCGACGTCGCCGGGGTGCAGCACGTGCGTGCGCGGTGGCTCGGGCGGCGCCAGCGGCGCGACGAGCGTGAGGCGGGCGGGCGGCTTCACGGCCCGGGCTTCCGGAACGCGCCCGGCTGCACGAAGTCGAGCGGCGTGGCGCACGGTACGCGCCCTTCGGCCGTGCCCAGGAAGAAGAACCCGCCCGGGCGCAGTTCCTTGAGCACGCGATCGACGACCGCGGTCTTCGTCGGCGGATCGAAGTAGATCAGCACGTTCCGCAGGAAGATCACGTCGAAGGGACCGAGCCGGTCGATCGGCTTGCACAGGTTCAGCCAGCCGAAGCGCACGCGCTCGCGCAGTCGCGGCTGGATCTGCACGAGGCCTTCCGCCTCGCCTTCGCCCCGCAGGCAGTATCGCTTCAGACGCGCGGGTGCGACGTTGCGCAGCCGGTCCTCCGGGTAGATCGCCTCGCCAGCGCTTCGCAGCACGCGGTCGCTGATGTCCGTGCCGAGAATCGACCAGTCCTCGTCGATGCGGCCCGCCGCCTGCAGGTCCGCGAGCAGCATCGCGGTGCTGTAGGCCTCGTCGCCGAACGAGGAGGCCGCGCTCCACACGCGCAGCGGCCGGCGCCCCATGCGCGGCAGCTCCCGCTCCAGCAGCGCGTAGTGGTCCGGCTCGCGGAAGAAGTAGGTTTCGTTCGTCGTCAGCAGGTCCACGGCGACCTGGAACTCGCCGTGGTCGTCGTCACCCGAGATGCGCTCGACGTACTCCTCGAAGCTCGAGAGCCCGAGCCGCTGGATGCGCGACGACAGGCGCGAATAGATCAGCGGCCTCTTGTTCGCGGGGAACGAGAGGCCGCACGCCTCGTACATGAGCGAGGCGATGTCCTTGAAGGTCCGGTCGGTCAGCGTCAGCACGCGTTCAGGCCGCGCTCCGCGCGGCGCCTCCGATCAGTACGGTCGGAAGTTGGCGGTGCCGGTCGCACGGCCGCGCTCGGCACCCGCCGCGGGTGCCGCGCCGCCGGCCGGCTTGCCGCGCATCGGCGAGTTCGGCGCGCGTCGGTCGCGCGCAGCGTCGCCCTTCGCCGGGGCGGCGCCTTCGATGTGGAAGAACGACACGGACTCCTGCAGCTGCTGCGCCTGCCCCGAGAGCTCCTCGGAGGTCGCGGCGAGTTCCTCGGACGCCGACGCGTTCTGCTGCGTCGCCTTGCTCAGCTGGCCCATCGCCCCGCCGATCTGCGTGACCGACTCGCTCTGCTCCTGCGACGCGGCCGCGATCTCCTGCACGAGCTCGCTGGTCTTCTGGATCGACGGCACGATCTCATCGAGCAGCTTGCCGGCACGCTCCGCGGTGGACACGGAGTCCGTCGCCAGCTCGCCGATCTCCTTCGCGGCTTCCTGGCTGCGCTCCGCGAGCTTGCGGACTTCCGCAGCCACGACCGCGAAGCCCTTGCCGTGTTCGCCGGCGCGCGCCGCTTCGATCGCGGCGTTCAGCGCCAGCAGGTTGGTCTGGTACGCGATGTCGTCGATGATCGAGATCTTCGTCGCGATCTGCTTCATCGCGGTCACCGTCTGCGTCACGGCCTGGCCGCCGTCCGCTGCCTCGCGGCTGGCCTTCGTCGCCATGCCGTCGGTGACGCGCGCGTTGTCGCTGTTCTGCGTGATCGACGCGGACATCGTGTCGACCGACGCGGTCGTCTCCTCGACCGACGAAGCCTGTTCGCTCGCAGCCTGCGAGATCGACTGCGCCGTCGCGCTGACCTGGTTCGCGGCGGAGGTGAGCGCTTCCGCGGCGCCCCGCACTTCCTCGATCACGCTCACCAGCTTCTCGCAGCTCGCGTTCGCATCCTGCTTCACGCGGTCGAACACGCCCGCCGTCTCGCGCGTGATCCGCTGCGAGAGGTCGCCGCTCGCGAGACCGGAGAACACGCGGCCGATGTCGTCGAAGATGTCCGAGGTGTTCTCGGTCAGCGCGTTCACGCGGTCGCACAGTTCGCGGACCGCACCCTGCCGGCCCTCGAGATCGATGCGCTGCGACAGGTCGCCCTGCGAGAGCGCGGTGAACACGCGGCCGACGTCGTCGAACACGACCGACGTGGATTCGAGCAGCGAGTTCACGCCGCCGCAGAGCTGGCCGATCGGCCCGCTCTTGCCTTCCATCGCGACGCGGCCCGTGAGGTCGCCCTTGATCGCGCGCTGCACCAC
Organism: Ottelia alismoides; assembly: GCA_037367405.1. Lineage (NCBI taxonomy): Eukaryota > Viridiplantae > Streptophyta > Magnoliopsida > Alismatales > Hydrocharitaceae > Ottelia > Ottelia alismoides. Next base: position 20,097 of record JAZKJV010002354.1, on the reverse strand, counting down.
GGCGGCGACTTCTTCCTGCGCGCGCACTTCCTGCGTGCGGTCGAACCACTCGACGAGCGTCGCCAGCCGCTTGCCCTCCGGGTCGACGACCGGGCTCGCCGCGATCTTCATCACGCGCCCGCCGACGCGCATCTCGCTCGCGAACGAGGTCTTGAGCGCGCCCAGCATCTGGCGCTGATGCGCAGGGTTCTTGTGGAAGATGTCGATGTTCGTGCCGAGGAGCTTCGACGCGTCGAGCATCGGCAGGTCGCGGCGGAAGTCCGCCTGCGCCTCGGTGAACAGCGTGCGTGCCGCGTCGTTCAGGTAGACGATGTTGTAGTCCTCGTCCGCCAGCATCACGCTCGCGCTCGCCTTGTCGAGCGCCGTCTTCAGCCGGAAGTTCTCGACGGCCGCCAGCTTCTGCGCGGTGATGTCCGTCGCGTACTTCACGACCTTGAACGGCCTGCCGTTCATGTCGAGGATCGGGTTGTAGCTCGCCTGGATCCACACGTCGCGGCCGTTCTTGCCGATGCGCTTGTACTCGCCCGCGTCGTACTCGCCGCGCCCGAGCTTGTCCCAGAAGCGCTGGTAGTCCGGCGAGTTCGCGTATGCGCGCTCGACGAACATGCTGTGGTGCTGGCCCTTGATCTCGGCGAGCGTGTAGCCGAGCGTCTTCAGGAAGTTGTCGTTCGCATGCAGCACCTTGCCGTCGAGCGAGAACTCGATGACCGCCTGCACCTTGCCGATGGCGGAGATCTGGCCCTCGAAGTCCGCGTTGCGCAGCTTCTGCGCGGTCACGTCGGTCGCGTACTTCACGACCTTGAACGGCCTGCCGTTCATGTCGAGGATCGGGTTGTAGCTCGCCTGGATCCACACCTCGCGGCCGTTCTTGCCGATGCGCTTGTACTCGCCCGAGTCGTACTCGCCGCGCCCGAGCTTGTCCCAGAACGCGCGGTACTCCGTCGAGCTCGCGTGGCCAGGCTCGACGAACATGCTGTGGTGCTGGCCCTTGATCTCGGCGAGCGAGTAGCCGAGCGTCTTCAGGAAGTTGTCGTTCGCGTGCAGCACCTTGCCGTCGAGCGAGAACTCGATGACGGCCTGCGACTTGCCGACGGCCGCGATCTGGCCGGCGAAGTCCGCCGCCTGCAGCTTCTGCGCGGTCACGTCGGTCGCGTACTTCACGACCTTCACCGGCCGCCCGCCCGCGTCCAGCACCGGGTTGTAGTTCGCCTGGATCCAGACCTCGCGGCCGCCCTTCGCGAGTCGCCGGTACTCGCCGGCCTCGTACTCGCCACGGCCGAGCTTGTCCCAGAGCGCGCGGTACTCCGCGGTGTTCACGTGCACCGGGTCGCAGAAGATCCGGTGGTGCTGTCCCTTGATCTCGGAGAGCGTGTAGCCGAGCGTGCGCAGGAAGTTTTCGTTCGCGTGGAGCACCGTGCCGTCGGGCGCGAACTCGATGACCGCCTGTACGCGATCGAGCGCCTTCACCCGCGCGACCGCCTCCGCCGCCTCTGCGCGCGCGGCGAGTTCTTCGGCGGTCGGCTCCTTGACGAAGAGTCGCTGCAGGAGTGAAGGCGTCTGGGTCGTGGCGTTCATGGCGATGGCCTGTGGAATGTGTGGAGCCGGGTAGCGGATTCGGGTGCGGCGGAGTACGGCGCCGGAAGCTGGATGGGGACGTCTGCGGATGGGCTCGGTCGGTGTCTTGCCGCGCCGCTCAGTTCGGAGCGACCGGCTGGCCGCCGGAACACAGCGCCGCGAGATCGTCGACGTCGAACGCGCGCGCGGGCTCGAGCAGGATCGCGAAGCGGTCCTCGAGCTTGCCCATGCCGCGGATGAAGTCGCGACGCACGGAGGTGCCGAAGTTCGGCGGCGGTTCGATCTGGTCCGGCGGGATGTCGAGCACCTCGCTCACGGGAATCGACGAGGAGCCCGAGCTCGATGCGCTCCGTCGGCGTCGAACAGTCGTAGATCACGATGCAGGTCTTCTTGCCGATCGTCGCCGGCCGGCGGCCGAAGCGCGCGTGCAGGTCGATCACGGGCACGACCGCGCCGCGGAGGTTGATCACGCCGCGCACGAAGTCCGGCATGAGCGGGACCGAAGTCATCGTGCACACCTGGATGATCTCGCGGACGCTCCGGATGTCGAGCGCGAACACCTCGTCGCCGAGCGCGAAGGTCAGGTACTGCGCCGCCGGCTCCGCGGCCGCGGGTTTCCCGGCGGCGGCGCTGGCGGCGGCAACGGTCTGGGGATGGCTCATCGTCCTGTCTCCCGGTGGCGGCTCAGTACGGGCGGAAATTCGCGGTGCCGGTCGCACGGCCGCGCTCGGCACCCGCCGCGGGTGCCGCGCTGCCGGCCGGCTTGCCGCGCATCGGTGAGTTCGGCGCGCGACGGTCGCGCGCGGCGTCGCCCTTCGCCGGGGCGGCGCCTTCGATGTGGAAGAACGACACGGACTCCTGCAGCTGCTGGGCCTGCCCCGAGAGCTCCTCGGAGGTCGCGGCGAGTTCCTCGGACGCCGACGCGTTCTGCTGCGTGGCCTTGCTCAGCTGGCCCATCGCCCCGCCGATCTGCGTGACCGACTCGCTCTGCTCGGACGAGGCCGCGGCGATTACCTGCACGAGTTCGCTGGTCTTCTGGATCGACGGCACGATCTCGTCGAGCAGCTTGCCGGCGCGCTCCGCGGTGGACACGGAATCCGTCGCCAGCTCGCCGATCTCCTTCGCCGCCTCCTGGCTGCGCTCCGCGAGCTTGCGGACTTCCGCAGCCACGACCGCGAAGCCCTTGCCGTGCTCGCCGGCGCGCGCCGCTTCGATCGCGGCGTTCAGCGCCAGCAGGTTGGTCTGGTACGCGATGTCGTCGACGATCGAGATCTTCGCGGCGATCTGCTTCATCGCGGCGACGGTCTGCGTGACGGCGGCGCCGCCGTCCGCGGCTTCCTTGCTCGCCTTCGTCGCCATGCCGTCGGTGACGCGCGCGTTGTCGCTGTTCTGCGTGATCGACGCGGACATCGTCTCGATCGAGCTCGTCGTCTCCTCCACGGAGGCCGCCTGCTCGCTCGCGGCCTGCGACAGGCTCTGCGCCGTCGCGCTGACCTGGTTCGAGGCCGCGAGCAGCGCCTCGGCCGCGGCCCGCACTTCCTCGATGATGCTGACGAGCTTCTCGCAGCTCGCGTTCGCATCCTGCTTCACCCGTTCGAACACGCCCTCGCTCTCGCGCGTGATCCGCTGCGACAGGTCGCCGCTCGCGAGGCCGGAGAACACGCGGCCGATGTCGTCGAACACGTCGGACGTGTTCTGCATCAGCACGTTCACGCCCTTGCACAGGTCGAGGATCGGTCCGCTCTTGCCCTCGAGCGGGATGCGCTGCTCGAGGTCGCCGCGCATCGCGGCCGCGGTGACGCCCTGCGCCTGCTCGACGGCCTCGCGGAGGACGCGGTTCGCGTTCACTTCCGCGGTCACGTCGGTCGCGTACTTCACGACCTTGAACGGCTTGCCGTTCATGTCGTAGATCGGGTTGTAGCTCGCCTGGATCCAGATCTCGCGGCCGCCCTTGGCCAGGCGCCGGAACTGGCCCGTTTCGTACTCGCCGCGCCCGAGCTTCTCCCAGAACGCGCGGTACTCCGCGCTCGCCGCGTAGGCCGAGTCCGCGAACATGCTGTGGTGCTGGCCCTTGATCTCCGCGAGCGAGTAGCCGAGCGTGCGCAGGAAGTTGTCGTTCGCGTGCAGGATGCGGCCGTCGAGTGAGAACTCGATGACCGCCTGCGCCTTGCCGATCGCGGAGATCTGGCCCGCGTAGTCCGCGGCCTGCAGCTTCTCCGCGGTGATGTCCGTCGCGTACTTCACGACCTTGAACGGCTTGCCGTTCATGTCGAAGATCGGGTTGTAGCTGGCCTGGATCCAGACCTCGCGTCCGCCCTTGCCGACGCGACGGTATTCGCCGGCGTCGTATTCGCCGCGGCCGAGCTTGTCCCAGAACGCCCGGTACTCGTGGCTGCCTGCGTACGCCGGGTCGACGAACATCCGGTGGTGCTGGCCCTTGATCTCGCCGAGCGAGTAGCCGAGCGTCTTCAGGAAGTTCTCGTTCGCGTGCAGCACGGTGCCGTCGAGCGCGAACTCGATCACCGCCTGGGCCTTGCCCACCGCCGCGATCTGGCCTTCGAAGTCCGCATTGCGCAGCTTCTGCGCGGTCACGTCGGTCGCGTACTTCACGACCTTCACCGGCCGGCCGTTCGCGTCGAAGACGGGGTTGTACGAGGCCTGGATCCAGACTTCGCGACCGCCCTTGCCGACGCGCTTGTATTCGCCGGCGTCGTACTCGCCGCGGCCGAGCTTGTCCCAGAAACGCGCGGTACTCCGCGGTGTTCACGTACACCGGGTCGCAGAAGATCCGGTGGTGCTGTCCCTTGATCTCCGGGAGCGAGTAGCCGAGCGTGCGGAGGAAGTTGTCGTTCGCGTGGAGCACGGTGCCGTCGAGCGCGAACTCGATCACCGCCTGCACGCGGTCCAGCGCCTTCATGCGCGCCACAGCGTCCGCCGCCTCCGCGCGTGCAGCCAGCTCCTCCGCCGAAGGCTCGCGCGCCAGCAGGCGCTGCAGGAACGAGGCGGGCTGGGACGTATACGCGGTCATGTCGTCTCCTTTGCGACGGTGTTCTTTGCCGTGGTGTAGGTGTTCTCGCTCGCGAGATCGCCGAGTGCGGCGACGTCGAAGATGAGCGCGACTTCGCCGTTCCCGAGGATCGTGGACCCCGAGATCCCGCGCAGGCCGGCGAAGATGCGCGCGAGCGGCTTGATGACGGTCTGGTGCTGGCCGAGCAGCGTGTCGACCAGGACGCCGAGGCGCATCGAGCCCGACTGGATCACGACCACGCTGCTGCGCTCCGGCGTGGGCGAGTCGAGCTCGTAGAGCGAACGCAGATTCACCACCGGCAGCAGTTGCCCGCGCAGCTCGGTGACCGTGCGGCCGCGCGAGTCCGACTGCGTGGCGACGTTCCGCGTCTCGATCACCTCGATCACGCTGTCGAGCGGGAAGATGAACTTCGACGCGCCGACCGCGACGAGGAAGCCGTCGATGATCGCGAGCGTGAGCGGCAGGCGGATCTCCATGCAGGAGCCCTGGCCGGGCCGGCTGGAGATCGCGACGGTGCCGCGCAGCGCTTCGATGTTGCTGCGGACCACGTCCATGCCGACGCCGCGCCCGCTCAGGTTCGTGACCTTCTCCGCCGTGGAGAAGCCCGGCTGGAAGATCAGGTTCACGATCTCGTCGTCCGTGGGCACGACGTCCTGCGGAACGAGCCCGCGCTCCCAGGCGCGCTTCAGCACCTTGTCGCGGTCGATCCCGCGGCCGTCGTCGGCGATGCGGATCACGATGCTGCCGGACTCGTGGCACGCCTCGAGCGTGAGGCGTCCCTGTGCCGTCTTGCCGGCGGCGACGCGCTGTTCGGGCTTCTCGAGCCCGTGGTCGAGCGCGTTCCGCACGAGATGCATCAGCGGGTCGACGATCCGCTCGACGACCGACTTGTCGAGTTCGGTCTCGCCGCCGACCACCTCGAGCGCGATGTCCTTGCCGAGCTCCGCGGCCGTGTCGCGCACGACGCGGCGGAAGCGCGCGAACGTGTCGACGATCGGGACCATGCGGAGCTGCAGCGTGCCGTTCCGGATCTCCTCGACGAGCCCGCTGATCTGCTGGTTCGCCTCGATCAGCGAGCTCTGGCCGCTGAGACGCGCGAGCAGCGACGCGCCCGCGCTCGCGATCACGAGTTCGCCGAGCAGGTTGATCACGTGGTCGAGGCGGTCGGCCTGCACGCGGATGTACCGCGCGTCCTCGCCGCCCGGTTTCGCGCCGCCCTCGCGCGCGCCGGCGGCCGGCGGCGCCGCGGGACGCGCGGTGCGCGTCTCGTCGGTCGCAACCGCAGCGACGGGCGCCGCGGGCGCGACCGCGGAAGCCCCGCCCGAGTCCGGTACCGCCGGCACGGTCTCCGGCGCGACGATTTCGAGGGTGCAGTCCTCGCGCACGAAGTTGAACGCGGATTCGATACGCTCGCGATCCGCAGATGTGCGCAGCGCGAAGCGGAACGCGAGGTGGCAGCTCTCCGGATCGAGCGCGTCGAGCGCCGGGACGCGCTCGAGCTCGCACACCGGATCGACGATCTCGCCGATGCCGCGCAGGTAGGTCAGGATCGCGAGCGGGTCCATGCCGTTGCGGAACATGTCCGGGCCGAACGCGACCGCGATCTGCCACAGCGCTTCGGCGGGTGCGGCGGCCGCGCCCGCGGGCGCCGAGCCCGCAGCCGCGGTCGCGCTGGCGGCTCCCGCCGCGGCGCCACCGCCGGCAGGGCCCGACGCGTCAGCGCCATACGCGGCGCGCAGTGCCGTCACCAGTTCCTCGCGTGTCGCCGCTGCCTCGGGCGTCTCCGCCTGCGCGGCCTTCGCGCCGTCCACGAGCGCGCGGATCTGGTCGTTGCAGCGGAGCAGCAGCGTGCCGAGCTGCGCGGAGAACTCGCGCTTGCCGGAGCGCAGCTGCTCGAGCAGCGTCTCCACGTGGTGGGTGAACGCGACCACGGGATCCACGCCGAAGATGCCGGCGGAACCCTTGATCGTGTGCGCCGCGCGGAACAGCGCGTCGAGCAGTTCGCGATTGCGGGGGTCGTCCTCGATCTGCAGCAGCAGCTGCTCGAACGCGAGGATGTGCTCGTGCGCCTCGCTGATGAACGCGGGCAGCGCCTCGGCGATGAAACTGGCGTCGTACTCTTCGTGCTTGTTCATGCGTCGGCCTCGCGCGCCGCCGGCGCGTTCAGGAGCGTCGTGAGTCCGAGCGTCTCGCAGGCGAGCGCGAGCGAGCTGCTCGCCTCCGCGACGTGCAGGTCGCGCTCGCGTGCGACGAGCGAGTGCTTCAGAGCGACGAGGAGCTGGAGCCCCGCGCCGTCGACCTCGGAGACCGCGGAACCGTCGACGACGAGCGGCGTGCCCGCGAGCGCCTTCGCCTTGCGGCCCTTCGGCAGCTTCTTCAGCCACGACTCGAACTGCGTGCGCAGTTCGCCGGCCGCATACACGTTCAGTTCGGCCGGGAGCCGGTGCGCCTGTGCCATCGGGAGCGCCTCAGGGCAGCACGAGCTTCGACACGACGTCGAGCAGCTGCGGCGGGTTGAAGGGCTTCACGATCCAGGCCTTCGCGCCGGCTTCCTTGCCGAGCTGCTTCATCTCGTCCTGGCCTTCCGTCGTGAGCATCACGACCGGCGTGAACTTCGAGGTCGGGTGCTGACGCACCTTCTTCACGAACTCGATGCCGTTCATCACCGGCATGTTCACGTCGCTGATGATGAGATGGAGCTTGCCGGAGTCGAGGAGTCCGAGAGCTTCCTGCCCGTTCGCGGCCTCGACCGTCTCGTAGCCGGCGCGCCGGAGCGCGATGCCGACCACCTGCCGCACGGAGGCGGAGTCGTCGACCAAGAGGATCCTTTTCGCCATCGGAGGCTCCGTCTAGAAGAAAGTGACTTCCTGGGGCGCGGCGGTCGGCTCGGCCTCCAGGCCGGCGTGGATGCGGCGCTGTTCTTCGGTGGTGTAGTCGCCCGCCATCTCGGCGAGCTGCTCGGGCGTGAATGCGACACCCGAGGCGGCCGGGCTGCGGCGGTCCGCGTCGAGCATCGCGCTCGACACCTGCGCCAGGATCTGGGACACGCGGTCCTGGAACTGCAGGTGCACGAGCGCGTCCTCGATCGCGTTCTTGACACCCGTGTTGTCGTCGCGCGCGCGGCCCGCGGCCGCGACGAACTGCGACACGCGCTCGCGCTGGCGCTCGAGCACGCCGCGAATCGTCGCCTCGGACTGCTCGATGACCTTCGTGTCGTGCTCGCCGACCGCGCGGTTGCGGTCGGCGATCCTGCGCAGCGTCTGCGTGATGGAGCCGATCTGCGCATTGATGCGATCGCCCGTGGAGCGCGAGGCGCCCGACAGCTGGCGGACTTCCTGCGCGACCACCGCGAAGCCCTTGCCGGAGTCGCCCGCGTGCGCCGCTTCGATCGCGGCATTCAGCGAGAGCATGTTCGTCTGGAATGCGATCTGCTTGACCTCGTCGGCCATGCGCAGCAGCTCGGTCGTGTAGCCGATGATGGCGGCGAGTTCCTCGTTCAGCGCATCGCGCTTGCGCTGCGCCTCGCGCAGGTCCTCGATCACGCGGGTGAGCTCGGCGAGCGCCGCCTGGCCGTCCTGCTGCGCGGCGGCCGCGTGCCCTTCGGACTCGCGCTGCGAGCCGGAAACGGCACGGTCGATCTGCGTGACGATCTCGCCGAACGTGCCGCTCAGCTCGACGATCGCGCCTTCGGTCTGTGCACGTGCGTTCTCGATCTGCTTCGCCCAGATCGCGAGCGGGCGCGGCTCCGCGGCGCCGCGTGCCCCGGCGGCGGGCGCGTCGGGGTCGTGCGCGTTCACTGCGTTGTCGGGTCCACTCATCCGGAGTCCGTCGTCGTCAGACGCGCGCTCGCGCGCGCAATGGATTCGGCCGCTTCGCTTGCGGCCCTTTCCTATTCGGCGGATGAGTGAGGGTTCTTGACCGGAATGAAGTCGCCGTAACGTAGGGGCGCGCGCCCTACGTGCATGCGTCGCGTCACAGTCGAGAAGTGCTGGCTTTTCAGATGCTTGTGCGCGAGTGCGTGCGCGGCTCCGTGAATCCCTGTGCCCGCATATGTGCAATCGCGGCCGGTTATGGTTAGGCGGATGCGCCCGGCGCGCTTACGCCCGGCCCGGAATCTGCGACCAGAAATTCCCTGAGGCCCGTTCGGGGTCCGCCCGCGCGCGGCGCTTCCGTGACGCGCTGCTCATCGGCTTGCGCGCCGCGATCAGGCTCGCGGGCCGGCAAACGACCTCGATGGACCGGTACGAATTCCGTCCGCTACGCACGCGTCCGGAACCCCGATAAAGTAGTGGCGGGGAGCACTCAGACCGCCGTCCAGCGGCAAGAAATAAATAATGACGCGCCCAGCGCCGTCGCCAGAGTTCGAGGAGATCACCGAGCTTCCGTCCACGCTCCGCGCGCGGGGCGTACGTGCCTATTTCTCGTTCGCATCCGCCGGGCCGGCACACGCCGCGCTCGCGGCGCTCGTGCCCGCGGTCGTCTGCGGCGTCGTGGAGCGCTGGCTGTGGCTGCCGGCACCGCTCGACCTGCCGATCGCGACGCTGCTCACCGGCTTCCTGGTCACGCTCGTCGCGCTGCTGCCACTCCGACTCGCGGCCGCGATCGCATGTGGCGCGTGGGCGGGAGAAGTGGTCGGGCTGCTGCTGCCCGCCGTCGGACCGGTGCTCCCGGGTGGACCGGACCGTGCGATCCGCGTCGCGACGCTCGGCACGGTCGTCGGCATGCTCGCGGGCCTCGGCGTGCACATCGCTTTCCAACGCCTCCGGCCGCCGCTCGATCGCCGGTTCTTCGTCGGTTTCCCGGTGGGATTCGTCGCCGCGCTGGTCGGCGGGGTGCTCGGTCTGGTGCTGATGCCGCCGCCGCCCGGCGCTCCGCTCGCGAGCGCGTGGTTCACGCACATCGGCGCGCTGGGTCTCGCGATGCTGCTCGTCGCGCCGGCGGGCACCGTGCTCTGGCTCTATGGGCACGGGATGGTGCTCGTGCGGCGCACGCATCCGGCGGAATTCGCGGGCTACGTGCTGCTCGCGGGCGTCGCGATCCTGGGGATCCGCCACGAGTGGCTCGGCCTCGGCGGGATCTTCTGGGCGGTGTGCGTGGCCTCGCTGCTGGTGGTGGTGGGCACGCGCGTCGCGATGCGCACGGCCGCACCCACGATCGCGGTCGCCACGGTCGCCGCGATCGCGTGCCTCGTGACCGTGCGCACGGACGGCGGCGCCGCCTGGCTCGCGGACCCGCCCGCGCTGGCGGGGCTGCAGCTCTCGCTCGTGTTCGTGCTCGCCTGCATCTTCCTGCAGATGGCGGGTTTCACCGCGCGCCTGCTGCTCGAGCAGCGGCTGCGCGCCTACGCCAAGCAGCTCACCGCGGCCGACGACGACGCGCGCCGCACGTCCGCGGCGGGCGTACGCGAAGGGCTTGCGCAGTCGCTCGCGGGCATCCGCTTCGCGCTCGGCGCGCTGAACAACGACTCGCTGCCGCTCGACGTGCGGCGCTCGATCGACGCGACGATCGCCGCGCTCCGCTCCGCGCAGGAGGACGCCGAGATCGTGCACCGCGAACTCGGCCCGATCGGGCTCGAGGAAGTCGGGCTCGAGGGCGTGCTCGAGTCCTATCTGCGCCGCCTCGAGGATCGCGCCGAAGGGCGCATTGCGCTCGAGGTGCGCGGCGGATCGGCGTCGCTCCCGCTCCGCCTGCGGCAGCTCGCGTTCCGCGTGATCGCCGAAGTCGTCGGCAGCGCGGTGCGCGATGCTCGTCCCGAGGGGCTCCGCGTGGCCGTCGAGGCGAACGCCGCGGCGCTCGTGATCGTCGTGAGCGAAGCCGGCACGACCTTCGCGGCGGAGCACGCGATCCGCGGCGAGCACGGTGCCTCCACGCTGGTGCTACTCCGCGAGCGCGTGGCGATCGAAGGCGGCGTGCTGCAGTTGCGCGCGACGGACGGCGGCGGGACCGAGGTGCGCGTGACCTTGCCGGTGTCCGCCGTCGAGGCGTGGAGTCGGGCCTAGGCGCGCAGCAGCGAGGCGGCGACCAGCTCCGCGACGTCGCGAACCTGCACGCGCTCGTCCGCATGCAGCGTCTTCAGCCCGTCGCCGAGCATCGTCGCGCAGCAGGGGCACGCGGTCGCGAGCACCGCCGGCTCCGCGGGCAGCGCCTGCTCGACGCGCGCGACGTTGATGCGGCGGCCGATCGTCTCTTCCATCCACATGCGTCCGCCGCCCGCGCCGCAGCACATCGCCTTCTCGCGCCGGAGTCCGAACTCGAGCGGCGCGTCGCGCGTCACGCGCTCCACGAGCGCGCGCGGCGCGTCGAACTCGCCGTTGTGACGCCCCAGGTAGCACGGGTCGTGCAGCATCACGCGCTCGAACGACGGCGCGACCGCGATGCGCCCGGCGGCGAGCAGTTCCGCGAGCAGCTGCGTGTGATGCTTCACTTCCCAGTCGCCGCCGAACTCCGGGTACTCGTTGCGGAGCGCGTTGAACGCATGCGGGTCGCAGGTGACGATGCGCTGCACGCCGAGCTCGCGGAAGCGGTCGACGAGCGTGGTCGCGAGCTGCTGGAAGAGCATCTCGTTGCCGAGGCGCCGCGCGCATTCGCCCGTCGAAGGCTCGCCCGCGCCGAGGATCGCGAAACGCACGCCGGCGGCCGTCAGGATCTCCGCGAACGCCTTCGCGATCTTCTGCCCGCGCGGGTCGAACGATTCCGCGGAACCCACGTAGAACAGCCAGTCGAGCGCCGCCACGTCCGCGGCCGAGTCCACGACGCGCACGCCCGCGGCCTGCGCCCAGTCGCCGCGCGTGTCCGCGGGCAGTCCCCACGGGTTCGACTGCACCTCGTAGCCCTGGAACACCGGGCGCAGTTCCTTCGGGAACTCGCCGGCCATCATCACCTGGTGCTGCCGCAGCTTCAGGAGCAGCGGCAGCTGTTCCAGCTCGATCGGGCATGCGCTCTCGCAGTAGCCGCAGGTCGTGCACGCCCACAGCGCTTCCTCGCTCACGACCTCGCCGACGAGTGCGGGCAGGTCCTCGGCGGCCTTGCCGCCCGCGGCGAGCGCTGCGCGATTCGCGAGCAGGTGCTTCTTCAGCGCATCGTGCGTCCACTTCATCGCGAGCGGCTTGCCGGTCACGAACGCGGCGCACGCGTCCTTGCAGCGTCCGCACTCGGTGCAGGTGAACGCGTCGAGGCCGTCCTTCCAAGTGAGGTCCGCGGCGCTGCGCACGCCGATGCGCAGTTCGGCCGCGTCCGCGTCGTCGTCCATCAGCTTCGACAGATCGACGGACGGCACGACGTTCGCGGGCGCGCCGCGGCGGAAGTAGAGCGCGGGCAGCGCGGTGACGATGTGGAAGTGCTCGCCCAGCGGCAGGATCACGAGGAACGCGAACACGGTCAGCATCTGCGACCAGTAGGCGACCGACGCGGCAAGCGCGAGGCGCTCCGGCGGCCAGCCGTCCACGAACGTCGCGAGCCACCCGCCGATCGGCGCGTACGCGCGTTCGTGCGCGATCGCGGGCACGGTGGCGGACAGCTGCGCGAAGCGGAAGGCGTCGAACGCGTAATCGGTGACCATGATGATCGCGATCAGCGCGAGCACGACGATGCCTTCGCGATTCGGCTCCAGGCGCGCGGGTCGCTGCACGAGCCGGCGATGGAAGCCGTACGCGACCGCGACGAGCACCGCCAGTGCGACGAGATCCTTGAGCGTGGCGAACGCGCCGCCGAGGACGCCGCTCGCGGCCCAGCTCGCGTCGTAGCCGATCGCGAGCAGCTGCACCTTGCGCACGAGCAGCACGACGAAGCCGAGGAAGATCGTCGCGTGCATCAAGCCCGGACGCCACTCGCGCCGGAGCATGCGCTGCTGCAGCAGGCCGTTCGTGAACACGACGGAGTGCAGGCGCGAGGCGACCGTACCGCGCGCGCAACGGGCCGCAGGTGTGCGACGAGCGACAGCTTCCGCGCCGAGAGCATCGCGAACGCGGCCAGCGACGAGATCAGCAGGAGCGTGATCGCGACGGAACCCATCGGTAGCTCCGACACGGGCTGCAGGCGGCCACCAGTATCCTGGCGGCGCGGAGCGGCGGACAGTGCGGAAAACCGGCGGAGCTCGGCGCGGACGCGAATCGGAAGCAACAGCGAAGCGCGCGAACGCGTACGCGAAGAGGGCGGCCCCGCCATCGGCGAGCGCCGACCACCCTGGTGCGCACCGTTTGCCGCGCCCGGCGCGACCGCTCAGCGGGACTGCATCCGCTCCAGCACCGCGCGCTCCTGCTCCGCGGACGGCCAGTCCTTCGCGGCTTCGGCACGGCGTTCCGGCGTCTGCTGCTGCCACCACGCCCACGTGGCGCGCACGGTGTCCTCTACAGGCCGGTAGGCCGAGTCCGTGCCGTGCCGCGAGCCGACCGACGAGACGGATGCGCGGCTCGTCAGCGCGCGTGAGCGGCTGGGACAGCTTGGCTTCCTCCACGAGCGATCCGGCGGGACGCCGGATCTCGAGCGCCGCGCTCGCGAGCGGCTTCATGCTCGCCAGCACCGCGTCCCACTCGACGCCGGGGCCGGCCGCATTGAACGCGCCGCCGACGTTCCGCTCCGCGAGCGTGACGAGCCACGGGCACAGGTCGCGCACGTCGACCCACTGCAGCGGCGCCGCATCCGCGCGCGGCCCGAGCACGGTGCCGCCGGCCGCGACGCGTTCGAGCCAGTAGGTGAAGCGATCGGTGTCGTCGCCCGGTCCGAGGATGAACGTCGGGCGTACGCACGTGGCTGCGCGGCCGTAGGCCTCGCGCACGATGCGATCGCACTCGGCCTTCAGCGGGCCGTAGCGCCGCGGCGTGCGTTCCTCGTTCTCCGGGTCCGCCAGCGTGAGCATCGGCCACGCCTCGTCGACGTCGCCGGCCTTCGTGCGGCGTCGTAGACGGACATCGTCGACACGTACACGTAGCGGCCGACGCGGCCCTTCAGCAGCTGGGCCGAGTCGCGCACGTGGCGCGGGAGGTAGCCCGAGTTGTCGATGACCGCGTCCCACCGGCGCGCGCCGCGCAGCGCGTCCAGGCCCGCGTCGACCTTCGCGTCGCGATTGCCGACGAGCGTCTCCACGCGATCGCCGTACGCGGCCGTGCCGCTCCGGCCGCGATTGAACAGCGTGACCTCGTGCCCGCGCGCGAGCGCGTACTCGACCTGGTGCGGGCCGAGAAAGCCGGTGCCGCCGAGGAACAGCAGCTTCAGCGGCCGGCGTGCGCGGGGCACCGCGGCCCATGCGGGCGCGAGTGCGGTGACGCCCAGCGCAGCGGCGCTGGCGAGGAATTCGCGGCGGGTGCTCATCTTCGGCCTCCGGTGGATCGAGTGCGGGGCCGGGGAAGGAGTGTAGCGGGCGATGGGAATCGAACCCACGTAGTAGCTTGGGAAGCTACAGTTCTACCATTGAACTACGCCCGCGCCCGGGACGGATTCTAGGCGGCCGGGCGATCGCTCGCAATCCGCGCGCTCTCGCCGGACGGGTCGAGCGCCGGCCGCATTGCGGGCGGCTCGGGGGGCGGCGGCCTCAGTCCGCCACGCAGCGATTGCGCCCCTCGCGCTTCGCGCGGTAGAGCGCCTGATCCGCACGGTCGAACACGCGGTGCGCGTCGTCGCCCTCGCGGAGTTCGGTGAGTCCGCACGAGATCGTGATCTCGACGGCGGAGCCGCGGTGGTGGAACCGGAGTGCCGCCACCCGCTCGCGCAGTTCCTCCGCGAACCGCGAGCCCCTTGTCCAGCGGCGTGCCGACGAGCAGCAGCACGAATTCCTCGCCGCCGTAGCGTGCGAGCACGTCCTGTTTCGCGGCGCCGCGCCTGCAGACAGGTCGCGATCTCGCGCAGCGCCGCGTCGCCGACCCGGTGGCCGAACGTGTCGTTCAGCTGCTTGAAGCGATCGACGTCGACGACGACGACCGTGACTGGCGAGCGGAAGCGACGCCAGCGCGCGATCTCCTCCGCGAAGCGCTCGTCGAACGCCACCCGGTTCGCGACCCGAGTGAGCGGGTCGATGCGCGCACGGCGCCGCTCGTGGTCGAGATTGCGATGCAGCGTGCGCGTCTCTCGCTCGAGCTCCGCGATGCGCTCCTGCATGCGCTCGGTACGTGCGGTCGCGGTCTGCATGCGCTCGGCCTCGCGGGCCTGGAAGTCGCGCACCTGCGTCGCGACTTCCTCGAGCCGCTCCGACACGAGCGCGCGCAGCACGCTCAGGTCTTCCGTCGCGCCCACGGCATCGGCGAGCCCGTGCACCTGCGCCATCACTCGCGTGTTCAGCGTCTCGGCGTCGTCGTGGCTCGCGCGGCGTTCGTCGTGCACGCTCGCGAGGTAGCTCGCCATCTCCTCGAGGCGCTCCGTGACCTGCGCGAGCAGTGCGGCCGCGGCCGCGCGTTCGCGCGCGAGCGCGTCGCCGCGCGCGGTGACCAGGTCCGCGAGGCGCGCGAGCACGCCCGCGAGTTCGGCATCGTTCGCGGCCGCGACCACCGCGGCGCGCAGCTGCGTCGATCTCCGGCACACCGGCTCGCTCGCACCGAGCCGCGCGAGGAGCGCGTCCACCGCGGAGCACGTCGCGTTCCAGCGCGGCGGCGGCGTGGGTCGCTCCGCAGCTCGGGCGCGCAGCGTCTGCGTGGACGTGAACGCACTCGGCACGTCCGCCTCGCGGGAGCCGTTCGACGGAGGTGCCGGGACCGTGCCTCCGGTGGCGGGCGTCTCGGACGAGGTGACGGTCGCGGGCTTCCTGCCTCGCAGCAGTCGCGAGAGCGTCCCGGTGCCGGCCGGGCTCGATGCGGAGGGCGAGGCGCTCGCGTTCTGTGCGGTGGGCACTGCCGACGCGGCACCGGACGTCGGGCTCGGGACCGCCGCGGGTGTCGAGCCCGCCGGTGCATCCGTCGCCGCAGCACCGGGTGGCGGCGCGTTCTTCTCGAGTGCGCGCACCGATTCCGCGAGCGAATCGGAACAGGGCCAGCAGTTCGGCCTCGTCGCTCGTGCTCTTGACGGCCGCGGAAAGCTTCCGCAGCTGTTCGTCGAGACGCGGGTCCGCACCCATCGCCGCGGCGCACAGCCGGCTGGCGAGACGACGCAGCGCGCGTCGACGGCGCGCCACCGGCGTTCCTCGTCCGCCATCCTCGCGCAGTGCGTCGAGATGCTTCTTCTTCCAGTCGACGGCTTCCATGACCCGCCCGCACGGCCGTACCGGCCGAAGCGAGCTATCGGCCGGAATGCGACTCACTTTGAGTGCGGGGTCGCTTGCGGGCGACCGCCAGGGCGGGGCGCAGGTCAGCGGTTGAGCATGCCCGAGGTCATCCGCGAGAGTGCCTCGCGGAGCAGTTTCTGCAGGCCGCCGGCACGCCGGTGTCGTCGAGCGCGCGGTGCATGCACGACAGCCCTCCTCGCGGATGCCGGCGTCGATCGCGAAGGTTCGTGCGCCTCGCCCATGCAGCGCGCGTCCCTTGCGGCGGAAGTAGATCGGCGGACCGCCGAGCCAGCCGACCATGGAAGTCGCCGAGCTTCTCGCGCATCGGGCCGAGGTCGCCCGCGTGCATCGCGCGCAGCTTCGCGACCGCCGGGTCCGTGTCCATGAGGTCGTAGAAGCGCTCGACGAGGCGGCGCACGACGATCTCGCCGCCGATGCGGTCGAACGGGGTGGGCAGGCGACGCGGCGTTCTCGGGCGCGGCGGGGCGGGGTGGCGTCGGGGGCGGGGGGCGGTCTGGATGGCGCTCATGGATCGGCTGCGCGGCGGAGGTCGGGAAGCCAAGCTGACCATGCCGCGCGGTCGCGCGGGCTACGGAAAACCACGACGTCGACCGGTCCCCGGGGCCGCGCGAGGTCCGCGAGGATCGGGCAGTCGGGCCGCTCGTCCCCGGCGCACGCGTGCGCGAGCTCGCGCAGCGCATCGCGCATCGACGCGAGCTCCGCGATGCGTTCGTCGAGATCCGCCACGTGCCCGAGCGCGAGCTTCTTCACCTGCGCGCTCGAGCGCCCGCGGTCCTGCCACAGCGCGAGCAGCACGCGCAGCTGCGGCATCGAGAACCCGAGCTTCCGCGCGCGGCGCACGAAGCGCAGCGTGTGCCGTCTGCGTCCGAGTACGTGCGATAGTTCGCTGCCGTGCGGCGCGCGCGCGGGATCAGCCCCTGCTGCTCGTAGTAGCGGATCATCTTCGCGCTCACGCCCGAGGCGGCCGCGGCGTCGCCGATCGTGAGCGCACGCGCTGCGCTGCGCGGCACTTCGGCGTGCGCGAGCTTCGGCGCGTGCACGCCGGGCGAGCCGCGCCGCCGCCGCTCAGCCACGCGGCCGCCAGCGCCGCAGCAGCAGCGCATTGCCGACCACGCTCAGGGCTCGAGGCCGCCATCGCCGCGCCCGCGAGCATCGGGTTCAGCAGACCGAAGGCCGCGAGCGGCACGCCCACGAGGTTGTAGACGAACGCCCAGAACAGGTTCTGCCGGATCTTCGCGTAGGTGCGCCGCGAGATCTCGAGTGCGTCCGCGACGAGCCGCGGATCCGCGCGCATCAGCGTGATGCCCGGCGGTCTGCATCGCGACGTCCGTGCCGCCGCCCATCGCGATGCCGACGTCCGCAGCCGCGAGCGCGGGCGCGTCGTTGATGCCGTCGCCGACCATCGCGACGCGCGCATCCGGGCCGGCGTCTTCGCGCAGGCGCGCGACGGTCGCGGCCGTGTCGGCCGGCAGTACGTCCGCGTGCCACGCGTCGAGCGCGAGTCCGCGCGCGACCGAGGCCGCGCTCGCCGCGTGGTCGCCGGTGATCATCACGCTGCGCACGCCCCGCGCATGCAGGCGTTCGATCGCCGCCGCGGACTCGGGGCGCAGCGCGTCGCCGTACTCGAGCAGGCCGAGCACCGTCGGCGCCCGCGCCGTCGTCGCCGCCTGCGCTGCCATCGACACCCGCGCTGCCGTCGTCGCGCTTCCGCGGCCGCCGTGTGCGCAGTCGCGTCGCTCGCGGCTCCGCCGGTGGCCGCATCCGGGTCGTGCGGCAGTCGCAGCAGCCACGACACGCTGTGTCCCGCGGCCGAGGCCGCGTTCAGCGCCGCCTCGAGCGGCCGCGGCCCCGCGTGCAGTTCCTCGAGCAGTCGCGTGCTGCCGAGTGCGTAGTCCACGCCCTGCACGCGCCCGCGCAGCCCGCGACCCGGCAGCGCGACGACCTCGCTCGCCGGCGCCGGCGGCACGACGCCGCGTTCGCGTGCGAGCGCGACGACCGCGCGCGCGAGCGGATGCTCGCTCCCCGCCTGCAGCGCCGCCGCGAGCGCGAGCAGCGCGTGTTCGTCGCCGTCCACCGCATGCAGCGCGAGCACGCGCGGCGCGCCGGCGGTGAGCGTGCCGGTCTTGTCGAACGCGACCGTGCGCACGCGATGCGCGATCTCGAGCGCCTCGGCGTCGCGGATGAGGATGCCGTGCCTTGCGGCCACGCCGGTGCCGGCCATCAGCGCGGTCGGTGTTGCGAGCCCCGAGCGCACACGGGCACGCGATCACGAGCACCGCGACCGCGTTCAGGATGCCGGCCTCCCAGTCCCCGGCGAGCAGTCCCCAGCCGAGCGCGGTCAGCAGCGCGATCGCGAGGATCGCGGGCACGAACACGGCGGCGACGCGATCGACCAGCCGCTGGATCGGCGCCTTCTTCGCCTGCGCGGACTCCACGAGTCGCACGATGCGTGCGAGCGTGCTCTCGGCGCCGACGGCGGTCACGGCGACGACGAGCCGCCCGTCGCCGTTCATCGCGCCGCCGGTCACGGGATCGCCCGGCTCCTTCGCGACCGGCAGGCTCTCGCCGGTGAGCAGCGATTCGTCGACGGCCGAGCGCCATCGACGACGCGACCATCCACGGGCATGCGCTCGCCCGGCAGCACGACGACGACTTCGCCGACGCGCACGTCCGCGGCCGGGATCTCCGTCTCGCCGCCCGCACGCACCACGCGCGCGCGTTCGGGCCGCAGCGACTGCAGCGCGCGGATCGCCGCCGTGGTCTGCCCGCTTCGCGCGCGCCTCGAGCCACTTCCCGAGCAGCACGAGCGTGATCACGACCGCGCCCGCCTCGAAGTAGACCGGCGCGTGCACGCCCCGCGTGAGCACGTGGTGCACGCTCAGGCCGTACGCGGCGGACGTGCCGAGCGCGACGAGCAGGTCCATGTTGCCGGTGCCGGCGCGCACCGCGCTCCACCCGGCGCGATAGAAGCGCGCGCCGAGCCAGAACTGCACCGGCGTCGCGAGCGCCCACTGCCACGCCGCGTTCACGTGCAGCGTTGCGCCGACGGCGTGCGCGAGCATCGGCAGCACGATCGGCAGCGTGAGCGCGGCCGCGGCGAGCACCGGCCAGAGCGGCGGGCCGGCCGCGGCCGGCGCCGCTGCGTCCGGCGCGGCGCGATCGTCCCACGGCGCGCGCGCCGTAGCCGCGCGCTCCACGGCCTGCACGAGCGCGGCCGCATCGAGCGCGCGGCCCGCGACCTCCGCGCGCTCGGTCGCGAGGTTCCACGCTCGCGTCGACGACGCCCGGCACCGCACGCAACGCGCGCTCCACGCGCCCGGCGCACGAGGCGCAGGTCATGCCTTCGATCTGCAGCCGCACGGTGCATCCGCCGCGGGGACTTCGTAGCCGGCGCGCTCGATCGCCTCGACGAGCGCGACCCGGGTCGTCGCGTCGCCTCCGGTCACGTGCGCGCGCTCGGTCGCGAGATTCACGCTCGCGGACGCGACGCCCGGCACGGCGGCGAGCGCGCGTTCGACGCGTCCCGCGCACGAAGCGCAGGTCATGCCCTGCACCGGCAGGTCGAATTCGCGAGCGGCGGACTGCGCGGCGGGACGTTCATCGGTTCGTTCGGTACGGCGTTCATGGGCCACCTCCAGTGGCCCGGGATCATCATCTTCCCATCGTTGGAAGGTCAAGCCCGGCGGTTGACACCCCCGCCGCGGCTTCCTCAATCTACGCCGCCCACCCCTCCTCACGGAGCGCAATCGCCGCATGTCCGGCGAACATCCGCACCGAAACGCTCGCCTACACGGCGGGCGGCAAGCAGCTGAGAGCCTCTCGCCTGGGACCCCGCGCAGCGGGCAAGCGCCCCGCGGTCGCGGTGTTCCCCGAATGGTGGGGCTCCAACGAGTACGTGAAGCGCCGTGCGCGCGAGATCGCGGGACTCGGCTACGTCGCGCTCGCGGTCGATCTCTACGGCGACGGCGTCGAGGCGAAGGGACGCCGCCGAGGCCGGCGCGCTGATGGGCGGCCTGTTCACGACATGAACGCGACGAGCGAGCGCGTGAAGGCCGCGGTGCACAGCTGCAGGCGCGTCCGGAGGTCGATGCCGCGCGCGTCGGCGCGATGGGCTACTGCCTCGGCGGCGCGATGTCGCTGCAC
The DNA here is from genome assembly GCA_037367405.1 of Ottelia alismoides. Taxonomy (NCBI): domain Eukaryota; kingdom Viridiplantae; phylum Streptophyta; class Magnoliopsida; order Alismatales; family Hydrocharitaceae; genus Ottelia; species Ottelia alismoides. Next base: position 145 of record JAZKJV010002354.1, on the reverse strand, counting down.
GCCGCGCGACTCGGCCTGCCGCTGCGCGGCGTCGTCAGCTTCCACGGCGCGCTGAAGCAGACGCACGTCGCGAAGAAGGGCGACGTGCAGGCGATGGTGCTCGTGGCTCCACGGTGGCGACGACGTGCTGGTGCCGAGCGACGAA